>NC_069466.1:5944731-6004731 GCF_026875155.1 Cherax quadricarinatus
GATGACCCAGGGGCATGGCCGACCCAAACCTCACACTCCACGATTTCAGGCACGGTAAGTCCTCGATTACTTTCATCTGCCAAATTCCGTCGAGGAGCCTCACCATCCGGATGATGACCACTTCCTGAGGGCGGCTGGCGCTTAACGCATTGTGCAGCAATGTGGTCCAATGCTCCGCAAAGGCGACAAGTTCGTCTCTGACCAGGATACGTAACGACACCTGGGTACGGAACTCCTCTAGGTTTATGTACGAAGGTATTGGTTGGCGCAGGGACATTTTTAACGTAAACGACCCTTCCTGTAAACCAGCAAAGCGGCCATCAGACCACCGACACATAGTAACCTGGTGGATCGTCCCATAGTATTTGAAGGCGTCACGTATGTCAACTTCGTTAGCCTCAAAAGGCAAGTTTCGCACACGTACCCATGTATAGTAATGTGAAACGTCGTGCAACTTAACTGTGACTGCTGGGGTTACTTGCTTGCTAACATCCTGATACTGGTTGACAATCTGCTCGTAGGTCTTGGTATCGCAAAACTTGACGAATATCCGTGATAGTCCATTTAAGGCAACGCCACACAGGGATTCACGCTGGATGCCATATACATCGCAGATGATCATCGGCACCAACACATTAATCGATGAGCTGGGGATCGTGCCCTTTATAAGGTCAATACACACAGTATTAACTCTTCTTTGATAACCCGTCGCCATTGTTGTGTCGTCTCAAAGCTCCTCCACCAGGTGTCGGGACTGAGGAGAGACAGCTGACGACCGCTCAGCACAGCGTCTGAGCAGGGAATGAGGTGAAGTTTTCAGTCTGCTGTAGACTCGCTTGGTGGTTGGACAGATTGTCTGTCTCATTATTCTTGTTAGTTCTGTAGAACTCTGTTCACAGAACATTGTATAGACTTAGTGATTTTTGACGTTGTACTGTGTGTCGTTTAGACACTCTGAACATCTCAGGTCCTTAGCTATAGCTTCTGACCTAATTTTGTACTGGTTTCTGTGTATTGTCACAGTCGCGTTTTTCCTATGCTGAACATAGATTCAGTAGTATGGGAGTTTTGTAACTTTTGTGGAGGATCAACAACAATTAACCATCTCAGACCACTAATTACCCAACAAAAGGCTGCAGTTAGAATGATAACAAATTCTCACTACAGGCAGCACACTCCACCAATATTCAATACACTAAACCTACTCACCATACAAAACATCCATACTTATTACTGCACCTATTACATACATAGAACACTTAACTCTGATATTAACCCTCCCCTCAAACATCTCCTTGCCAACCTCAACAGAACACATGACCATAACACAAGGCACAGATCACTCTTTGATGTTCCTCGTGTCCATCTCACACTATGCAAAAACTCAATGCACATAAAAGGCCCTAAAATCTGGAATTCTTTACCTGTAAATATAAAAGAAACACAACCTGTTTATAAATTCAAGTCTCTTCTCAAAGATTACTTACTCACCCAAAACCAAATAAATACTGAATAACTGAACATTATAAATTGTATATCTTAAATGTTTCTCACAATTATATCACATAAATGTTAAACCTAAAACCCAATCTAACTTTATTATTTTTTAAATACACTACCTAACAGAATCACTACCTAACTGAATGCAACCATATGACCTGTCTTTGTAATACTCACTTGTGCTTTATAGTTATCTGTTTACATTAATGTTTTATCACTGATTTCATCATTGCTTAGTAGCAGCGCTGTATAGTCCTTGTGGCTTAGCGCTTCTTTTTGATTATAATAATAATAATAATCATTGCTTAGTTAATCTTAAGTTAATTTTAAGCCAGCCCGTAATGCTATGCATAGTATAAGTGGCTTTGGCATACTGCTCTTATCTGTATTTTTTTGTACCTCTGTATGTGTGCACAAATTGGAAATAAATAAATAAATAAATAAATAAATAAATAAATGGTCCCTACTTAGTGTCGTTATATTATTTCCCAGTTCCTGATTCTGTTTTGCAGTCGCTTGATATTGCATTGCTATTGGGCTTAGCATTCTTTGTTGTTCAAGCAGACTGTTCGGGTTGCCAGTCGGTCAAGAAGTTAGTTTATTTGAGGACTTTGTCAGTCACTTGTTTAAGTCTTATTCGAGTCTTGAGACATAGCTAACTACTTAAGAGCACTTACACGCATACACACACTTACTTGTACATATTTGTAATATCTTATTAAATGTTAATGTACCTGACGGTACTTAAGAAGTATAAATGTGATATGTGCTTTCAGCACAATAATATTGAACTCGAGAGATTGATTTTATTTTGATTGCTGTGATTTAATTTACTTTGATAATATACCTCTAGACTTAATAAATTTATTAAATTTTAATTTCTCTAGTTAGTAGCCTACCAGTTGTAATCCTAAAGCACTATTGAACCATACAGAATTCTTATGGATAATTGGACAAGGATACTGACTACTTGTTATGAAAACCCAGTAACAGGCTGGATGCTAGAAGGGCAGTCCTTTCTAGTATTCACTGGAGATCTCTAAGCTTTTAGAATCGCGTTTTTTGTAACAGGAATTCAAATTCAAATTCAAATTCAATGTTTATTCTCTATAAGGATTACAATGCTGAGTTTACAGAAATTTGGTTATTGTGTGGTTTACATGTAGTAAAATAGTGATTACAGAGTGTACCACTAGCATGGCTAGGCAATTCAGGCAGACTTAGTTTTATTCTTAATTGTAAAATTTACAAATTATGAGGTAAGTTGGTATTATGGCTAAGTGACTAAATACTAGTTTGTGAGTTTAGCAATGTAAATGCTTTTGTTTTGGCACAGTACATAGTTTCAGTATTGGAGTATCACAGGATTCATTATTTTAAGATTGAGATTAATATTTCTGTTTATGGTCAAATGAGTCAGTGAGTTAAAGTGTGAACCACCAGGTGGTATTCGTGTAGTTAGTTGATGGGGTGTATCAGAGAGATAAGATGTTTTCTAATGGTAGTTTTGAAGGTGATGAATGTGTCTGCAGTTCTAGAGTTCTCAGGTAGGGTATTCCAGATTTTAGGGCCTTTGACATACATTGAATTTTTGTAAAGGTTTAGTCGGACATGGGGAATGTCGTAGAGATGTTTGTGTCTGGTGTTATGCCTGTGGGTTCTGTCACAATTATCAAGAAAGCGTTTTAGATCAAGGTTGATATTAGAGTTTAAGGCCCTGTAGATGTAGATTGCACAGTAGTAAGTGTGGATGTACTGAACAGGGAGTAAGTTTAGGTCTAAGAAGAGTGGGGGGGGGTGTTGCCAGGGATGAGATTTAGTGATTATTCTTACTGCAGCTTTTTGTTGGGTTATTATTGGCTTTAGGTGTGTTGCTGCAGTTGATCCCCAAACACAAAATATCATAGGTGAGGTATGGATAAATAAGTGAGTGGTATAGTGTGAGAAGGGCATTTTGCGGCACGTAGTATCGTATCTTGGAGAGGATCCCAACCGTTTTGGATACTTTTTTGGTTATATGCTGGATATGGGTGCTGAAATTCAAGTTGTTGTCAAGGTATAAGCCTAGGAATTTGCCCCCATTATTTCTGGTAATTAGAGTGTTGTCAATCTTAATGTTAATTTGTGCATCTCCTGCTCTGATTGAGGGAGGGGTTGGGACGGACAGTAGTTTACAGAATTAGGGTATGTGGGGTATGGTACATGGCAGAGGTGCAAGAATGCAGGAGGGCCAATTCGGAATTAGTTACGAGCAGGGTTTTGGGTAGGCTTAGAATTTTAAGGGCTAGGGATGTAGCGTTACAACAGAGAGTATTAGTGGTTAACTCGCTGGTCTATAGTAAGGTGTGGGGCATGGCAGAAGTGTTTCCTTTAAGAGTACAGGACATTTTGGAAACCCAGAGAAGGGTTTTAAGGTATGTGTGGGGGTTTGGGAGGGCTTGGTTATGTAAGGAAGTAGTATTGATGGATGTGCGATGAGAGGGTCTCAGTCTGTTAGCATCGGGTCCTAGAGTAATGGCTATATATATTAAACAAAGGTATATATGTGCAGGGGGGGATTGGGGTATTAGGGTGGGCATGGTGATGGAGGATGCACTTAGATGGTGGCATGGTAGGGATTTGAGGGATTGTGAGGATATGTTGAGGTTATTATTGACTGTAAGACGGGTGTCCAATCCAAATTAAAGGTAAAAAGGTTGGTGCGTGCTGTGGGGGGTCAGGGTGTTTTACAAGGGGTCGGTGTATACCCAACGAATGACTGGCAGACCATTTGGAGGGAGTTTGGCTGCTTAGGATACCAGCGAGGGTAAGAGAGTTAGTATAATCGTTTTATTATGGGAATTTTGGCCTCTAAGGATGAGCTGCGTAAAATGGGTCTTGTAAGGGAGGCCTCATGCTCGCACTGTGGCGACAGTTCCTATGGCTTTATTGTTGGATGTAAATGGGGTGCCAAGGGATGTGGGAAGGGCTTCAATGTATGTCATAGTGGATTATTTATATGTTTCTTGGGGGATGAAGGAGGTAAGGGGAGATTTGAGGATAAAAACATTAGCGGCGAGGTTTTATAGAACGATGTGTAGGAATAGACAAGTCTATGGGGGGCGGTGGGCAACTAGCTTCTCGGAGGGTTACAAGAATCTCACTGTGGGTCGCCTCCTTCTTATGAACCCAGGGGCGGGCAAAGGGTTGGTCTCCATCCGAGGGATGTATGAGGGTAAGGTGGTTCAGCAGCAAAGTTGTGTGGATAGTGTGTGGGGAATGGATGATGTGAAGGAATGAGATATGTGATAAACTAGTTTAACCTCTGGGTATGTTCCCTGCGTACAGGATAACCTTCCTAACCATGGTAACTAAACCTTGGGATCTCAGGTTAGGCACAGTACTGTGTTAATTTTATACCTATGTTAAATTTAATTGCTGCTCAACGAAATTGGTTATGGGGTGTTGTGATCCTGCATATTTGTATTGTTGTAAAATTAGTGGTTTAGGTATGAAGTTTAGTGGTTTAACACCTGGAACAAAATTCCTGTTCCCTTTTATGCACAGGTGAATGGTGTGTTAATTTGTTAAGGCGTTTGTGTTTTTGGGGACACACGTTTTTAATATTTAATAATACAGTAGTAGTATGTAATCTATGCAAAACATATTATTGTGGCACTCACTTATATGAGGAACAATGCTGGGGGGGATGGGGGGGTGTTGGAAGGGCGTGTTAGGGCTTTATATATATATACTAGTTGCAACACTCACGATTTCAGGAATAAAGCACTGGGAGGATAGATTTGCAGTGGCTGTGCACCCTTTCAGTCACATTGTTAGGATTATGTGCCTATTGAAGGTGTGAGTGGTTATGTAACTCCAGGGTATGGGTATAACATATTGTGCAGGAAGATCTTGAGTGGAGTAAACCATTACTAAATTTGATTGTTCTAAGCTACTGTAATTTTACCGTTGTATGTGCATCATAAGTATGCATCTCCTTTTTTAAAGTTTATACATATATATTATTGTACTAGCTTATATATTCTTGTTGCAACGAGCTTGCAATGATATCTAGTTATGGAAATATTGTGTTATGAAATTAGGGGGGATTGATTAGTATAGGTGGGGGATGACTATGTCACTTTAGGGTAGTGTCTAGGACACTTTTGTGGAAGGTTTACTTGGGTTTATCTTTTAATAAACCTAATTAACTTATCTCTGTAAATAAATCATACTAGAAATAGCCTTTATAATTATGTATGTTATGCACTGCTGTATGTACATCTGTAAGTGCAACACATGTATATACTTTCAATTTTTGGGTTATAGATATCGTTGTCATTACTGATATTGTATAGCTCCAGTCAGGTACTGGATGACCAGCAATGAACTTGGTGTTTTAAGTTTCCTTGTAGCCTTAAGTTCTATAGTTAACCCCTTCAGGGTCAAAGGCCAAAATCTGAAGTGGTGTTCCAGTGTCCATGAAATTTTGAAAAAAAAAAAAAAATTATTTTTTCTTACAGAATTAAAGAGCATATTTTTGTGAAGGTAATAAGACAAAAAAAAATTCTGATCAGTACTTACCGAGATACAGCGGCGGGAAGTTGTGGCCTGTGAGACCAGTATAATGTATATTGTATAAGTGTACACTCATTGTATTCAACACAATACCTGCACTAATTTGTTTATCATTATATTGCTTACAAAACTTGTTTACAAGTTTATTGTAAACAAAATGATGAAAATATTAGTGCAGTTATTGTGTTGAATACAACGGTACCATTTAGTGCCATATGGTACAATGGTGCTATAGGGTGCAATGGTACCATATGGGGCAATGATACCTAATGGTACCATATGATGCAATGGTACCATATGGTACATTGTACCATACAGTACAATGATACCATATTGCAATTGTACCGTATGGTACTATATGGTCCTGTTGTATTCAACACAATAAACACATTAATATTTTCATTATTTTGTTTACAATAATTGTTTACAACAAAAATATGCAAAAATGTTGTATATTAGTAATGTTCTATTATATATTTACAAGTGTACAGGAACTTGACGTGTTCCTTGAGGTGGATGACAAAGCACTTTGTCTCGGAAACTGCAGAGTCAGTAGCTAGCTTGTGTCGCCACTCACTCAGTCTTGGCTGGTGTCTCAGGCCACCAACACCTATTGACCATATGGTACAAGGTATCATATGTTACAGGGTACCATATGGTACATTGTACTATATGGTATAGGATACCATGCAGTACAGGATAACATATGGTGCAGGGTACCATATGGAGCAGAGTACCATATGGTACAGGGTACCATATGGTACAGGGTACCATATGGCACAGAGTACCATATGGTACAGGGTACCATACAGTACAGAGTACCATACAGTACAAGACACCATATGGTACAGATACAGGGATAACTATGGAAATAAGTCGCCCTGACTTTTTTGGGTTATCCTAGGATTTTATACGTATGCTGCTATGCATGATAATCTATGTAATTGTATTTCTGTACACCTGAATAAACTTACTCAAGTGCATGTGGCATCATAAATAAGTTTATTTAGTTATACACAAATAAAGTTACATAGAATATCATACTTAGCAGCATATGTTTGGAGAACCTAGGATAACCCAAAAAAGTCAGACAGACTTATTTCCATTAGGGTCCCTGTACCCTGTACTATATGGTACATTGTACCATATGGTACCACTACCATACAATACCATTGTACCATATGATACCATTGTATGACAAGGCACCATTGTACCATATGGCACAATGGTACCATATGGTTCAAAACCATAGAATTCGTCTTCATCTCCACTTCCATCAGTCTTAGAACTGTAAGTTGTGAAGAGGAGAGTCAGAATTCGCCCGGAGAGTGAGTGGGGAGTGAGAGCTTCCTTGCCGCCAGGCACAATGAACAAAGCTAATTTGCCGGCATTCCCACAACGCCATGCGGGCGTCCAGATTTTTTCTATGGTGTGCACACTGACCACCCAGACCCATTCTCTCAGATGTAGGCCTACCAGCCTTCTTGCGCTAAATTTGATGCCGCTAGAATTTTGGCGTAGATCTACGGTTTGGACCCTGAACGTAAAGCCGTAGGTCTACGGGACGGACCCTGAAAGGGTCAAGTCCTCCAGGGTAGAGTCCAGTACACTTTCAGAGTGGATAGGGTGCTTGAGTTTTATCCCTTATATGACATGATTGTAATACATGATGTATATAATTATATGAGGATTGTATGTGTAATGTTCTTTTAAATAAAATAAAAAAAAAAACAGGGATTCACTGATGCCATGTCATATTAACACTCCCCTGTTAAGAGGAAAGTGATGCTGACCCCGAGTTTAGTGGCTTCGAGATGGATGTGGCCACAAGTGGTCAAAGAAATATCAAAAACCTTGATAATAACCCATATTCAACATTTGTGCAACATCCTTTTAATTTTGATATCACTAGTAGTGTCATCCTGCCAAAATGTCCTATAACCTATGCCCTAAGTAAAGAGAAACAATTCGGGAACATGTGTAATGTGTTTGGCAGACTGGCTGGCTGGCCAGCTGCTGGGTAGGTGGGTGGCTAGCTGGCTGATTGACTTCAGCTGTCTCTATCTCCATTTGTCTGTATCTGTCTATGTCTGTCCCTGTCTTTGTCTCACAGGTACACATAAATACATAGTGTAAATTACCTAGGATAACCCAAAAATGTAAATAAAGTGCTATACTGTGCTTGTAGATATAAGGCATAATAAGCATGACTGGCAAGTAATACGCATTTTCACAAGTTCAGGATCAGACGTGATGACTCTGCATCGTTGTGTAATATCTGTTGGTTCATGTTTGCGTGCAGCCAGCAGCAACAGCCTGGTTGATCAGGCTCTGATCCACCAGGAGGCCTGGTCATAGACCGGGCCGCGGGGGCGTTGACCCCCGGAACTCTCTCCAGGTAAACTCTCCAGGTATGTGTAATTTTTACTGTAATTTTTACCACTGAATATATCATTGCTTAGTTAATCTTATGCCTGCCCATAATGCTCTGCATACAAGGGGCTTTGGCATGTACACCCAATCACTATATTTCTTTGTACAACTATGTATCATGTCCAAATAAAAAAATAAATAAATAAAATGAGAGACAAGTAGACAGACAGGAAGACAGATTAGAGGAGACAGACAGACAGAAAGATAGACACAGTGACAGACAGAAACACGTCATGTGGGGTTCGTATGCTGGAATTGGGTAAAATCACAAACTTCAGATGACTGGTAACTTTATTATTATGGGTACTAAAGGAGGAACGCCAAGCCTTACCTGCTGTCTCTGCTACCCTGCTCCGAACTGAACTACTGTCATGCCTGGAGGGCGAGCGACATTCAAACAACATGCTTGATCAGTAGAAGACTCAATAACAGTGATCATGTAAGGGGTGGGGCGGTGAATCAATAACTGTTGGTATGAGTCACTATGACACTACTGGTAACTGATACTACTAAGAGCTAATACAAAGTAGAGACGGCAGGCGTACGGCTTGGGGCTGATTCTATACAATGTCAAAGTACACAACAAATGAACATTATAACATACATAAAGATATTATCAGGAAGGAAGCGAATGTAACAGAACATATTGTAATGTATTACAGGCATGATGTATCACAATTCATAGAAGTAATAGATTCAACGATGGGATTATACAGTAAAAGTGATAAAAAAATTGATCGATCGATCTGTATTCATGTGAGCTACGGATTCTGAGGAAGGATATGTACAAAGAAAGAATGTTTAACAGAAAAGGTAGACTTGGTGCACTCAAATCTAGACTGTTAAATCTCAAAATTCAGAGAGAACATGAACACACAAAAAAAAAAATTCTTGAATATTAGTAAGTTGATATTGTAGCAAACAGTAGAAATACATTTTAAACTATATTATTCATCTATACATGTTGTATACATTTAACCCCACTCTGCTAGGGTGAGATTTACATTAGCAGAATGGTTATCAACTCTGGGGGGATCAAACTCTGTTGCAATGGCTAACTCATGCCATGGTTGAGACAGATCTGAATTGGTATTTAACAATGATAGAGAATGGAGAATGGAGAGAATGGAGCGAAACAGAATGACTTCAAGAGTGTATCAGTCTGTAGTGGAAGGAAGGCGGGTAGGGTCGGCCTAGGAAAGGTTGGAGAGAGGGGGTAAAGGAGGTTTTGTGTGCGAGGGGCTTGGACTTCCAGCAGGTATGCGTGAGCGTGTTTGATAGGAGTGAATGGAGACAAATGGTTTTTAATACTTGACGTGCTGTTGGAGTGTGAGCAAAGTAACATTTATGAAGGGGTTCAGGGAAACTGACAGGCCGGACTTGAGTCCTGGAGATGGGAAGTACAGTGCCTGCACTCTGAAGGAGGGGTGTTAATGTTGCAGTTTAAAACTGTAGTGTAAAGCACCCTTCTGGCAAGACAGTGATGGAGTGAATGATGGTGAAAGTTTTTCTTTTTCGGGCCACCCTGCCTTGGTGGGAATCGGCCAGTGTGATAATAAAAAAAAAAAGATAATAACTTGAGGATTTCTCAATACTTGTCATTTACATAGGGAATAACGACATTCAGGTAGATTGTCTGGCTGAGTATTAGAGGTAGAGGGTATAGAGTCAAGAGAATTGTCAGAGTCTGTCACATTAGTCTGGGTAGGAGCATCATCATCATTGCATACTAATGTCATATGATCTAAATGTAATTCTTTATACTGACCAGTACTAATTTCTCTAACCTTATACTTATTGCCATTAATATGTTCAACTACTCGATAAGGGCCAACAAACTTTTGATCAAGCTTAGGTACTGCAGATGTTCAGTTAAAGTTAGTCAGAATAACTCTCGAACCTATTTTAATTTTGGTCGGCTTTGCTCGAGTATTAGTGACTTGTAAATTCTGCTGTTGATTTATGAAGCGTTTTCACGGATTCTTTTAAAAATGCTTTGAGCTAAGCTGGTATGAGTTGACTTTGGCTGTCTCTATCACCATCAGTCTGTATCTATCTCTGTCTATCCCTGTCTCTATCTCAGTCTCACAGGTACACATAAATACAGTTATTATTCATAGTATATATTACCTAGGATAACCCAAAAATGCAAACAAAGTGCTATATTTTGCTTGTAGATACAGTATAAGGCATAATAAGCATAACTGGCAAGTAATACGCATTTTCAATTGTTAAGGAATCAGACGTGACGACTCTGCATTGTTGTGCAATACCTGTTGATTTGTGAACAGCTCTCTCTGTGGGACAGAGACAAGCAGACAGAGAGACAGGAAGACAGGCAGAAAGACAGATGAAACAGAGATAGGCAGGAAGATAGACACAGTGACAGACACACAGACAGATAGACATGTTTATGTGAAACAGTGAAAACAAATAAAGCCAAGGCAGTGCATGATCATCAGATGTTGCTCCACTGCTGCACTGTCATCAGTGGAGTGACACTCGTCTTACATCATGCTTCAAGGAGTTTCATATACATGTATACTCCAGCATGTCTAAAACATTGCTGGGACCTATAAATACTTGTATGTACACCTACCATCCGACTTACGACCTGCTCGACTTACGACCACTCGACTTACGACCGTGTTTTTATGCCAAATTTCTGGGAAATAAACAACTATTTGTGTTGTACAAAGTGTTTATCCTAAACCTTACAGTATAAAATACAGTACTAACAGCATAAAAAGTAAAGTAAAACGTGAAATACCAAAATAAAACAATAAATAAAGTCATTACAAAAATGTTTTGTTGATATTCAGTAGTAAAGTTCGACTTACGACCATTTCGACATACGACCGGTTTCTCGGAACCGAACTCGGTCGTAAGTCGGATGGTAGGTGTATTTCTAGATAATAGTATGTGACCAAGGCTGGTGAAAATGCTCACCTTCAGTGTGTCTGTGACTATTTGAGTACTATTTCAGTACCTAATATTAGTGCTAGAACAAACATTGGCTATCAGACCACAAGAACTACTATAAATTGTAATTATCAGAATATAAAAATTATATAAATGAAAATAAAAATGAGAAAAAAAGGTATATTTGCAACATTTCTGCAAATGGCAGGATTCCATGATGCTGTCAGGTAAACATCCAGTGCCAGCTTTGCAGTCTCATATCTCGGTAAGTAGTGACACTAAATTATTTTTTTGGTCTTATTACATACAGAAAATTGCTCTCTTTAATTTAATTTTTTTTTTTTCAAAATATTCAGTGCTGAGCGAGAGAAAGTAGATCTATGTTTGGACAGTTAACGGGATAAAACAGCCCAGGGTGATACAAACACAAACAGTACACTCGCTACTTAGCTTAACCCTTTGACTGTCGCGGCCGTATATATACGTCTTACGTCCTGGTGTCGCAAAATTTAAAAAAAAAAAATTTTTTTTTTCTTATGAAATGATAGAGAATCTTTTCCCGATTGTAATGACACTGGGCTCTGGTGGCCTGGTGGTTAACGCTCTCGCTTCACACGGTGAGGGTCCGGGTTCGATTCCAGCCAGAGTAGAAAACATTGGACGTGTTTCTTTCCACCTGTTGTCTATGTTCCCCATCAGTAAAATGGGCACCTGGGTGTTAGTCGACTGGTATGGGTCGCATCCTGGGACACTGACCTAAGGAGGCCTGGTCACAGACAGGGCCGCGGGGGCGTTGACCCCCGGAACTCTCTCCAGATAAACTCCAGAAACACCAAAAAAAACGAAATTTGATGGAAAACTGACGGAATTATGCTCTCGCGAAGTTAGCGACCTCGGCGCCGTTTACAAATCGGCGATTTCGCCCGCTTTGAGCCTATTTTTGGCTAATTCCATTGTTCCAGTCGCCCCAAAATCATAGCTATTTCTTTAGAACTCCATTTTTTCTATCGATTGAGTACAAGAAACTGCCCATTTACCGATTTCAACTACCTAATAATGTGGTCAGAAATTTGCAATTTGGCCAATTTCATGAAAACTAAAAAATATGACAATTTCAAAATAAGGTCCAGAATGAACAATGCAGACATTCCTGGCTCTAAAAAAACATTTTCTTTGCTCATCAGTCGTGTTTCCAGGCCCCTCTGATATTACTCTTGCTTTCTATTTTGAATTTTTATTCAAACAAAAAATTGAAGACTTACTATTATGCAGACTACTGCAATACTGTAATAATTGTATAAATAACATCAACCCATTCATGACTGCATATTAGAATGGCTAGTTGGACATTTACTGGAAAATGGCATCATTTGCTTACTTTTGAACATTGGCAAAAATCAAACATTTCCCTACTTTGAGCTCCATTTCTAGGTTCTTTTTATAGTAAAATCAATCAAAATCATCTCTATTTCTATAATATGTCTTCCATTCTATCAAATGAGACCAAGAAAACGAGAATACAACCATAAATACTATACGAAAATAGACCACAAAGTCGGCATTTTAATTAAAAAAAAACGGTCGGAGTTTTTTTTTCTCATTATGCACTGCGTGCTCCAGGATTTTTTTTATATGGTGCACACTGACCACACAGACCCATTCTCTCACATGTAGGCCTACCAGCTTTCTCCTGCTTGATTTGAAGCCGCTAGAATTTATGAGTATATATACGTCAAACACGGTACCTCGAAGACGTATATATACGGCCGCGACAGTCAAAGGGTTAAAATATGTGTAGTCTTAATGTAGGGTAAGAGGTGAGTAATATTTATTTGTAGGAAGTCGCATGTAGGCAGCCGACAGGTGTAGCTAAGTAGCCCGCCTGGCTCCCATACTTAATGCAATATCCGATATTTAAAGTGGCCCACAGTGATATTATTACCATCGACATACCTTATTCACTGAGTTTAATAATTTCTAACAACTATCTTTAGATGCCATCATAAACAATAGAGAAGTAGTGCAGGCACCATACTTCCCACCTCCAGGACTCAAGTCTGGCCTGCCAGTTTCTCTGAATCCCTTCATAAATATTACCCTGCTCACACCAACAGAACGTCAAGTTTTAAAAACCCTTTGTCTCCATTCGCTCCTATCTAACATGCTTACACATGCTTGCTGGAAGTCCAAGCCCCTCGCACACAAAACACCTTTACCCCCTCCCTCGTAGGCTGACCTCTATCCCGCCTTCCCTCCACTACAGATTTATACTTTCGAAGTCGTTCTATTTTGTTCCATTCTCGCTACATGTCTGAACCACCTCAACAACCCCTCCTCAGCCCTCTGGATAATAGTTTTGGTAATCACGCACCTCCAAATTTCCAAACTAAGAATTCCCTGCCTTATACTCACACCACACATTGCCCCCAGACTTGACATCTCTACTGCCTCCAGCCTTCTCCTTATTGCAACATTCACCACCATGCTTCACACACCATGTAAGAGCATTGGTATAACTATACTCTCATACATTCCCTTCTTTGCTTCCATGGATAAAGTTCTTTGTCTCCACAGACTCCTCAGTGCCCCACTCACCTTTTTCCCCTCGTCAATTCTATGATTCACCTCATCTTTCATAGACCCATCTGCTGACACATCCACTCCTAAATATCTGAATACATTCATCTCCTCCATACTCTCTCCTCTAATCTGATATCCAATATGTTGTTATCTATTTTTTTGTTATCCCCATCCCCTTTTACTCTTTCCTATATTCACTTTTATTTTCTTATTTTACAAACCCTACCAAATTCATCCACCACCTCTGCAACTTCTCTTCAGAATCTCCCACAAGCACAGTGTCATCAGCAAAGAGTAACTGTGATAACTCCCACTTGTGTTAGATTCTTTATCTTTTACTGCACACCTTTTGCCAACACCCAAGCATTCACTTCACTTACAACCCCATCTATAAATATATTGAACAACCATGGTGACATCTCACATCCTTGCCTAAGGCCTACTTTTACTGGGAAATAATCTCCTCCTCTCCTACATACTCTAACCCGAGCCTCACTACCCTCGTAAAAACTTTTCACCACTTTCAATAACCTACTTCCTATTCCATACATTTGCAACATCTGCCACATTGCCCCCTCCCATCCACCCTATCATATGCCTTTTCCAAATCCATAAATGCCAAAAAAAACTTCTTTACTCTTATCTAAATACTGTTCACCTGTATGTTTCACTGTAAACACCTGGTCCACACACCTCCTACCTTTCCTAAAGCCTCCTTGTTCATCTGCTATCCTACTCTCTGTCTTACTCTTAATTCTTTCAAGAAATAATAACTCTACCATACACTTTGCAATTATCTCTTCCTTCATTTCAATAGTCATTAGCACCTTTTTTCTCGAAGGGTTGGCACTAGAAGCTTTCTTGGGGCCCATGGTTACTTATTTTGCAGAAACAAGCACCAAAAACAGTGATAATATGGATAATATGGAATGTACCGAATGTATCCTTAGATGTGCGCACACTGGCTGGCTTGTAAACACTGGCACACATGGGGCAGTTCAGGCCACACGTGGACACGTCTCGTACGAATCGTATCGAATAGTGGGTTTTCAATCAAATGTCGAGGCAAAATTTTTGCGTTAAATGCATCGAAGTCGGATTTATCGAATGTCCCATGCCATCGAATGTCAGGAGTCCACTGTATTGTTTATAATGTCATATTAGATGAATTGTGATGGATAAATAAGCCAGAGATATTAGCGTCATATTGAAGCATAATAAACTTGCCTCCTCCGTGTCTATCATACACCAACAAGTCAAGTCAATAAAGATCAGTCAATAAAGGCAAGGGGTGATGTTAAATGTTCATTTATCCATTTTATTAGTGCTTTATAATTACAGTGGGCCCTTGATAATCGTAAAGCTCGAAAGTTGTAATTTTCGAAAATCGTAACATTATTTTCGTCAAAACATTGACTCGCGAATTGTTGTTCATCTGGGACGTGTACACACAGCCCCAAGCAGCCTCGCACTCCATTCCCAGCCAGTGTGCCATTGTTTATCAGTGAGTGAGGATCATCCCACGAGTTCATATGATACATTTCATAATATTCCATTCGTTTTAGTACTTGTAACTGCTAAATGAATCACCATGGTTCCAAAGAAAGCTTCTAGTTCCAGCCCTTTGGTAAAGAATGTGAGAAACACACATAATTTAAGAAAAAGTTTGTAGAAAAATACGAATGTGGTGGTGATAGTGGTAGCAGTAGTGATAGTAGTAGAGGGTGGCAGTGATGATGGTAGAGGGTGCTAGCAATTGTGATAGTGGTAGAGGGTGGTAGTGATGATGGTAGAGGGTGCTAGCAGTTGTGATATTGGTAGAGGGTGGTAGTGATGGTGGTATTATTATTTATTATTATAATAAAAAAAGAAGTGATGGTGGTAGAGGGTTGTTATGACCAAGGTCATAATGTGATTAATTTATATGTATTATCCACTTAATATTATACTCTGGGTTTCTTTAATATTAGCTAAATTAAAGATTCCACTAGTTTATAATATTATCTGATTTAGGAATATACCCGGGTATGATGTATATATATATATATATATATATATATATATATATATATATATATCTTGAGTAATGTGTTAGGTAGGTACACCTGGCTAAGGTTTATAACAAGGTATCTCCATTGGTGGGTAGTTTGCACCGCTCTCCCCTTTCCCCCTTTTGACGAGTTGATGTCATGAAGGGATTTACTGTATATGGCAGTTCACTCTCTCTGCTGACTCAGTGTGCATTGACTGAGCTACCCTCCCAGTACTCCGCCTTATTCTCACTTGGATAGAGAATTGGGTTATAGAAACTCCTGATCCAGCTTGTGGTTTATTGTGAAGTCTTCTGACAATCATATTTCTGTTATCTTCAGGTTACGATGTGACGACCAGTGTCAAGCTTAGAACTTTGTGATATATTCCTTATGCCAGGGAGTTACTCAGTGAAAGTGTTAATTCTCAATATATGTACTTGCAACAAGTAATGTTACTATTGAGGAAGCGGTAATATTCCTCTGATCATTATCAAGTGTAGTGACCATATTGACATGTACATTCTATTTAAGAGTTTCTGACATTGATATTTAATAGATATTTATGAATATCTAAAGTATTTAAGCTTTTAAATAAAAAGAAACTTGAAAAGACTGAGTAACTATTATTTGTGCCTTACATTTCTAAGTTTGGAACCATATCCTTTCATTCTATGAAGTGTGTTGTTACGGAGTGCACTAACCTGGCTAAAGATTAAGATTTGAACCATAACAAGTGGGGGCCTGTCCGGGAGCTTTGAACTTCTTGACCATGGATCGTGACATATCACAGTTGATGAAGGACCTGACTCCAGATACGCTGAAGACTTTACCACTACAACAATGCTGGCAAGTTGCTAGATATTTAGGAGTTTCATATAACAATCGTTATATAGCGAGTACTGTCCGTTCTATAATACAGAACATACTGTTTTCTCAGCCCTCTGACACTGTCCCGAGGTTGGACTCGTATGACAAAACACCCTCGGAGGAATCTTTGTCCCTTGGAGTAGCTCATTTGGTGGCTTCATTTGAAGGCCTCACTTTGGGAGCAGAGGCTATGTCTCGGGACAACGTACCACCTGATTCGTGTAATGAGAGCCCATTAGCTAGCCCTGGTCATGTGGGGGCGACCGGAGGTGGAGCTCGTCCCAAGCTTCGCCTAGAGGGACTCTCTCCTCCCACTCCTCCAGTACCTTTGACTCCTTCACACTCGAACACTTTTCAACGTCTGGAACATCTTATAAAGTTGCAAACAGAGCAACTGGAATCCCAGCGCCTGCTGTATAAAGAAGAGTTCGAGAGGGAAAACATCAGATTCGAGAGGCAAAAAGAAGAAAAGAGTAAGTCGCCTGCTACTCAAACCTTGACCTTTGACCTGCACAGGGCTGCCTCATTAGTGCCCAGATTTTGTGAAACAGACTTGGACACTTCGACACATTTGAGAATCAGGCACGAGGGATGAGATGGCCTCGTGAACATTGGGCTACCTTACTTCACACCACTCTTAAGGGTAAGGCTCAATCATGTACTGCAGCTCTCCCGTATGATAAATATGCAGATTACGAGGCAGTTAAGATCATTTTAAAGGAGTATGACTTACTTCCTGTAAGTTATCAGCGCACCTTCCGCTCTCTACGAAGACTGCCCGGCCAAACCTGGGTAGAATTTGCCCGGCAAAAGAAGGTGGCTCTAGAGCGATGGTTGAGGTCATCGGGGTGTGATACTATGGAGCGTCTGATGCAGTTGATCTTGCAAGAAGAATTTCAGAACTCTCTGATGGGCGATGTACGCTCCTTTGTTATCGAACACCAGACTGCAGATGTGTTGGCCTCTGCTTCTCTAGCTGATCACTTTGAGATAACCTCTCAATTGACCAAGGAAAAAGGGTCTAGAGAGAAAGCCAGGTTATGTTCTCCTAAGAGTCAGTCTTTCTCTCCTAGGAAAATGGATCAGCAGACCTCTCCTCCTCATTCAGCAAAAGCCTACTCGAGTGTCGTCCACAGTAATGGTAAAGGAAAACCATCTTACGAGGGAAATGCATCAAGAAGAGGCCCAACTTGCTCTTATTGTCAGAAACCAGGCCATTGGAGGCGCTCATGTTTCCAATTAAATCGAGACCGTAGGCGGTCAGGTTCTGAAACATTACCTGTACAGATGACGTCTTCCTCAAAATCGAAGTGCCTAATTCCCTCTGAGTTGTTCGCAGACAAAGTTTCGGAAGCCATGTTGCCTTACTTCTTTAAGGGTAAGGCTGGTGTTACAGAGGACCAAATGGTGGACATAGTATCCTATCGGGATACGGGAAGCTACCTGACCTTACTGAGAAAAGGAGTACTTCCTCTAAATGATGACACTTATATTAACCTGGATGTTTTGCTAGAAGGTTACGGTGGCACTATCACAAGAGTACCCTTCATAAGGTATATGTGAAAAGTAGATTCATATCAAGGTGAAGCTGTTGTGGGCCTTTCTGAAATGATTTTCCATTAAGAGTGTAGATCTATTGGTGGGTAATGATTTAGGAAGAGGAGGAATTTGCCAAGAACCTTATGTTATAGAGAAGTTCTCTGGAGAGAATTATGCCATTGAAGGGTGTAAGGAAGGTCCTCGTCTATTCCCTCTTACAGCCATAACCAGGGTTATGGCTAAGAATTTGGAACCACTGCCTACTCCTGATGAAAACCCTCAGATTGGGGTTTGGATGCTCTGTTCAGTGCCAGTGATCAACAAGAAGTCGAAAATCAGCCTCCAAAATCCCAAGTGGTAGATTTTGCCCCATTACGGAGTAGCGATTTTAATCGTGAAAATTTAGTAAAAGAACAGCTTGAAGACCTGTCGTTGAAACAGGCAAGGGATCAAGCGCTTACTGAGATGGAAGCTGAGGGTAAGGAAGAATGTTTTTATTACTCTGACGGTATCCTGATGAAGAAATTTCCGTCGACTTCAGCTAATTCATGTCTCAAGCCAAAACAGCTTTTGGTTTTACCTGTCCGGTTTCGGGAGTTAGCATTGGAAGTGGCACATTCTAGCCCCATGGGCGGACACTTGGGAATAAGAAAGACTTTAGGAAAATTAGCCCGATATTTCTTCTGGCCCAAGATGAAGAATACCGTGACTGAGTACTTGAGAAACTGTGCTATTTGCCAGCTCATTGGAAAGCCTGCACGAAAACCTCCTCCTGCACCGCTCTTGCCTATTGCCGTTGAAGGCGAACCCTTCTCTCGGCTCGTAATAGACTGTGTGGGACCTCTCCCAAAAACTAGGCTTGGCAATCAATTATCTTCTTACTATAATGGATAGGGACACTCGGTATCCAGAGGCTGTGCCCTTCGCAAGATTAGTGCCAAGGCTATTGTGAGAGTCCTATTTAGATTCTTCGCACAGTTAGGATTCCCTAAGGAGATTCAATCTGACAGAGGGACGAATTTCACATCAAAAATTTTCCGTGAAGCTATGTCCAGGGTTGGATTTAAACCCATTGTTTCAACAGCATATAGACCCAAACCCAGGTGTCATAGAGAGGTTTCACCAAACCTGAAGATCATGATGAGGGCATACTGTGAGCAGTTCTCCACAGACTGGGATGAAGGTATTCCTTTCCTCCTCCTTGCCTTAAGAGAGTAGCGAACAGGAGAGTTAGGATTTAGTCCTTTTGAACTCATTTATGGTCATGCGGACCGAGGACCGTTAGTATGTTAAAGGACGTATGGTCTGGGAAAATGGAGCCTTCTTTATGTTTATCCCCCTCGGCAATGCAAAAACCACTGTTTTTACTCGGCAAATTGGCCGCTGACAACCTCCGACAAGCTCCAAAACCGTATGAAACAACATTATGACAGACTGGCTGGTTGAGGTTCATTAAATGTGGGAGACAAAGTGTTGCTTATAAGCCGGTGCCGGCCATACCTTGCAACCAGTATGAGGGTCCAATGGAGGTGATTAACCCTTTGAGGGTCGACAGGCCCTCTCCGAAACTCGTTCTCAGGGTCCGCCAAATTTCAAAAAAAAAAAAATTATTTTTTCTTATGAAAAAATAGAGTTTTTTTTTTTTTAAACTTTATAGGTAAACAAAAAAATTTACCATCAATACTTACGGAGATATGGATGCATGAAGTTTGCAGAAAATGAGCCGTCGTTATGGCAACAGCGGCGACTGCAGCAACCCGGTAAACTTTAGTTTACTTGTATATTGAAGGTTTGTTGTTTTTTTCACTATTTATATTTTTTCACATAACTTATGTGGCCTATGAGACCAAAGTAAGGTGCAATGTACATATATACACTCGTTGTATACAACACAATAAGCACACAAACATAATTATCAATATATTGTTTACAAAAACTTTTTTACAAAACAAAACAATACAAAACATTGTTTATTATTATTGTTCTATAATATATATACCAATATACAGTCACTGAACATATTCCTATTAGTTCTGCAGCTTGTGGAACTCTGAAACATGGTGTCATACACAATGGTGTTTTATCTTTCTCCCTCATTCTATATCTTTCAATCTGTCTCTCTCTTTCTATCTGTCTGTCTATCTCTGTCTCACAGGTACACATAAATACAAGTATACATAGTATAAATTACCTAGGATAACCCAAGAAATCCAGACAAAGTGCTATACTCTGCTTGAAGATGTGAGTAAAAGTGATGACACAGTCTTGTGGCTCTCTGAGACAGAGAGCTAGACGGATAGACAGATAGACAGGGAGCTTGACAGACAGACAAATAGACAGAAATGTTAGTGTACCAGTACCAGTGTACTAGTGTTCCACCCTCCTCCTCCTCTTCTTCCTCTTCCTCCTCTTCCCCCTACTCTTCCTCCTCTTCCCCCTACTCTTCCTCATACTCTTCCTCTTCCTCCTACTCTTCCTCTTCCTCCTCCTCCTCTTCCTCCTCTTCTTCCTCTTCCTCCTACTCTTCCTCTTCCTCCTACTCTTCCTCTTCCTCCTACTCTTCCTCCTCCTCCTCCTCTTCTTCCTCTTCCTCCTCTTCCCCCTAATCTTCCTCCTACTATTCCTCTTATTTCTCTTCCTCCTACTCTTCCTCTTCCTCCTCCTCCTCTTCCTCCTCCTCCTCTTCCTCCTCCTCCTCTTCTTCTTCCTCTTCCCCCTACTCTTCCTCTTTCTCCTCTCCTCCTCCTCCATAGTGTAAATTACCAGGAGTCGGCAGCTGTCAAAATGACATATTGTCTCATTACTCACTCCCCCCTCCTGCCTGTCAAAACAATGGGGTCGGATGCTGCTTCCCTTCCTCCATTCTATCTAATTATCTTTCTCCCTCATTCTATCTGTCTTTTTATCTCTGTCTCACAGGTACACATAAATACAAGTATACATAGTATAAATTACCTAGGATAACCCAAGAAACCCAGACAAAGTGCTATACTCTGCTTGAAGATGTGAGTAAAAGTGATGACGCAGTCTTGTGGCTCTCTGAGACAGAGAAGCTAGACGGATAGACAGGGAGCTTGACAGACAGGCAAATAGACAGACAGAATGTTAGTATACAGCAAAAACAAAGGAGGAGATGTTTATCTCATCTTTTGGCATCAGCTCTACCCTCATTTACCCTCATCAAACGTCAGCACTTATCAGATGTTATCTCCCCTTATCTTGTTACTGTCATGGGTGAACATTTATTATTACCTATTATTATTATTATGTATTATTATTATGTATTATTATTATTATGTATTATTATTATTTATGTATTATTGTTATCATTACGTATTCTTCTTCTTCCTCCTCCTCCTCTTCTTCCTCTTCTCCTCCTCCTCCTCCTCTTCTTCTTCCTCCTCCTCTGCCTCCTCCTCCTCTTGCCTCCTGCTCCTCTTGCCTCCTCCTCCTCTTGCCTCCTCCTCCTCTTGCCTCCTCCTCCTCTTGCCTCCTGCTCCTCTTGCCTCCTCCTCCTCTTGCCTCCTCCTCCTCTTGCCTCCTCCTCCTCCTCTTGCCTCCTCCTCCTCCTCTTGCCTCCTCCTCCTCTTGCCTCCTCCTCCTCTTGCCTCCTCCTCCTCTGCCTCCTCCTCCTCTGCCTCCTCCCCTCCTCCATTCTTGGAACAAGTTTGAAGAGCTTGTAGTCATAATCACTATCATCACCAATGCTCACATCTGAGTCTGGATTTTGGAAAATAGGAGTTTCCTCTTTGATTCTGGTACAACTGAACGTGAACAAGATGGCCCAGCACCAGAGGTGGAAGGCTGTGGTTGTCTGGGTTTCCTCACTATTACCCATATTATGGTCATTAGTTTCGGTCAAAACCTCACCAGAACCTTGAAACTCATCTTCACTGTCACTTCCATCTGTATTAGAACTGTCACTGGGGAACAAAAGTGTCCCAATTCGCCGAGGAGTGAGGAATTCTTACCACAGGGCACGGTGGAAATTGTGTACTATGATGGCATTCCCACAATGCACCACTGGGTCCCAGATTTTTTTCCTACTGCGCACACCCACCACACAGACCCATTCTCTCACATCTAGGCTTATCAGCCTTTTCCTGTGAGATTTGAGGCCGCTAGAATTTATGCGTACTAGTACGACAAAAACCCCTACGCATAAGACATACTAGTACGACCAAAACCCTCAAAGGGTTAAGAAGCTGAGTAAGGTAAATTACGTGGTAAGAACACCAGGAAGAAGAAAGTCGACCCGAACTTACCATATAAATCAGCTAAAGAAATACTACAAGGGACTTGTTCCTGTGGCTGCGGTGAGGTCACCGGAAGGTGACTCGAGTAAAGAAGATTGTTCACGTGGAGTGGAGATAAGACTGAAGAACTCAGAAATAATGGAAACCTTAGATGAGTATCTCGGTAACTTAGAAAAGGAAAGATCAAGTGAAATCCGAGACTTGATTTCCACTTATGGAAGTCTCTTTGGAGATGTCCCCAGACAGTGCACCATGGGGATCCACGATGTTGACGTGCGAGGAGCTGCTCCGATTAAACAAGCTCCATATAGAGTCAGCCCAGTAAAGAATAAAGCGTTGCGGGAGGAAATAAGTTTCTTGTTCGATCATGGTTTGATTGAACATAGCAAAAGCCCTTGGGCTTCACCGTGTGTCCTTGTACCTAAGTCGGACGGTTCATTTAGAATGTGTACCAACTATCGGAAAGTAAATTCCCTAACAGTGCCTGACGGATTCCCCCTTCCCAGGGTTGACGACCTAATAGACAGCGTTGCCAGTGCTAATATGTCAGTCGTTTGGACCTCCTGCGTGGTTATTATCAAGTGCCTTTATCGCCTCGAGCGCAGGAGATTTCTTCTTTCACCGTGCCTGGAGGCCTGTTCAACTACAGGGTGATGCCTTTCGGGCTCTGCAACACTGCCTCGACCTTCTAGAGGCTTATGAATCGGCTAACGTACGACTTGGAAGGAACGGAAGCCTACCTAGATGATCTAGTAGTATTCAGCGATGACTGGCCTCAACACCTGATTCGGCTGGAAGCACTCTTGAAAAGGCTAGATGACCACCATTTTACCGTCAACCTTGCCAAGTGTGAGTTTGGTCAGGCCCGGATAAAATATCTGGGATTTAATATAGGGCAAGGCACGGTTGCCCCCGTTAATGCAAAGATTCATGCTATTGTGGATTTTCCTGCTCCACAGGACAAGAAAGGTGTACAGAGGTTTCTAGGGATGGCCGGTTACTACTGCCGGTTTTGCCCTAATTTTTCACAAGTGGCAGCACCGCTGTTTGAACTTATAAGTTCTAAAGTTCCTTTTAAATGGACGACTACAAGTGAGTTAGCCTTTACTCGTCTAAAGCGTCTACTTGGTTCCTCTCCAGTTCTACAGAGTCCGGTGTTTGACGCTCCCTTTACTTTACAAGTGGATGCCAGCGAGTATGCAGTCGGTGCTGTCCTTCTACAACCTTCCTCCTCTTCTGATCTTTTACACCCAGTCTGTTATTTTTCTGCAAAATTGAAACCCCATCAATTAAGTTATGCAACCGTTGAAAAGGAGGCACTAGCATTGGTCTTAGCCTTGGAACACTTTGAGGTCAATCTCGGGACTACCCCTCATAAAATTAGAGTAAAAACAGATCATAATCCCTTAACCTTTTTAAACACCATGAAGGCTAAGAATGCTAGAATACAAAGATGGTCCCTTAGGATACAACCTTTTTCTATAAGTATTAACCATATTAGAGGAGCTGATAATGTTATTGCTGACACTCTGTCCCGTCCTTAAGACATGTAATTAAATTTGAATTTATAAAAGAGGATTTGTAGTGCACTTTTTTTTTTTTTTTTTTATTATCACACTGGCCGATTCCCACCAAGGCAGGGTGGCCCGAAAAAGAAAAACTTTCACCATCATTCACTCCATCACTGTCTTGCCAGAAGGGTGCTCTACACTACAGTTTTTAAACTGCAACATTAACACCCCTCCTTCAGAGTGCAGGCACTGCACCTCCCATCTCCAGGACTCAAGTCCGGCCTGCCGGTTTCCCTGAATCCCTTCATAAATGTTACTTTGCTCACACTCCAACAGCACGTCAAGTATTAAAAACCATTTGTCTCCATTCACTCCTATCAAACACGCTCATGCATGCCTGCTGGAAGTCCAAGCCCCTCGCACACAAAACCTCCTTTACCCCCTCCCTCCAACCTTTCCTAGGCCGACCCCTACCCCGCCTTCCTTCCACTACAGACTGATACACTCTTGAAGTCATTCTGTTTTCGCTCCATTCTCTCTACATGTCCGAACCACCTCAACAACCCTTCCTCAGCCCTCTGGACAACAGTTTTGGTAATCCCGCACCTCCTCCTAACTTCCAAACTACGAATTTTCTGCATTATATTCACACCACACATTGCCCTCAGACATGACATCTCCACTGCCTCCAGCCTTCTCCTCGCTGCAACATTCATCACCCATGCTTCACACCCATATAAGAGCGTGGTAAAACTATACTCTCATACATTCCCCTCTTTGCCTCTAAGGACAAAGTTCTTTTGTCTCCACAGACTCCAAAGTGCACCACTCACTCTTTTTCCCTCATCAATTCTATGATTCACCTCATCTTTCATAGACCCATCCCTGACAACGTCCACTCCCAAATATCTGAATACGTTCACTCCTCCATACTCTCTCCCTCCAATCTGATATTCAATCTTTCATCACCTAATCTTTTTGTTATCCTCATAACCTTACTCTTTCCTGTATTCACCTTTAATTTTCTTCTTTTGCACACCCTACCAAATTCATCCACCAATCTCTGCAACTTCTCTTCAGATCTCCCAAAGAGCACAGTGTCATCAGCAAAGAGCAGCTGTGACAACTCCCACTTGTGTGTGATTCTTTATCTTTAACTCCACGCCTCTTGCCAAGACCCTCGCATTTACTTCTCTTACAACCCCATCTATAAATATATTAAACAACCAGGGTGACATCACACATCCTTGTCTAAGGCCTACTTTTACTGGGAAAAAATTTCCCTCTTTCCTACATACTCTAACTTGAGCCTCACTATCCTCGTAAAAACCTTCACTGTTTTTCAGAAAACCTACCTCCTACACCAAAACACTTGCAACATCTGCCACATTCCCCCCCATCCACCCTGTCATTACGCCTTTTCCAAATCCATAAATGCCACAAAGACCTCTTTACCCTTATCTAAATACTTTTTAAATTATATGTTTCACTGTAAACACCTGGTCCACACACCCCCTACCTTTCCTAAAGCCTCCTTGTTCATCTGCATCCTATTCTCCGTCTTACTCTTAATTCTTTCAATTAAAAACTCTACCATACACTTTACCAGGTACACTCAACCGACTTATCCCCCTATAATTTTTGCACTCTCTTTTACCCCCTTTTGCCTTTATCAAAGGAACTATGCATGCTCTCTGCCAATCCCTAGGTACCTTACCCTCTTCTATACATTTATTAAATAATTGCACCAACCCCTCCAAAACTATATCCCCACCTGCTTTTAACATTTCTATCTTTATCCCATCAATCCCGGCTGCCTTACCCCTTTCATTTTACCTACTGCCTCACGAATTTCCCCCCACACTCACAACTGGCTCTTCCTCACTCTACAAGATGTTATTCCTCCTTGCCCTATACACGAAATCACAGCTTCCCTATCTTCATCAACATTTAACAATTCCTAAAAAATTTCCCTCCATCTTCCCAATACCTCTAACTCTCCCATTTAATTAACTTCCTCTCCTATTTTTAACTGACAAATCCATTGTTCTCTAGGCTTTTCTTAACTGTTAATCTCACTCCAAAACTTTTTCTTATTTTCAACAAAATTTGTTGATAACATCTCACCCACTCTCTCATTTGCTCTCTTTTTTACATTGCTTCACCACTCTCTTAACCTTTTTCTTTTTCTCCATATACTCTTCCCTCCTTGCATCACTTCTACTTTGTAAAAACTTCTCATATGCTAACTTTTCTCCCTTACTACTCTCTTTACATCATCATTCCACTTTTATAGGTATGTATTTGTTTAATGCATTTTCTTAATGCTATTTGTTACTTACAGTTATCTGATTCTGTAACCACTGAGGAGACCTGTCACGTAAGCCACCCTATGGTATCCAGAACTTATTTCTGTGGTGGCAGTCTCCTGTTGTCTTACCCTGACTTCCTGCTAAACCCAATGGTCACTTAAGGCCTCTTTATGAGAAACGCCTCTATCAGAAGCTCTGGTTACGTGGTGTCTACAAATACGTGGTTTGGCGACACCAGACTTTTAATTTTTTGTTGGAGAAGCAACTTTGTCATCAGGGTCTTTGTCAGAGGAATGACTTGTATTCTGGCTTATATTCTGTTTTGAAGTCCTCTTTACGGCGAAGTTTAGTCCCGAAAGGGGGGGGGTGGGGTTATGACCAAGGTCATAATGTGATTAATTTATATGTATTATCCACTTAATATTATACTCTGGGTTTCTTTAATATTAGCTAAATTAAAGATTCCACTAGTTTATAATATTATCTGATTTAGGAATATACCCGGGTATGATGCGTATATATATATATATCTTGAGTAATGTGTTAGGTAGGTACACCTGGCTAAGGTTTATAACAAGGTATCTCCATTGGTGGGTAGTTTGCACCGCTCTACCCTCTCCCCCTTTTGACGAGTTGATGTCATGAAGGGATTTACTGTATATGGCAGTTCACTCTCTCTGCTGACTCAGTGTGAATTGACTGAGCTACCCTCCTAGTACTCCGCCTTATTCTCACTTGGATAGAGAATTGGGTTATAGAAACTCCTGATCCAGCTTGTGGTTTATTGTGAAGTCTTCTGACAATCATATACTGTTATCTTCAGGTTACGATGTGACGACCAGTGTCAAGCTTAGAACTTTGTGATATATTCCTTATGCCAGGGAGTTACTCAGTGAAAGTGTTAATTCTCAATATATGTACTTGCACACAAGTAATGTTACTATTGAGGAAGCGGTAACATTCCTCTGATCATTATCAAGTGTAGTGACCATATTGACATGTACATTCTATTTAAGAGTTTTCTTGTGTGAAGGAAAGTTTCTGACATTGATATTTAATAGATATTTATGAATATCTAAAGTATTTAAGCTTTTAAATAAAAAGAAACTTGAAAAGACTGAGTAACTATTATTTGTGCCTTACATTTCTAAGTTTGGAACCATATCCTTTCATTCTATGAAGTGTGTTGTTACGGAGTGCACTAACCTGGCTAAAGATTAAGATTTGAACCGTAACAAGGGTGCTAGCAGTTATGATAGTGGTAGAGGGTGGTAGTGATGATGGTAGAGGGTGCCTTCTTCAGTGATTCAGCGATTCTACCAACTCCTCCAATGTTGTTGGAGTTATATAGGGCTACAGAAAAACACGCTGCCTCAGCTGCTGCTTCACCACCATTATGGACAGCTTACTCTCAGTGGCCCTTATACACCCAACAACAACACAACACCTCGTGACATACATAATGACTTATTTTATTCATTCTAGAGTATATTCCATGTTTCTATGTTGTTAATATTTATTATGTCATATAAGTTGAATTGTGATAGATAAATAAGCCGTAGAGTTGATATTAGTGTCACATTCTCCAACAATAAACTCGCCTCCCCTCTCTCTGCCCCGTCTGCCACACACCAACAAAAATCTTCAATAAAATGTAAGTGTGATGTTAAATGTTCATTTATACATTATATTAGTGCTTTACATTTATCTGGCATTCTTTTCTGCATGTAAGTCTATATTTAAGCTAGGGAAGTGACCCCTGAAGTGACCTAGAGTCCTTACGGAGGGGGATTCCCCATCCAAACAATAACCTCCTCTTCCGTCTCTCCTCCCTGTCTTCCATTCAACAACAACATCCTTCAATAAAGGTAACTGTCATGTTGAATGTTCATTCTTTTGTGCATGTAAATCTATCTTTAAGGTAAAAAAAAAAAATGTTGTTGATACTTCTGGGTGTCTGGAACAAATTAATTGGATTTACATTATTTCTTATGGAGAAAATGGATTTGCAAATCGTCAATTTCAATAATAGTCATGCTCTCTGGAACGGATTAATTACGAAAAACAAGGGTCCACTGTATTTGTATGTATATTTATATTTAATCTTTAAAAAAATATCTTTTTTAATACTTTTGGCTGTCTGAAACGGATTAATTGGATTTCCATTATTTCTTATGGGGGAAATTAATTCGACTAACGGCTAATCTGACTAAAGGCTAGCTCTATGGAATGGATTAAAGCTATTGGTTGAGGGTCCACTGTATATGGTGACACTGCCACCCGTAGCATATGTGCTCATGTCGTCAATTTACAAATTTTTTTTCTGATATTTTCATTTATTCCTTTTATTATTTCTAATAATTCACAATCTGGCATCATAACAGAGTGGGTGGAGCTATTATGGAGTCAGAAAGCCAATCAGGAACTGTCTGGGAACATTTGCCTACATCAGCAGGAATTCCCGAGTCTCGTGACGCAGAGGAATATGCTTTATTATTATGCTAATATCAAAACTATGGCTTATTTACCTATCACAATTGATCTAATATGACATAAAGAATATAAATAACATAGAAACATGGTAAATACTCCAGAAAGAATAATATTTGGCATAATACTGAGCGGTCTGATGGAGGTATGAAGTTACCGTTAGAGGATATGGGATAAAGGTACCATCCTCCTATCCCGGTCTTGGGGGCTTAGAGAAAATGTAGTGTAGTACAGGGCTAACTGTAACATACACTTGTAATGCACCATAAAACTGAAAAAAAAAAAAGCTATTTCTCTAATTTTTTTCAGCGCGCGCTCATTTTTGTCAATTACCTTGGAAATAAGTTATCCATTTATATCTTAACCCTTAAACGGTCCAAACGTATGTATACATTCTCTCGCGTAGCGCCCCAAATTTTTTGAGGAAAAAAAAATAATTTTTTTTTTTAATAAGAAAAAAGAGCATATGGTACCCAGACATCCCCAATTTTTTTCATATGGTGCACAGTGAGTGCACACACCCATTCTCTAATGTCTAGGCTACTCAGGCTTATCGTGGCACTGTTGAATGAATGACAAGGAAAACGCATATATACGTCTGGGGCGCTACGCACATGAACGTATATATACATTTGGACCGTTTAACCCTTTGAGGGTCGACAGGCCCTCTCCGAAACTCGTTCTCAGGGTCGGCCAAATTTAAAAAAAAAAAAAAATTATTTTCTCTTATGAAAAGATAGAGAATCTTTTCCTGATCATAAAGACACCAAAAGTTTGAAATTTGATAGAAAACTTACGGAATTATGCTCTCGCAAAGTTTAGCGGTCTCGGCGATGTTTACGCATCGGCGATTTTGCCCACTTTGAGCCCCATTTTCGGCCAATTTCACTGTACTAGTCGACAAAAAACATGAATATTTCGCTAGAACTCCATTTTTTCTATCGAATGGATGCAAGAAACCACTCATTTATGAAATTCAACTATCCAGTACAGTGGTCAGAATTTAGCAATTTTGCCAATTTCACACAAATTTCAAAAGATGCCAATTTCGGAATAGGGTCCAGAATAAACAAGAAAGACATTCCTGGCACTAAAATGACATTTCCTCTAATCATTAGTCATGTCTCAAGTCCCCTCTTATATTCTTTTGCTTTCCACTTTGAATTTTTATTTTCAGAAAAAATATAAGATTTACTGTTATGCAGACTACGGCATTAGTGTAAAAAATGGTATAAATATTATTGGTGCACTTGTGAAAGAATATTAGACTCACCAGTTGACGTGTATTGCACGCTTGGCACGATTTGTTTACTTTTGAAGTTTGGTAAAAATCGAACATTTCTGCTACTTTGAGCTCAATTTCAAGGCACCTTTCTTTGTAAAACCAGTCAAAATCATCTCAATTTCTGTAATATGTCTTCCATTCTATAAAATGAGACCAAGAAAACTAGAATACAACAATAAATACCATACGAAAATACACTGCAAAGTCGCTGATTTATTCAAAAAAAATGGTCAAAGTTTTTTTTTTCTCATTATGCACTGTGTGCTGCAGGATTTTTTTTAGACTGTGCACACTGACCACAAAGACCCATTCTTTCATATGAAGGCCTACCAGCTTTCTCCCACTAGATTTGAGGCCGCTAGAATTTATGAGTACTAGTACGTCAAAAACCTCTACGCGTAAAACGTACTAGTACGACGAAAACCCTTAAAGGGTTAAGGGTTAATATAGCGGCATTAATAATGATAGTAATGCAATAAATTTCACAGATATCATATAAGAATGATTGTTTTATAAACTAGGAAAGTTATTTTTGAAATATCACAGTTTGTTATTGATTTGTACGAGGGTAAAAGGAAGATATCTTGCTAAATGTCAAAACCATACTAACTTCATTTCTTTTTAAGAAAGAAGATAGGATAAATTACAGTAACTACGTTTGTGATAAATTCAGATTAGCAATGTTTTATTTGACTTTCTTGGATTATCCTAGGTTCTCTATACATATGCTATTTATGATAATCTATGTAACTGTATTTGTGTACACCTAAATAAATTTACTTATCAGCAGGTAGTGCCCAAACAGCTTCTCACAGTGCCAGTACCTGGCTTGGGCTTGCCATATATGATTTTTGGTAAATATATTTTTTCTCAGTTGTTTGTTGGGCTATCTCATTGAAACCTGGGCAATGTGCGATGGAAAGATGCTAATTAACTCTTTCACTGTGGAGACCCCTGCTCACAAACTTGCTCTCAGTGTCAAAGAATTTAAAAAAAATTATTTTTTATTATGAAATGAGAGAGAATCTTTTCCTGATGGTAAGAATGATATCTGATGGAAAACTTATGGAATTATGTCTCGCGAAGTTAGTGGCCTCAGCAATATTTACGCATCAGTAATTCCACCCACATTGAGCCCTATTTTCAGCAAATTCCATTGTTCCAGTCGACCAAACTCATAGCTATTTTGTTAGAACTCTATTTCTTCTATTGATTGAGTACAAGAAACTGCTCATTTACCCATTTCAACTACCAATAAAGTGATCAGAAATTGGTAATTTGGCCAATTTCATACAAAATTCAAGTAAGTCCAATTTCAAAATAGGGTCCAGAATTAACAATACAAAAATTCCTAGCACTATTATGCAGACTACTGCATTATAGTAATAATTGTATAATGAATACCTGAATACCTTCCACCCCCCCCATGTGTGCTGTATAATCCTATGGGTTTAGTGCTCCTCATGATTATAAAAATAACCTGATCCACGGAAGGTGATGGGTAACTCTTAACTCCTTGAATTAAGAGTAAATTACCAGCATCAAAGCAACCATTCTTTAAAAGGAATTATGTAATGAATGAACCCCCATTTGTTGCATTAGATGAGAACTCTGTTTCAAGTCTTTTAGACATTCTGAACACTGATATGGTTTTCCCGAGAATGAACTCTCATGTGTCGCATTAGGGTTGATGTATGTGAAAAGTCTTTTAGACATTCAGAACATTGATATGGTTTTTCACGTGTATGAACTCTCGTGTGTCGTATTAATTGAGATCTTCGTGAAAAATCTTTTAGACATTCTGAACACTGATATGGTTTTTTTTGTGAATGAACCCTCATGTGTTGTGTTAGATTCGATCTCAGTGAAAAGTCTTTTAGACATTCAGAACACTGATATGGTTTTTCTTGTGTATGAACTTCCATATGTACTATTAGATGAGATCTTTGTGAAAAAACTTTCAGACATTCAGAACACTGATATGGTTTTTCTTGTGTATGAACTCTCTTTGTGCCGTATTAGATGAGATCTTTGTGAAAAACCTTTTAGACACTCAGAGCACTGGATATGGTTTTTCTTGTGTATGAACTCTCATGTGTGTTGTTAGATTTGATCTCAGTGAAAAGTCTTTTAAACATTCAGAACACTGATATGGCTTTTCTTGTGTATGAACTCTCATGTGTGTTGTTAGATATGATTTATCTGAAAAATCTTTCAGACATTCAGAACACTGATATGGCTTTTCTTGTGTATGAACTCTCATGTGTGTTGTTAGATATGATCTCCGTGAAAAGTCTTTTGAGCATTCAGAACAATGATATGGTTTTTCTTGTGTATGAACTCTCATGTGTGTTGTTAGATATGATTTATGTGCAAAATCTTTTAGACATTCAGAACACTGATATAGTTTTCCTTGTGTATGAACTTTCATGTGTGTTGTCAGAGTTGATCTCTGTGTAAAGTCTTTTAGGCATTGAGAACATTGATATGGTTTTTCTTGTGCATGAACTCTCATGTGTCTTGTTAGATATGATTTACGTGAAAAATCTTTTAGACATTCAGAACACTGATAAGGTTTTTCTTTTGTATGAACTCTCACGTGCTCTATTAGATGTGATTTACGTGAAAAATCTTTTAGACATTCAGAACACCTGAATGTTTGTTTCCTTGAAGGGACTCTAATGTATTTCATCTTATATTTTGTTAGGAAAGTCATTTAGGCACTTTCATTGATGTGACTCCCAAAATTAAAAGTGCTGACAGTGCAGACAATTTTTTAAATAGTAAAGAATCATTTTCCAAAGATAATGACAGCAGAAATGCAACAGTTGATGGATAACTAAGAGAATTATTCAGGCCCAATTACATGCATCAGCAATTTTGCCCACTTTACATCTTATTTTAACCTATTCCAATACTTAATTTAAGCAGTCCCTAGCCAATTTATGTTCTATTCTATTGACTGAACACAGTAAACCAGCCATTCAGTTATCAGAAGGTAATTTGACTAATTTTACAAATTCAAAAAATTCTAAATTAAAAACAGTACAAAATAATGGCTGGAAAAATCTTTCAAGCAGCTGGATCTGTTAGACAGAAATTATTGGAGAAACCAGAAGTGACAGATCTGCAGTCCCAAAGTCAGGAGACAGTAACGAACATCAAGACTTCATCTTGTGTCATAGACTCTCTCCAGGTTGAAAAAGACTGCTTCTGGAACAAATATAAAAATAGCGATGGTTATGCAGTGATTATGCTAAGCAGCTGAATTTTAATACAAGGTGAGGAGAGGGTAATAACAATAATAATGGTGGACAGTATAGTGATAATAGATGAGTACAGACAAGTGATGATGGTGGATGGACAATAATAATAGAGACAAACAGATCAGTAATGATGCTTTAAAATACTGTAGTCATTTCAGCCACTAAAACAACCTCGCCTCATTTCATTATGTCCCAAGGCTTCTCCTACACCCTATTTCTCTGATTAATAAAATACAACTATCCCAATAATTGAAGCAGACTTAATGAAAACCTACAAAACACAGTGGAGGGCTAAGGAGGATCCTACCCTTCCTTAGGAAAGTTGCTAAAAGTCAAATATTTCTGCCAATTTGAACTCTACTTCAAACAACTTCCAGTCTGAAACCAACCAAAATCATCTCCTTTTCATTAGTAAATCTTATTTTCTATCAAATGACACCAAGAAACAATCTTAGAAATGCACTACAAATTTGCTATGTATCCATGATGCACTGCATAGGACAGGATTTTTTATACTGTGTATGCTCACTGTACAGACTTATTCTGTATGTCTAGGCTAAAATTTACCACTAAACAACATATTTGAAGACACTGTTCTTAATGTGTGGATCTCTGTGACACTGGCATCAATGACATAGTTCTACATGACGCTGGCATCAATGACACAGATCTACATGACGCTGGCATCAATGACACATATCTACATGATGCTGGCATCAATGACACAGATCTACATGGACACAGTGAAAGGGTTAATACTGGTATTTCATTCCTGATTACTGAACTAACATATTACATGTATTTGGAAATTTTAAACTAAAGATTAATTTGTGAGAAAGCTCACTGAGAGAGACTGACAACGTAAGTCTCTCATTCTCTCTTCTTTATTGTAGAAAAGATTTAATAAATTTAAAAGTACCTTTCATGAGTTTCGAGTGTCTTACTACTCTCGGAGCTCGGCTGTGGGCCAGGCTTATCTGGTGCTTGCCTGGTCAACCAGACCGTTGATGTTGGAGGCCCGCTGCCCCACAAAACCCATCACAGCCTGGTTGATCTGGAACTGGTGAAGTACTTGTCCAGTTTTCTCTTGAAGACTTCTACACTTGTTCCCGCTGTGTTTTTATATCTTCTGGTAAGATGTTGAATAGTCTGGGGGCCACGAATGTTGATTGTGATCCCTTATTGTGCCCACTGCACCCTGCTCCTTACTGGGTTATTTATTGCACTTTCCTTCCATATGTCTCACTCTAATATGTTATGGCAGTGTGAAAGGAATTTGGACTAGGCCCTCAATTACTTGAGATACAGTGGAACCTCAAAAATCAACTTTATCCGTTCCAGGAGCTTGTTCTAAAAATTTGAAAAGTCTGAATTCGACAGCAATATTTCCCATAAGAATTTGGAAAATACAATTAATCCGGTTCCAGAAAACCCAAAAATATTCAAACATAAATACATTTTTTTTGTATTATTTTATTTCACAACCGGCCGAATCCCACAAGGCAGGGTGCCGAAAAGAAAAAAACTTTCACCATCGTTCACTCCATCACTGTCTTGCCAGAGGGTGCTTTACACTACAGTTTTTAAACTGACAACCATAACACCCCTCCTTCAGAGTGCAGGCACTGTACTTCATCTCAGGACTCAATGTCGGCCTGCGGTTTCCTGTATCCCTTCATAAATGTTACTTTGATCACACTCAACAGCACGTCAAGGTATTAAAAACCATTTGTCTCCATTCATAATAAATCAAACACGCTCAAGCATGCTGCTGGAAGTCCAAGCCCTCGCACACAAAACATCCTTTACCCCCTCCCTCCTACCCTTCTAGGGCCGAACCCCTACCCCGCCTTCCTTCCACTACCAGACTGATACACTCTTTGAAGTCATTCTGTTTCGCTCCTTTCTCTCGCCCCGTCTCATGTCGAACCACCTCCAAACTAACCCATTCCTCAGCCCTCTGGACAAACAGTTTTGGTATCCCGCTCCTCCTCCTAACTTCCAATCTACGATATTCTCTGCATTATATTCACACCACACATTGCCCTCAGCTGGAAATCTCCACTGTCTCCAGCGTCTCCTCGCTGCTAACATTTCTAAAACTTCAAAAAATGTTAAAAACTCCCACAATTTGTATTTCCCTTTTTGGGCCCCTACCCCCTGCTCCTTATTATTTGCACCCTCCCAAATGTTCCCCTTATTTTTTTAGGGGCATGTAAATTTAACGGGCCCTTTACTTTTAAAATTTCCGTAAACCTAAAATAAACTTAATCACTTTTCCAAGGTTCTAAATTTAAAATTTTTGAACTTTTCCCTGAAAAAGGTATAAAATTTCCTTCCAAAAACCCCCAAAATATTCCCCTACATTTTATAGGATTAATTACGTTTTAATAAAACAAATACATATTTTAATTATGATAGTAATACATATAAAATAACTTTTTTACTTCCCCTTTATTGAAGATTGGTGATGCATCTGGAAATAGGGAGGAGGAGAGAGGGATTGGGGTTAGTTTTTGGAAGGAAAATCCCCCTCCAGAGGACTTCAGGAAAACCCCTCTCTGGGTTAACCCCCCTTTCTCTGTCTTTTAATGCCCAGGACCACTTGAGAGTAGGGCCCCCGCCCCTCACAAATAACTGCCCACAGTCTCTGTTTCTGGCGCCTCTTAAGATTTCCCTAAAAGGGACAGGGTTTTCTGTCACGAATTTTTGCAAAGATGGCTTTTTCCTTGCCGGGGTGGTACTTCTCACAAAATTGGAATCTTTCCACTTGGCAAAAAATCTCCTTAATCTTTGAAAAAGGGCCCTCTTCCACTCCTATATTAACCCCTTTTCAAACACAGCTTCCTTGATTTTTTTTTTCTTTGACAGGATAGAACCGAGGGTCAACTTTTTTTTTCCCATACATCCTGGCAAGCTCAACAAGTCTCAAAACACTCTCATACTTCTGTATTATTCCTTTTTCCATCTAGGGTGTTTCTCACTCTTTCCAGGGGGGAACCACTAGAAAGTTTCTTGGGCCCATGGCAGCTTTTTTCACATCCCACAAGACTAAACAAAAGAAATAATCGAAAAAGTGTAAATGAGAGCGCAGGTTAGGTTCACTCAAGCTAAACAAAGCTACACGCTCACGGCACCTGCGCAGGGACGGGGACAGAGCGGCGGCAGACGGTCCCGTCCCCTGGTCCAAAAATAGGGGCACTTTCGATAAAAGGACACAGTTTGTCCAAAAAATGGCCCTAATTTCGAAACGTTAATAGTGTACATTTGATTTTTGAGGTTCCACTTTTACAGCAGACCGTTATTTACCAGTTTTTTTGGGCCATTTTGGTTACTACCCATTGAAAAACTGAGTACATTAAACCCTCGGTTTTGTAGCCCAGTTTTTGTACAATTCTTTTAAATGCTTTTTTGTGAAATTTTGTCCCATTCTCATATCCCCCGCCTTTCATACAGTTGAAAAGGTCCGACCAAAAACTGTCCACCTGCCCACTTGCGTTGGCCACACTTTTCCCGGGGAAATCGAGCACCCACAAAAAGCATCCCATCATAAAACCATTGTTTTTTGTGCTTGTTTTTGAGTGAACTGCTAAATAAGCCACCTGGGGCCAAAAAAAAGATCCGAGTGCCAGCCCTTTGATAAAGAAGGTGAAAAACATGATGAATTCAAGAAAGAGCTCGTAGAAAGTACAAAGGGGCGTCACATGGTAATCTCTCGGGATGTACGGAATCCACTCAACAATCATTCCACCCGGGCAAAAAAAAAAGAAATCAAGGAAGTTTGGTTTTGAAAGGGGAAAATGTGCAATGAAACAGAGATAGCAAAAAATCGAAATGTTGAAAGTTTTTTGTTGGTGTGGTCAAGGAAAAACAGTGGGAAATACACTAGTTTTTTGGGGGGTGATAATTTGTGAAAAGGAAAAGGCAGTTGCATGTGGTCTTGCAAAAAAAAGTCGGGAATGGTGCTGCTTTTAGTGATTTAAGGGCCGCAGAGGCTGCTTCGAAAATTCAAGAAGTGAACTAGCATACCATGTGGAAAGGATGGAAAGGGCGCAAGTTCAAAAAATGGGGGGCTGGGGAAATTCTTTGTGAATTCAAGGAGTATTAGAGGCTGAAGGATTCCCCCCCCAACAAGTCATAAATTGTACAAAACGGGCCTTTTTTGGGAAAGAATGTGCCTTTTTTTAAGATTAAGGAAATGATTTCAAAGTGGAAGGGTTTGCAAATTTTTGTGGAAAAATTTCACCCAAAAAAAGCTGTTGTAAGCTGTATTGCAACATTTTAAATGAAAATGATTGCCCCTTTTTAGGCAAATCTTAAAAAATGCCAGAAACAGACCTTCGGGACAGATTTTTTTTGCCCCAGGGGCCCAGTGACTCTAAAGTGGTCCTAGAGCCAAAAAAGGCAAAAGGGGGGAAGAAACCCCCAGATAAGCCTTGTTACCTAATTCCTTAGGGACGGGGATTTTTTTTCCAAAAATAAACCTCTCCTCCCCCCTCTCCCCTCCTCCCCGTCTTCTTACGCCAAAAAGAATCTTAAATAAAGGTAAAAGTATGTTAAATGTTTTTATTTATTTAATTTATTTATTTATTTAAAATTTTGAGACAAACATCAGGGGTAAAAAAAAATACAGATAAAGCAGCTCCCAAAAGCCACTTATACTATGCATAGCATTAGGGGCTGGTTAAAATAACTTAAGATTAAAAAGCAATGATAAAAACAGTGAAAAACATTAAGTATCAGATACATAAGCACAAGTGAGTTTTACAAAGACAGGTCATATGGTTGCATGCTTGTTGTAAATTAGTAGAAGGGGAGATTCTTAGGTATGATTAAAAAAAAATAAGTTAGATTGGGTTTTGGGTTTTTAAATTTTTGAAATAATTGTGAAAACTTTAAGATTTTACAATTTTTTAAAAAGGGTTTTAGTTATTCAGTATTTTTTTGGGTTTTTGGGTATAAGTATTTTTGAGAAGAGATTGAATTTAAAAACAGGTATGTTTCTTTATATTTACAGGTAATTAAATTTCCAGATTTTGGGGCCCTTTTTGTGCATTGATTTTTGCATAGCGGAGATGGACACAGGAAATAAAAGAGTGACTGTCCTTTGTTTTGGTCAGTTTTCTGTTGGGGTTTGGGCAAGGAGAGTTTGAGGGGGGGTTAATATCAGAGTGAGGTTCTTTGTAGTAAAGGTGCATAATAAGTATGGATTTTTGTATGGTGATGGTTGAGTGTATTGAATATTGGGGGATGTGCGCCTGTATGAAATTTGTTATCATTCTACTGCAGCCTTTTTTTGGGTAATTATGGTCTGAGTGGTTACTTTTTGTTGACCCCCCATGCCAAATTCCATAGGTGAGATAGGGGAAAATAAAGGTGATTGGGCCGGGGGGCGACTGGGACATTACCGTATTTTCGTTAGTAGGGCTACAGTTTGGAAATTTCTTAAAAATTTGTTGTATAGTGTATAAAATTTGGTCTTTAAAGGTGGTTTCCTAAAATTTCCCTCTGTTAGCTTTGGATAGGTAAAGTTTAAATCATTTTGTTAAGGGGGGACTCTGTATCTGTTACCAAACTAATGAAGTGGGTTTTTTTGTCAATGTTTAGTGAAGTTTGTTATCTCATCCGGATATTTTCTGTAATTCGTATTTCATTTTTGGGGCTGGGACTGGCTCGGGGGGGAGAAGCGATTTTGTTCATCAGCAAATAGGGGGTTTGAGAATTGCGAAGCTTTTGGGTAGGCATTTTGTATGGGAGAAAGAAAAAGGGGGCCAAGGACATTTCCCCCTGTGGACACCAACTGTAATTGGTTGTGCAAAGATTTTCCCCCTTTGCGTAACATATTGGCTTCTTTGCTGAGGTAGACTTGAGGTGTTGGGGGAGTGCCCTCTTTATCCCAAAGTGTGACAATTTTACGTGGAGCAAGTAAAGGCAACGTACAAAAGCTTTACGTAAGTCAATGAAGTCCCCCGTGGGACTTTTTTTTCTCATTGGAGGTATAAAAGGGGCTAGCTTGTATAATACATCTTGAAAATTTTTATTGGGCCTGAATCCAAATTGGCAGGGTTGAGTATTTTTTGGAGAAAGGGTAGGAGTGATTTTTTTGAATTAAATTTTTTTCGAAGATTTTTGAGAGAGGGTGAAATTTTGGGTTTTGGCCTAAGTTATTCAACTCTGTTTGGTTCCCCCTTTGTGGATCGGGGTGACCCTTGCAAAATTTGAGTACTGTGGAAGGGTGGAGGATTAAAATGGATTTGTTAAAGAGTGTTGCAATGATTGGTGATAGCACTTGTGCACTTTTTTTTATATAAAGGGGGTAAGGATTTAAATCTCCCGCCTTGTTTTTAGTGCATTGATAATAAGGGAGACTTGTATGGGTTAGTCGGACTAGAACAGTGTGGGCGGGGAGTTGCCGGTAGGGAGTCATTTGGGGGGGTATCGAGCTTTGGGGTTTTTTTGGCAAAGGTTTTTTCCCAAGTGGGGAAGAAATCATTTATCGTTGCTGTTTTTGTTTTGGGGGGATTTTTGGGTTCATCTGATTTTTCAATTTTATTTCGCTATTTTTGTGATATCTTTTTTTTCCCAGAATTTCTGATAGGGTTTTCCAGGCTTTTTTATAAACCCCCCCCGTAAGTTGGGTAATCGTTCCTAAAAATTTTTTGCCTTTTATGGGGGTTGGATTGACATAATTTTTGGTCTCTGGTTATGTACCCATTCTGTATGTTTTTATATTGGGGTTTGTATTTAGGATTTGGAATGCTGGGTGTTAGCCGGACGTTCATCCCCTTAGCTGTCATCTGCTTAGTTTTTTTAGGGCGGGGCTTGTTAAGGGTATTGGCTTTTTAGAAAAATTTTTAATCATTCATCAATATCTTATTGATTTCTAGCTCAGTTGCCCGTCAATGTTTGTACTCTGTTGTGAATTTTTAATGGCTGCCTCATGTGAAGTTGAAGGGGCTTTTTGTAGTGCTTGGGGGAATTTACCAAGATTGTTTGAGGAAAATAGGGGGAGTGGTCTGTGGATTACTGTAATTTTGCCTGATTTTAAAGGGGATATGGTGTTGGCCGATTGGCAAGTAGGGGAAAAACCCATTCGTAATCTTGTGGTTTTTTTTACGTTGGTACAAATACAGTTACCATTGTGTTTTGAATCTAACGTGTGGGGCCTGGTCTTTTCAGGGATTTATTGAAGCAAACCAAGTAGAAGTGATCTTTGTTTATTTTCGTGCTAGTTATCAACTTCCTAGGGTTTTACTAAATTTGGGTAATGTTTGACTGTGGAACTTGTAATTTTATCAAAGTGGGGTTTTTTTTAGGTATTTTGGGGTTTGAATTTGGGTTTTTATATTCCCCATGTTCATCCCTTGTGCAAGTATTAGTGATACATTCAGTTTGGGCGAGTATATATAGCTGTGCCACCCCCCTTTTTGGTTTTGGCCACAGTTGTGTATGGGTGTGTAACCAGGAATGGCATAGACATCTGACATCGCTTTAGCCAGGTTTTAGTTAGTGTAATGATGGACATATTGGCTGTAAGGAATTTAGTAATGCATGAGGGCTGTAATGCTTGCTTAAAGATCGAATTGTATTAAAGATAGTTATGTTGTTGTTGGCACTGAGAAGTGCCTTTATTGTTTTTGCAGTGAGTAATTACAGTAACTGTTTGATTCATTTTAAGTCATTAAATGAGGTTGGTATCGGATCAATGCTTGTAATCATAAGATTTTTGTGAATTATAGGTAGAATTAAAATATAAAACAGAGTAAATAGTCTTAAAAGCTAAAAAAAATAGCACTGAATTTTTAAAAAAATGTAAAATAATGAGCTAAGGGAAATTTTTTTTTTTTTAAGCTAAAATAAAAGGAGAAAAATAAAAAGGGGGCTAGTACAAATAAAAATGATACAAATAAGGAGTTGGGAATATGATAGTAGGTAGTACTATAAAAATAAGAGTTTTGGAATATAATGGCAAAATTGTGAAATTGTTCTCTTTAGCACCTGAGAATAGCCCTTGATTATTTTAACAATTTTGAATGTTAACTAGGGTAGTTATAAAAGAAAAAAAAAGGGAAAAAAATATAAGGGGGCTAAAAATTTAAATAAGGGGAAACAAAGTTAAATGGACAAAGGTCATATAAATAAAATTTTGGTTAGGAGTAAGATCGATTTTTAATATTAGATAAAATTTAGCATTATTTCACAAAAAAAGTAAAAAAAAATAGGTGTTGGTACTAGTACAAAAGAAGTTTGGGACTTGCAAAAAATAATTGGAAAACACTAATTGCATACACAATGAAAAAATATAAAAAACAAGTATTATAAACAAAAATTTAAAAGGACAGGAAAAAAAAAATGAATATTATTTAAATTTTGGGGTAAAATTTGATTGTAATTTAAAATTAAGACAATTAATACAGTAAAAAGAATATAGAGATTGGAGGGGTTGGCATTACTATGATGAAAAATAATAAAAATAATAATGTACAATATAATTAAGTACATAATGCACCCCCACGATATATTATTAAGGGCCTTTTTCTAATCTGTTACAGAAATGTCACTTTTTTAAGGAAGGTAGAGAAATCAGTTTTTGAGAAGGTATATTGTTGTCCCCGTGATGTTTTCCCTTTCTAGTATTTCCCCCTCTCGCGTGAAACACTGATGTATTTTTTTTTCCTGTTTTAGTTTTTTTCACCTGAACAGAAGGTTTTTACGTTTTTTTGTTAGACACTATTTATTACACTCCATTTTTCATTTTAATTTTCTGATTTAAATTTGGCCCCTTTCTTTTATCTATGAATGAAGTCTGATCATTATACTGTGTTTTTTTCCCGGGTTTTTCCAGCAAACGTGTTTCCCTTTGATTTCATTTTTGCACGATGACTTTACGTGGTTTTTGTATTACCTGAAGCAGTTTTTTTTGCACGTGCTTGGGATGTCACTAGGAAAGTTGGACTGTTTTATAACGCTTTAACAATTATCTTGTTCATTTTTGTCTCTTGGAATCAAGGTATTCATTTGTCGAGTGTGCATTTCGATTCCGTCCTTGATTGCTTCCAAACCCCATAATTTATTTTTGTTATTGTCAGTGTGACTGGTAAGTGCTTTTAGAGAATTTTCTGTGTCCACTTCCCGATGTAATCTTTCTTCAAGGGGTTTTTTCTTATTTTTCGAGGTTGGTTATCTTTGGGAAACTCGTCCTCGAGTGCTGCTTTGATATCTTTTTTTTCATTTTCTAGAGCAACATGTAGTCCTTGAAATTTCAGGAAAAAATAATCCTAGTTTTCATGGATGAATCCTTTGAAGGGGTGGAGTTGGAGGGGGAGTCAGCCTGTTTGTTGTTGTTGTTCCCTGGGTGGAGCGGGGAGGGGGTTGATGATACACTGGCGTCCTGCGGGTGACAAGTTGAGTTCTAGGGGCCTTTCGTTATTCTTTTATTACTGGGGTTTTTTCTTCTGCGATATCCTTTCATATATCACTGAAGTAGATACTGTTACAATGGGGGGAAAAGGTTTTTTTTCTCGGACTTGGGTTTTAAATGGGTTTTCTGGCAGCGGAGGGAGTGTTTGGGTTAGCAGGCTGTCTTCCCCAGTCTTCTAATTTTGTCAAGATTTTTTTTTTGGGTTACATTTTTTAGTATTCTTGGGAGTTGTGGTCTACGTGGGGTTCATGAGTTGAAATTTCACCTTAGGGCCATCACAATTTTGATGGGCGATGTTTTTTTTTAGAAAAAAAGCTGGGAGGATACCCTTGCTGCCGCTGCCCCATCCATCCTATTTTATTATCCATTTCATTTGTCATTTATAATTTTCATTGTTTTCTGTATGAAACTATAGTTATTCCTAAAAATGTATTTTTTTTTAATGTTTTGGGTGTCGGGAACAGAATAATTGGATTTTTCAGGGACCCCCGCATAACGATTTCCCCCGAATGCACCAATTATGTAAGTGTATTTATGTAAGTGCTTTTTACGTGTATGTTTGGGGGTCTGAAAGGACTAATCTACTTCACAATATTTCTTATGGGAAAAAATTCGGTCAGTACGGCACCTGAAAATACTTTGGAGTGAAAAAAAGTTAACCGGGGGTTTCCCCTGTATATTGTTTCTTTTTGGAAAAAGTTTTGTACAATTTAGTTTTTTGCAGACTTTTTTTGAATGGATTAATCAGAAATAAAAATTCCATTGTAAAAAATTTTATAAAATATTCTAAAATTTAATAGCACGTTCAGTTTGGGGGAGGGAAAAAATTTTTGAGCATTTCCCCCGGGATATTTCCCTAGTTTAGGGCGCCGCCTTGTTGTGGGTGTGACTACTGTTTCCACGGGAGACCTACCACCATCCCCTGCCACCCCCATCCCAGCCTTCCATTCATATGCATCTAGGACCATTCTCTCCTAGGAGCTAGCTGTGTTTGTGGATTGTGTTTTGATATTTTAATTGCCATATCTTGTATCTGCCAAGCAATCATGGCACCCAGTAGGAACACAAGTGTTTTTGAAAGTGGCAAGGAAAGAGTTAAGTGTTTAAGTCTTGAAGTTGCAAAGAAAATCGAGATATTAGACAAGCTCAAGAGTGGCTCACATGTGTTAGATATAACGGGAACCTATGACCTTAATGAAGCATCAGTATGTACAATTAAAAAGAATGAGATAAATATACAGGTTTGTGTGATGAATAACTGGCTGACTGACTTGGCAGACTTATTTGACTGACTTGACTTACTGACTTGACTGACTGACTGACTTACCTTTGAAGAGTTTTGAGTGTTTCACTACTCTTGGAGCCCAGCCATGAGCCAGGCTCATATGGTGTTTACCTGTTCAACCAGACTGTTGCTGCCAGAGACCCACTGCCCCACATTCTCATCACAGCCTAGTTGATCTGGCACCTGGTGAAGATACTAGTCCAGTTTCCTCTTGAAGGCTTCTGCACTTCTTCCAGCCATGTTTCTGATAACTTCTGGTAAAATGCTGAATAGTCTGGGACAGGGCTGGATTTAGAGGAGGGGCTGGACCCCACACCAGAAGGGGCCCCCACCAAATGATGAAAAATACTATGACACATTATACTGAGAGCTGAATAGATTACAAAAAGAGAAAATGCATGCAAAAGTTTGAATTGTGGTGAGATTGTCATGTTGAGTCATTTGATTGCTGGTGTTACATCATTGGTGCGAACACGTCATTAGCTGCAGGACTCGAGGATGACTCACAGCACATCATCATCCTGGGTGTGCAGGACGCTGCAGTATGAATGACTGCTTGATTGTGGACTGTATGTGAACAACAATGTGGTAGTGAGAACCAGCTTTGAATGAGCATGAAGCACGGGCGGCTTGTGAACCTGACAGGCATGAGTATAGAATCTGACATCCTGCGCTCATTGGATTTTGATGTAGTCATCAGAGACTTTTCCATCAGGAAAGCACGGAATGTACCTGGCTTATAATATTTAATCTGATTTGAAGATAACTCCTCATAAGTCTGTACATTACTTTGAGTTACACTTGCAAATGAACTGAAAGGGTGCTAAAATAAACTATAAATCCAATTTATTTCATTTCTTCATCTTAAGAGGATGGTACCTATATTGAGAGTGGCGAAAGTTTTCCCAGGCGAAACTTAAAAATCTTCTCACCATTAGAGTTAGACCTTTTTAACCCTTTGACTGTTGGCGTCATATATATACATCTACGAGCCAATGTTTTTGACATATTAATACGCCAAAATTCTAGCGGCTTCAAATCAAGTGGGAGAAAGTTGGTAGGCCCACATGTGAGAGAATGAGTCTGTGTGATTGGTGTGTGCAGTATAAAAAAATCCTGCAGCACGCAGTGCATAATGAGAAAAAAAACTCTGACTATGTTTTTGGATTAAAATGCCGACTTTGAGGTGTATTTTCATATAGTATTTATGGTTCTATTTTCGTTTTCTTCTTCTCATTTGATAGAATGGAAGACATATTACAGAAATAGAGATGATTTTGATTGGTTTCATGATGAAAAGGACCTTGAAATTGAGCTCAAAATAGCAGAAATGTTCGACTTTTGCCGATGCTCAAGAGTAAACAAATGATATCCAATAAGTGTCCAACTAACCATTCTAATATGCAGTCACAAATGGGTTGACATTATTCACTTATTACAATAATGCAGCAGTCTGCATAATAGTAAATCTTCTATTTTTTGTGTGAATAAAAATTCAAAATAGAAAGCAAGAGTAATATAAGAGGTACCTGGAGACATGACTAATGAACAGAGAAAATGTTATTTTAGTGCCAGGAATGTCTGCACTGTTTATTCTGGACCCTATTTTAAAACTGGCATCTTTTTTAATTTGCATGAAATTGGCCATATTGCCAATTTCTGACCACTTTATTGGGTAGTTGAAATTGGTAAATGGGTACTCAGTCGATAGAACAAATGGAGTTCTAAAGAAATAGCTATGAGTTTGGTTGACAGGAACAATGGAATTGGCCGAAAATAGGGCTCAAAATAGGCGAAATCACCGCTGCATATACAGTGGAACCTCTGCTTGCGAGTTTAATCTGTTCCATGACCTTGCTCGCAACTGGATTTGCTTGTTTGCAGAGTCAATTATCCTCATTTAAATTAACTGAAACGCAATTAATCCGTTCTAGTGGAATTCTGTACTTCAATAATTTCGCTAATATCTACGGCTTATTTATCTATCACAGTTCATCTAATATGACAAACAATATAAATAACATAGAAACCTGATATATACTCTAGAAGGAATAAAATATGTCATTAAATATGTGGCAGCAGCGGCGGCCGACGAGAGTTTGTCTGGAGACAGGACAAAATACTCCTTGAATATTTTGCTATCATCAACTCTATGGCTTATTTATCTATTACAGTTCATCTAATATGAAATAATAAACAATATAAATACTAACATAGAAACCTGATATATACTCCAGAATGCATAAAATATGTCATTATGTAACAGGTGGAGGCAGCCACAACTGCTCCCTCTTCAAGTGATAAGATAAGATTTCGTTCGGATTTTTAACCCCGGAGGGTTAGCCACCCAGGATAACCCAAGAAAGTCAGTGCGTCATCGAGGACTGTCTAACTTATTTCCATTGGGGTCCTCAATCTTGTCCCCCAGGATGCGACCCACACCAGTCGACTAACACCCAGGTACCTATTTGCTGCTAGGTGAACAGGACAACAGGTGTAAGGAAACGTGTCGAAATGTTTCCACCCGCCGGGAATCGAACCCGGGCCCTCCATGTGTGAAGCGGGAGCTTTAGCCACCAGGCCACCGGGCCACGGTGTGGTAAACATTGCTATCTAGTGACGGCCTTTTGAAATTATCTATTATTATAATTATTATGTAGTACATTATTATTATATATGTATTATTATTATACATACTATTATTATTATTATTATTGTATTATATTATTATTATATATATTATTATTATTATACATATTATTATTATTATTATTATTATTATTATTATTACATTAAGAAGCATCTTTCCATCATACATTGCCCAAGTTTCAATAAGATAGTCCAACAAACAAATTAGATACAATTCCCTAGCCCTTTCAGGGTTTCAGATGTACTAGTACGGCTTACGCACCAGGATTTTTGACGTACTAGTACGCCTAAATTCTAGTGCCCTCAAATCTAGTGAGAGAAAGCTGGTAGGCCTACATATGAAAGAATGGGTGTATGTGGTCAATGTGCACAGTATAAAAAAAATCCTGTAGCACACAGTGTGTAATGAGAAAAAAAAACTTTGACCATGTTTTTGGATTAAAACAGCGACTTTGCACCGTATTTTCGTATGGTATTTATTGTTGTATTCTAGTTTTCCTGGTCTCATTTTATAGAATGGAAGACATATTATAGAAATTGAGATGATTTTGACTGGTTTTATAATGAAAAGTACCTTGAAATTGAGCTCAGATTAGCAGAAATGTTCGATTTTTACCCAAAGTAAACAAATCATGCTAAGCGTCCAAAACACGTCAACTGGTGAGTCTAATATTCTTTCACAAGTGCGCCGATATTATTTATACCATTTCTACATTAATGCAGTAGTCTGCATAACAGTAAATCTTCTATTTTTTGTGAGAATAAAAATTCAAAGTGGAAAGCAAAAGAATAAGAGGGGCATGGGGACGTGACTAATGAACAGAGGAAATGTTATTTCAGTGCCAGGAATTTCTTTCTTGTTTATTCTGGACCCTATTTGTAAGTTGGCATCTTTTGAAATTTGTGTGAAATTGGCAAAATTGCTAAATTCTGACCACTGTATTGGATAGTTGGAATTGGTAAATGGGTGGTTTCTTGTACTCATTCGATAGAAAAAATGGAGTTCTAGCGAAATATGATTTTTGTCAACTAGTACACTGGAATTGGCCGAAAATAGGGCTCAAAGTGGACAAAATTGCCGATGCGTAAACATCGTCGAGACCGCTAACTTCGCGAGAGCATAATTCCATAAGTTTTCCATCAAATTTCATACTTTTGGTGTCATTATGATTGGGAAAAGATTCTCTATCTTTTCAGAAGAATTTGTTTTTTTTTTTTTTTTGAAATTTGGGCGACCCTGAGAACGTCTCTGAGAGGGCCTGTGGACCCTGAAAGGGCTAGATCAAGAGCAAGAGCCCTAACCAATGTCAAGGCACCTGCCTTGAGGTCTGCTGCTTATGGAAATTTTGCTCACGTATGGAAACAAAAAATTGACCCATCAACTGCTCGTATTTGGAAAAACTTGCATGTGGATGCGCTCACAAGTAGAGGTTCCACTGTATATTGCCAAGATCGCTAACTTCATGATAGCGTAATTCCATGAGTTTTCCATCAAATTTTGTACTTTTGGTGTCATTACCATCAGGAAAACTTTATCATTTCATGAGAAAAAATCATTTTTTTTTTTTTTTTTTTTTTTTAATATTTTGTGACACAGAGAGACACTTCATGATTTAGGGTCTCGACAGTCAAAGGCTTAATGCAAGGGGCCTCCCACCACCTAAATCCAGCACTGGTCTTGGACCCCAAATGTTCATACAGTATTCCCTTATTATCTCCACCACACCCTTGCTCCACACTGGGTTTATTTTGCAGTTCCTTCCATATCTCTCACTCCAGTATCTTGTTATGACAATGTGAAGATTTGGGACCAGGCCCTTGAGTACTTTCCAGGTATATATTGTCGTTTATCTCTCTCTCCTCCACTCCAATTAATACATGATGAAGACCTGAAAGCATTCCCAGTAATTTAAATGCTTTACTGGCTCAGTGTGTGCCGTAAACGATTTCTGTATGTGTTCCAGCTCAGATATTTCTCCTGTTTTGAATGAGGCCATCAGCACAGCAATATTCTAAATGAGGGAGCACCTGTGATTTGAAGTGTCACCATAAGCATTATTTCCCTTGTTTGAAAGTTGTCAATAGCCACCCCGTCACCCTCCTGACTGTTGTGATCTTTGTCTTATTATGTTCTTTAACCCTTTCAGTGTTGGTGCCATACTTGTGCGGTTTACGAGCCAGGGTTGGTGCCGTACTTGTACGCGTAAATTCTAGTGCCTTCAGATGGAGAGGAAGAAAGCTGGTAGGCCTACATGTGAGAGAATGGGTGTGCATGGTCAATTTGTGCAATATAAAAAAAGTCGAGGCACCTGCATTGCATTGTGGGAGTGGTAATTCAGTGTGCCTTGGTCACCAAGCCAAACGGTAAGGAATACCTCACTCTCCGGCGAATTGGGGCTCTTTCCTTCTCAAATGGTAGTTTTAACATAGACTGATGTGTCAGTGAAGATGAATCTAATGGTTTTGAGGAGTTTGTGACAGAAAGTAATGACCAGGATACCAGAAACAGTGATGAAAACCCACACCATTATCAACCTTCCATCAAAAAATCAGACAAAGTGACCTATTTGCAAGTGGACAGTGGGGAAGACAGTGTGGGTGGTGGGGAAGGCAGTGTGGGTAGTGGGGAAGGCAGTGTGGGTTTGTGTAAACATAGCAACATGTGTAGATTACCTAGGATAACCTAAAAAAAAGTCAAAGTGACTTATTTGCGTGTGGATGGTGGGAAAGACAGTGTGGTTAGTGGGGACAGCAGTGTGGGTTTACCTGGAGAGGGTTTCAGGGGTCAATGCCCCCACAGCTCGGTCTGAGACCAGGCCTCACAGTGGATCAGGGTCTCATCAATGAGGTTGTTACTACTGGCCGCAAGCAAGCTGATGTACAAACCACAGCCTGGTTGGTCAGGTACTGACTTTGGGTGCCTGTCCAGTGCCTTCTTAAAGACAGCCAGGGGTCTATTGGTAATCCGCCTTATGTAGGCTGGGAGGCAGTTGAACAGTCTTGGGCCCTGGACACTTACTGTGTTTCTCTCAGTGTACTGGTGGCGCCCCTGCTTTTCATCGAGGGAATGTTGCATCTTCTGCTGAGTCTTTTATTTTCATATGGAGTGATTTTCATGTGCAGGTTTGGTACCAATCCCTCCAGGACCTTCCAAGTGTATATTATCATGTATCTCTCTCGCCTGCATTCGAGGGAATACAGATCAAGGACCTTCAACTGTTCCCAGTAATTTAGGTGCCTTATCGTGCTTATATGTGCCATGAAATTTCTTTGCACACTCTCCAGGTCTGCAATGTTTCCAGCCTTGAAGGGTGCCATAGTGTACAGCAGTATTCCACCCTAGAGAACACAAGCGATTTGAAGAGAATTATCATGGGCCTGGCGTCCCTAGTTTAAAGGTTCTCATTATCCACCCTACCATTTTCCTAGCAGATGAGGTGATACATTGTTGTGGTCTTTGAAGTGAGGTCCTCTGACATTATCACCCCCAGGTCCTTCACGCTACTTTTCCACTCTATTGTATGGTTAGAATTTGTTGTATTCCCTGAACATTTTTAATTTCCTCAAGTTTCCAACATTTGAGGAGTTGAAATTTCTCCTCGTTGAAACATCATATTGTTTGAGTGGCCATTCAAAGATTTGGATGATGTCTGCTTGGAGTCTCACGGTGTCTTCAATGGTGATCACTGCCATGTAATCCGGGTGTCATCCAAAAAGGGAAGACATGGGCTATGGCTTACATCTCTGTCTACATCAGAAATGAGGATGAGGAATAGAATGGGAGTGAGTATTGTGCCTTGGTGGAACAGAGCTTTTACCATGGCTGCCTGGACTTTACTCTGTTTACTATTACTCTTTGTGTTCTATTTGTCAGAAAGTTATAGATCTACCAACTTTTCCCGTTATTCCTTTATCATGCATTTTTGGTGCTATTACACCATGGTCACACTTGTTGAAAGCTTTTGCAAAGCCCTGTGTTACTACATCTGTATTTTGTTTATCCTCTCCCAGCATCTAGGACCTTGTCATAGGGGGTCCATAGCTGGGACAGGCAGGAGCAACCCGCTCTAAACCTGTGTTGCCCTGGGTTGTGAAAATTGAGGGGGTATCTAGGTGGTAGTCAATCTTGCTTCTTAAACCCCCTCTCAAAGATTTTTATGATCGGGATGTTAGTGCTATCGGTCTGTAGTTCTTTGCAATTGCTTTACTACCACCTTTGAGAGTGGGGTTTATGTCTATTGTTTTTAGTGTATGTAGGATGACCCCTGTGTCCATGTTCCCTTTCCATAAAACGCTGAAGGCACATGATAGGGGCTTCTTGCAATTGTTGATAAACACGGAGTTCCATGAGTCTGGGCCTGGGGCAGAGTGCATGGGCATGTCATTTATTGCCTCTTCAAAGTCTTGTGGAGTTGGGAAAATATCCAAGATTTTTGGGATGACCAGATTTTGGGCTTCATTCATAAAGAATTCATTTGGGTTGTTGACCCTTAGTCTGGGCAGTGGCTTGCTGAAGACTGGGTCATTTGGGACTTTAGTATCTCACTCATTTCTTGGCTGTTATCTGTGTATGTCCCATCTCGCCTAAGCAGGGCCTAATATTGGATGTTGTTTTTCCCTTAAATTTTGCATAACAGAAGAAGTATTTTTTTTTTTTTTGTTTGCTTTATGGGTTTTAGTTCTTCCAGTGATTCTTGTCTCCTGTAAGATTCCTTCAGCTTAAGTTCAATATTTGCAATTTCATTGACTAGTGCCTCCCTTCACATTTCCGATATACTGATCCCACTCAGCAGCTTTGCGACTCTTCACCTTCATCTGTATAGGGAACGTCTCTCTCTTTCTAGTTTACATCTTCTCTTTCTTTTTTTTAATGGAATGTGTCTTGAGCAGATCTAAAGAACCATAGAATTCATTTTTTTTCAAGGCAAATGTTTGGATCCATGTTGTTTAGGATATCTTCCAGCTTGTTTCATTTAGGAACATGGTTACTTGATCCCTTGTAGTTTTTGTTATTGAAATTGAATTTCTTGAAGAGCCTTTATGAATGCTCACATTTCTGCTTGACAGAAGCCCTGTGCATACATGTCTGTACCTCTATTATGTTTTTGACTTTAGTGTATTGTCTTTGATAGTTATATTACGTATCAGATCATTTATTGTTAGTGAAGATGAGGTCCAGCATGTTTTCTATCTTGTAGGCTCTACTATTTGCTGGTTTAAGATGAATTTTGGTGCAGAGATTTAACCCTTTCAGGGTTGAGAGGCCCCTCTCCTAAACTTCTCAGGGTCAAAAATTTTCAGAAAAAAAAAAAAAAAATTCTTGTGAAATGATAGAAATCCCTTTTCCAATCATATGACATCAAAAAACTGAAATTTGATGAAAACTTACGGAATTATGCTCTTGCAAATTAGCGGTCTCGACGATGTTTACACATCGGCGATTTTGTCCACTTTGAGCCCTATTTTTGGCCAATTCCAGTGTATAGTCAACAAAAATCATAACTATTTTTCTAGAACTCCATTTTTCTATCGAATGAGTACAAGAAAACCCCCCCATTTAAACCCATTTCAACTATCTAAAAAAGTTTGGGCAGAAATTGGCAATTTTTTCCAATTTCACATAAATTTCAAAAAGAGGCCAATTTCCAAATAGGGTCCAGAATAAACAAGGGCAACATTCCGGCACTAAAATAACATTAAACCTCTGTTCATCAGTCATGTCCCAGGCCCCTCTTACATTTCTTTTGCTTTCCACTTTGAATTTTTATTTTCACAAAACAATAGAAGATTTACTGTTATGCAGGCTCTGCATTAGTTAGAAATGGTATAAATAATATCAGTACACTTTTGAAAGAATATTAGACTCACCAGTTGATGTGTATTGGATGCGTGGCATGATTTGTTTACTTTTGAACTTTGGCAAAAATCAAACATTTCTGCTACTTGAGCTCAATTTCAAGGTACTTTTCATTGTGAAACCAATCAAAATCATTTCAATTTCTGTAAACATGTCTTCCATTCTATAAATGAGACCAGGAAAACTAGATGCAACCAATAAATACTTTTACTAAAATACAGTGCAAAATCTCTGTTTTTAAAAAAAACACGGTCAAAGTTTTTTTTTCTCATTACGCACTGCGGCTGGAGGATTTTTTTATACTGTGCACACTGACTACATGGGCCCCCATTTTCCAATGTGGGCTTCCCAGCTTTCTCGTAGATTTGAAGGAGCTAGAATTTACGGTACTAGAACGAAATAACCCTGGTGTGTAAGACTACTATATGTCAAACCCTTGAAAGGTTTAATAGTTCCTGTTTGTGCGAATTTTCCCTGGCGGCCTCCCGGGGGTGATCTCTGAAAAACATTGTTTGTTACTCCCCCATTTTAGTGTTGAATTTGAAATCTCCTAGTACAGGTCCTCCATCAAAAATCCAGCATCAGGGGACCTGAGTGTCCCGGGATTACTAGTTTCCCCGAATTACAGGGGTTGGGTTAGAAACATTAAAAAATTTTTAATCAACTTACTTACACATTCATTGAGCATGGGCAAAAATCGAACTTTCCCGCTTTTTGAGCTCAATTTCAAGGTATTTTTCGTTTAAAAAGCAATAAAAAATCATTCTTTTTCGTAATATATTTCCATTTATCAAAGGGGCCCAAAAAATGGAATACAACCATAAAAACCATACAAAAAATCTCAAAGGGGGCGGCAAATGACTGAGAAGTGAACCCCCTTATTTATCGCCCCGTCTTTTTTATTTTTGTTGTCGTTAGAAGCATCTTCCCTCAACTTGCCAATTTCAATGAGTACCCCAAACAAAAAACCGAAAAAAAAAATTTTTTACCAAATATCATATATGGAAGCCCAACCAGGTACGGAATAAGTCACATTGTCGACTTTTCTGGGTTACCCGGGTTTTATACAGGCTCCCTCAACATTCCGGGGATGGGGGATCAGAGCCTCGCGAATGTTGAAAAATCGCGAATGTTTGGTGCCCCAATTATGTAGGGAAATATAATACAATATGTTTCCCTTTAACTTGTTAAACCCATGAACTTTATAAAATACATAAAAATGTTGTAAATTGTATTAAAACATGTTATGGTTTAATAACATTAGTTATAAATCCACTGCCTCCACCACTGTGATCCTACTACCCCCCCCTTTTCCCCTCAACGGGTAGCCACCCCTCCCACCCTGTGTGGTGAGTGTTTTGTTTGTTCATTATTTGTTATTAAACACAGTTAAATATGTAAACCCATTCTACTGCATATTGGAATGGCTATTGGGACAGGTTGGAGGGTGACATCATGTTTTGACTCTTGAACCAGCAAAGAATCAAACTTTTCTGCTACTGCAAATAATAAAATAGAAAAAAATAAAATATAATAATAATAAAAATAAAAAGTAATAAATGTGATAGAATTGAAAAAGGAAATTGTACAAAAATACAGGGGGTGGTTGAACATCGCAGTGTGGCTTTGTTTTTTTTTTGCTGGGGTCAGCATTGCCCGTGCTTTCCAACATTTCACAATAATTCATTGTGTTTTGGGGGCTTGAGATTGAGTGGACGGGGGTGAGGGGTGGTTGAGGCAGTGGTTGAGCACATTTAGGCGGGGTGAGGCAGTGGGGGGCAATGGGTGAGGCAGCAGTTGAGGCAGTGGGGGAGGCAGTGGTTTTTGGCAGGGGGGAGGCAGTGAAAGGCAGTGGGTGAGGGAGCAGTTGAGGGATGGGTGAGGGAGCAGTTGAGGCAGTGGGTGGGCAGTGGTTGAGGCAGCAGTTAGGCACTGGAGAGGGGAACTTTAGGCAGTGGTTGAGGGAATGTAAGGCACAGTGAGTCAGTGGATTTTTAACATGTTATAAATAAAAATAATAATATTAAAACATGTTTTATTATTATTTAAAAACATGTATGTTATTAAAAATCACTGACTCAACCCACTGCTCAACCTGCCTCACCCACTGCTCAACCCTGCCTCACCCACTGCCCCCAACCACTGCCTCACCCCCTGCCCAACTCTCCTAACCCTGCCTCACCCACTGCCCTCAACCACGCCCACCCACGCCCAACTCTTTACCCCCCTGCCCCACCCACTGCCTCAAACCCCCGCCTCAAACCCCTGCCCCCAACCATTCCTCAACCCCTGCCCCTGCCTTTCCCGTTACACTCATTTTTCAAGCACCAAACAAATGAATTTTTGTGAAATGTTTTGGGAAAACACGGAGACTAAAGTGACTCCCGCAAAAAACAAAACCCACACGACAGTGTCAACCACTCCCCCGATTTTTGTACAATTTTTTTTTTCTTCAAATTTTATCCATTTATTATTTTTATTACATTATTATATTATTATTTTTACTATGTTATTACCATTCTTTTTATTTGCGTACAAATGTTTTGATTCTTTGCTGTTTCGAGGAAACATGATGTCACCGTCCAAATTTTCCGAATAGCCTTTCCCCAAAATGCAGTCAAAGGGGGTTTAACATTATTTTATTTTTAATAACAAAAATAAACAAAAAAAACACCCCCACACTGGTGGGACGGCTGGCTCCCAGTTGCGGGGGTCGGAGGGAGGGTAGTAGGGACTCGCAGGTGACGGAAACTTGAATATAAATTGCGGCTGGAATTTGGCATTTGGGGAATTCGCGAATGGTAAGTCCGTAAAAGTGAAAACGCGAATTTTGAGGGAACCTGACATACACTGCTAGTATGATAATATTAACTGTATTTGTGTTACCTGAAAAACTATTTACTTCTAGTCTGTCAATTGGGGACAAGAAACCGCCCATTACTTATTTCAACTACCCATAAAGTGGTCAGAAATTGGCAATTTGGCCGATTTCACACAAATTTCAACAGATGCCAATTCAAAATAGGGTCCAGAATAAACAATATAGACATTCCTGGCACTAAAATAACATTTTCTCTGTTCATTAGTCATGGCTACAGGCCCGTCTTATATACTCTTGCTTACCATTTGGAATTTTATTCACAAAAAAAAGTAGATTTACTGTTATGCAGACTACTGCATATTGTAATAATTGTATATATAATGTCAATCCATTCTTGACTCCATATTGGATTTAGACTGGCAGGCAGACAGGTATTGGACGTGACGTCATTGTGTTTACTCTAAGCTTCGCTAAAGAATAGAACATTTTCCGCTACTGTGAGCGCAATTTCAAGGTACTTTTCGTCATGAAGCAATCAAAATCATATCTATTTCTGTAATAAATGTTCATTCTATCAAATGAGACGGAAAAAATGAGAAATAAACCATAACAACCATACAAAAATATACCACATAACGGCCGCTAATGGCTGAGAAGTGAACTCCGCTATTTATGGTCTGATTTCTTTCATTTTGGTGTACGTGAAGAAGTATCTTTCCATCATACTTGCCCAAGTTTTGAATAAGATAACCCAACAAACAACTGAGAAAATAATATAATAATAATAATAATAATAATAATAATAATAATAATATCTTTATTTACTACACATACATGTACAAGGTATACAGGCCTAACTGACATCAGTGACATACTACTTTATAGAAAGCTGCTTGTTTATGCTTGAGTATTTCAAGAAAATTAGGTCAGTGGTCCCAGAAAACACCCACACTAGTCGACTAACACCCAGGTACCCATTTACTGATGGGTAAACATAGACAACAGTGTAAAGAAACAGCCTAATGTTCTACCCTGGCTGGGAATCGACATATTTTACCAAAAAATCATATATGGCTAAACCCAAGCCAGGTACTAAAAATAAGCCATGTGACTTTTTTGGGTTATCCTAGGTTCTCTATACATATACTGCATGTGGTGATAATCTATAGAGAGAAAATAACTTTTTTGTTTCAATTTATGGTGGAGTACGAGTGTATATCATAGTTAGCCCTGGCTATACTCTGTTTTCTCTAATATAAGCCACCAAACAAGGATAGGAGAATGGTATTTGTTTACCATATCCTCTTCATAACTCTGTCGAACTGCTCGGTTTTATTTATTTATTTATTTATTAATTTGAACATGATTACAGAGAAGTACAAAAGAATACAGTTAAATGCAGCATGCCAAAGCCACTTGAATGCATAGCATTACGGCAGGCTTAAAATTAACTTAAGATTAACTAAGCAATGATAGTACAGTGGACCCCCGCTTAACGATCACCTCCAAATGCGACCAATTATGTAAGTGTATTTATGTAAGTGCGTTTGTACGTGTAGTTTGGGGGTCTGAAATGGACTAATCTACTTCACAATATTCCTTATGGGAAAAAATTCAGTCAGTACTGGCACCTGAACATACTACTACTGGAATGAAAAAAGTTCGTTAACCGGGGTCCACTGTATATTCAGTGGTACAAAAATTTTGTAAAACAGATAACAATTTAGTACAAATGAGTATTACAAAGACAGGTCATATGGTCATTTACTGTGTTGCTGTGTAATCAGTAGAATGGAGTATTCTGTTAGGTAATGAGGTTAAATAGTAACAAGTTTGATTGGGTCACAGGTTGACATTTATGAGATACAATAATGAGATACATATATGAGATACAATTTATGAGAATACAATTATTCAGTATTTATTTAGTTGTGGGTGAGTAAGTGATTTTTGAGAAGAGACTTGAATTTATAAAACAGACAGTGTTTCTTTTATATTCACATGATTTATGTTATTTATATTGTTTCTTATGTCATATTAGATCAATTGTGATAGACAATAAGCTGTAGTGTTGATATTAGCATAATAATAAAGCATATTCTCCTGCTTCATGAACTGAGCTCATGACAGCCGACAGTGGCTTCAAAGCCACCTTATCTTTAATGGATAATGTACTGTGTAGGTGCTTTACATAATGAGAAGCATTTTTTTTATTCATTGGAACCATGGCTAGGGCTAAAAGTAAGCAGGTTATAACAATAAATGGAGAAAAAGAAATTGGAATGACTTATGCAGCAAGCAGCGCCACCAACAGTACAGGTCCACCATCACAAATCCGGCAATCAGTTATTCGGTTCCTTCAGTTATTCGGCACTAATTTTGGCTAGCATAATTTCAAATTTCCAGGGTTGCCACACCAACCTGCTGGTACTGTTTGGTGGCACTGCTTGCTGGCATAAGTCATTCCAATTTCTTTTTCTCCATTTATTGTTTTAACCTGCTTACTTTAGCCCTAGCCATGGTTCCAATGAATAAAAGAAATGCTTCTCATTATGTAAAGCACCTACTCGTACATTATCCATTAAAGATAAGGTGGCTTTGAAGCCCCTGTCGGTTGTCATGAGCTCAGTCTCATGAAGCAGGAGAATATGCTTTATTATTACGCTAATATCAACACTACAGTTATTTGCCTATCACAATTGATCTAATATGACATAAGAAACAATATAAATAACATAAAACATGTTAAATACTCCAGAATGAATAATATTTGGCATAACACGAGCAGTTCGACAGTTATGAAGAGGATATGGTAAACAAATACCATTCTCCTATTCTTGTCTTGGTGGCTTATATTAGAGAAAACGGAGTATAGCACACAGCTAACTATGATATAACACTCGTACTCCACCATAAACATGAAACAAAAAAGTTATTTTCTCTCTATAGATATATCACACATAGCAGCATATGTGTAGAAAACCTAGGATAACCCCAAAAAAGTCAACGTGGCTTATTTTTAGCACCTGGCTTGGATTAGCCATATATGTTTTTGGTAAATATTCAATTCCCAGCCAGGTAAAACATTAGGCATTTTCTTTACACCTGTTGTCTATGTTTACCCATCAGTAAATGGGTACCTGTGGTTTAGCCAACTAGTGTGGGTGTTATCCTGGGACACTGACCTAATTTTCTTGAAATACTCAGCATAACAAGTGCCTTTCTATACAGTAGTATGTCACTCGTATTGTAAACAGTGACCCTCGTATTGTAGATAGTCTTAATGACCCTCGTGTAGTAGATAGTCTTTTAGTATGATAATAAGATGTTATCTTCATTATAGAATAATAAGAAAATATAACATTTATATTGTAATAATAAGGTAAAAGGACCCCAATGGAAATAAGTCACTCTGTCTGACTTTTTTGGGTTATCCCAGGTACTCTACACATATGCTGGTATGTATGATAATTCTATGTAACTGTATTGTGTATACCTGAATAAACTTACTTACTGATGTCAGCTAGGCCTGTATACCTTGCACATGTACACCTACCATCCGACTTACGACCTGCTCGACATACGTCCACTCGACTTACGACCGTGCATCTGGCAGCTGGGCTGGCTGAATGCACACCAACTGTACAAATATTTGACAACACTCGCGGCGGCAATGCGTCATGCAGGCAGCATCTGTTTGAGTAACCCTGCCCTATCAGCAGCATCATACTGTATTAACTGTACTAACTAGACAGTAAATTTCACCATGGCCCCTAAGATAAAGTCTGAATCTTGCACTGGAGATTGTGGCAAGAAAGGCTCTTACTCTCGAACTCTCTATTTGTTTTCACTGTTGCACATAAACCTGTCTGTATCTGTCTGCCTGTATATCTGTCTGTATCTCTGCATGTCTGTTTTGTCTGTCTACTAGTGTGTCTGTCTTTCTGTCTACCTGTGTTCTTTGTCTATCTGTGCCTTTATGTCTACCTGTGTCTTTGTCTACCTGTGTCTGTCTGTGTCTACCTGTGTGTCTTTCTGTCTACCTGTGTCTGTCTTTGTCTACCTGTGTGTCTTTGTCTACCTGTGTCTGTCTTTCTGTCTGTCTACCTGTGTGTCTGTCTTTCTGTCTACCTGTGTGTCTGTCTTTGTCTGCTTGTCTGTCTCAGAGCCACTCATTAAGAGTGTACTTGGTCTTGAAGATGCCATATTAATAATGATAATAACAATAATAATCACTGAGGTGCATTAAATGTGTATAAAACGTTAATATAGACATTTTGCTTAATCCATCTATGATTTTTTTTTCAAAATTATATAATAAACATGCTACATAACATATAAATTAACAAATATGAGATTTTTTCTGGTTGGCTTGACAGTGAACAGGAATCATTCGTGTCGGGGCTGGTAACA
>NC_069466.1:6009731-6015378 GCF_026875155.1 Cherax quadricarinatus
AGTTCACTTCTCAACCATTAGCCGCATCTTTGCAGTATATTTTCGTATGGTTTTTATGGTTGTATTCTCATTTTATGGACTCATTTGATATAATGGAAGACATATTACAGAAATAGACATGATTTTGATTGCTTTCATGACGAAAAGTACCTTGAAATTGAGCTCAAAGTAGCAGAAATGTTCGATTTTTGCTGATGTTCAATGAACTGCGTAAGTCAAGTTGGTTAATTTTATTAACTGTATTCTAACTTAACCACTCTGTAATTCGGCAAACTCAGCAATCCGGCACACTACAGGTCCCAGTGATGCCGGATTTGTGATGGAGGACCTGTACCAGCAGGTTGGTGTGGCGACCCTGGAAATTTGAAATTATGCTAGCCAAAATTAGTGCCGAATAACTGATTGCCGGATTTGTGATGGCGGACCTGTAGTAAGATGTTTGGGGCATGAGTTGGGAGATTTTCTAAACAGTGGTCAATTTTCACAAGCTGCTCCTGGAATTGCTGGGAAGTTGCATCTCGAGGCTTGTATACCACCACAATGACAAGGCTTTGGTTTTCAATCTTTACTGCCAAACCTTCAACTACATCATTTGAGGTGTTTAGTAGTTCTGTGCAAATGAGCAACTCTGTGACATGCAGACCAACCCCCCCTTGTGGCCTATTTAGTCTGTCGTATCGGAATAGGTTATAACCTGGGATCCATATTTCGTTGTCATAATGATCCTTTATTTGGGTCTCTGTGAATGCTGCAAACATTGCATTTGACTCCGTGAGCAGTCCCTTGATGTAAGGAATTTTGTTTTTTGACGGCTTTAGACCCTGTATGTTTGCAAAGACAAATGTCGTTACATTGGTGGAATTTAGGGGGGGGGGGTTATTTGCTGGCTCTAATATCTGTTTGTTCCAGAGTAGAGGCCAATGTCCGTGCCTCTGCTCCAGAAGTGTTTTCAGTTGGGGTAGGATTATCATCATTTCTTGCCAGTCTTTTTTCCCTCCTGGCCCTAAAAAACCTCTGTCCCTGGAGAGGTTGTGGCTCCCCTCTTTTGTTTCCCATAGTCTGGCTGGTCTGTGTCTTCTAGTCCCCTTTAGGTGATGTGCCTGGCAGTATGCATTGTAGCATTTTCATTCATGGATTGATGAGTGACACATTTCTGGGTGAAATAAGTTATAAGAGGGGAAGTTGCACTCTCCTATTGTCATGTGGGTGCGGCATTTTTTGGGATGGTCAAAGATGCATGTCCCACCTGTTTTACCAGATATACCATGCCTGCAGATACCCAAGTCATAGTATTTACATATACAGGAGGGCCCCGCTTTACGGCGTTTCACTTTATGGCGTTCCGCTAATACGGTCATTTCAAATTATGACCAAAACTCGCTATACGGCTCCCCCCACCTGACTTTCTAATATGGTCACCACACCCCACCCTGTTTGTTTACATTCTTCGTGAGCTCAGTAAGCACTAAGTCTCTCCATTTTGTCTGGAAACTCCAAAATTTCAAATGTTTTTAAAAGTTATTTCATATTTTATATATACTCTGATAATTATACTTATGTATACCTGTACTTAAATAAACTTACATACTGTGCTGGCATGCAGGTACACATTAAAATCAGTAAGTGTGTCTTATGTCTCCAGACGTCATATTAGTAATGATTATAATAATCATCGAGTCTCATTTAAATGTCGTATATTACGTTAAATACACATTTTCATTAATCCATCTATGATATTTTTTCAAAATTATATAATAAACACGATACATAACATAAAAAGATGATAAATACACCCCACAATAGAATAAATAAACATAAATATGAGATGTGGTAGCAGACGACTTGAACAAGTGACACCATATTAGAAATGATAGTAATAATAATAATAATAATCACCGAGTCTCATTAAATGTTGTATATTACGTTAATATACACATTTTCATTAATCCATCCATTATATTTTTTCAAAATTATATAATAAACATGATACATAACATAAAAAGATGATAAATACACCCCACAATAGAATAAATAAACATAAATATGAGATGTGGTAGCCAGATAACTTGTACAAGTGATGCCAAGAATAACATTTTCTCTAATCTAACATAAGAGAAAATGTCTTACTGGGGGTAACTGTAGAAAATTATTCCTTTCGTATGTATGTAAGTAAGTTTATTCAGGTATACACAAATACAGTTACATAGATTATCATACATAAAACATATGTGTAGAGAACCTAGGATAACCCAAAAAAGTCAGTGACTTATTTCCATTGCCTTCACTCAGAGCATCATTTCTTCTCAAAATGATGTTACATAAGAATGGGAGTGTTCTTCTTTATTTATTCTACCGTATCAATGTAGAGACAACCTGTACACAATGTAACTTGTACACAAACCAGACGTGTACACTTTGTTTACAAAACTTACCTTCGCCTCGTTTGTTTACATAACTCTGCCCCTGTACTCTCTCATGCACTCATTCTTTCTCTCTCTCATTTATTCGTTTTATCTCATTTACTTACTCCTGACCCTACATTAAGACTACAAATATTTTAAGGTAAGTAATAAGTGAACTGTATATACATTTTATCGCTCTGGGATGCTTAAATGTAATAGAATATTATGTGTAGGTGGGTTGGCCTGGTATGGTAGCCCGGCTGACTACCATACATACCACACTTGATTTTTTACAATAAATACTACTCATCTCACCCTATATTTTAAGGTAAGTAATGAGTGAACTGTATATACATTTTATCGCTCTGGGATGCTGAAATATCATAGAATTGTATGGGTGGGTGGGGTGGCCTGGTATGGTAGCCTGGCTGACTACCATACATACCACACTTGATTTCTTACAATAAATACTACTTGTCTCACCCTAGATTAAGACTATAAATATTTTAAGGTAAGTAATGAGTGCACTATGTGTGTATTGTACTTTTTTATTGTTTTTTGATGCCTGGTTCTATTGCTAACTTAATATATGTTAGTGTAAACTTGTTATCTAGTGTTTGTATGCATTTGTAAGTGGAAAAAAAGGGTGTTCCACTTTACGGCGGTTTCCGCTTTACGGCGGTAGCCTGGAACCTAACCAGCCGTATAAGTGGGGCCCTCCTGTATTGCAATTCTGTTTCCTAGGATTTATTGTAGCTGCATTTGCTGGTGGTGCATTTATTTTTCCTTTTTCCTCTCTTTCTTTCACCCCTGTATGGACATCAGTGCTTCCACCAGGTTTTGCTGGTAGTGTATTGACACTATTTCCTGAGGCATCACCCCTTTTTGGTCCATCTCCAGCTGTATCTCTATTTTGAAGCTCTGTGGACTGAACAACATTGTCTTCACTGTTCTCCAGGGCAACACAAGTAACCTCATGAGCACTGTCTTCCAGGACATCACTGGAACCCTCTGGAGCATTTTCCTCCAGGACAGCACTAGCACCCTCAGGAGCACTGTCCTCCAGGACTACACTAGCACCCTCAGCACTGTCCTCCAGGACAGCACTAGCACCATCAGGAGCTTTGTTCAAGACAGCCCCGTCCCTACCACCAATCATATTTTCCCAGCTGTCATACCATGCTGACATATCTTTCAAGAAGGATTTTTTAAATGGTGCTCTTGTCTTTTAATTAGATGTAATTTTCTCATAAAAGTGTATCTCGTTTGGGCAGACCCAAAAACATCTGATTTTATGTCAAGTGTGGTCACGGGTTTTAAAAAATACCTGCATATACCATGGGCCCATTGACCACAGAGATTGCAAGCAATCCAGGCATGTTCTATTTCCCTTACCCTTTCTGCAGACTACACAGATCTTCATGGTGATGGTCATCTTACAATACTTGACAACTCTCCTAGCTAGCTAGTCTAAAAATTCCTCAAGTATTTAATTTTTTGAAACAGATCTTCTGGTTTGGCTTTATTTCCAATGAAAAACCATTTGAATCTCCCAAATTTTTTGGGAAAATCCGGAAGAATCCGGTTTGTGGATCACTGTATTTTTTTACTAATAATCACCTTAAAAATAGATCTGTCAATCTGGATTGTATCTATTTGTTGTAGTTACTGTTCGGGTGTTTGATGAGGTTGTGAAAAAAGCCCGGTCAGTTAATAAAACCAGTCAGAGGATACCTTGTTATCAATGAAACCGTTTGAATCCACACTGGACGAAATCCAGGCAATCCAGACAATCCGAGCAAATCCGGATTAGTGGGTCACTGGGTGATTTTGGACAAACTCATGAAAAGAACTACTGGAAAATGTTAAACAGAGTAAATGTGGTTCGGTTTTGATACAGAAGTATAACTGCGTGTTTGGGCACCAGTGGCTTCTGTAGAGAAGATTACTGGGGAATATTTGATTTCGTTGTGTATATTGGGACCGCTGCTAACTACAGGTTTAGTGTATTACCACAAACTGTATACCTGGAGTTTACCTGGGGAGAGTTCCGGGGGTCAACGCCCCCGCGGGCCCCGGTCTGTGACCAGGCCTCCTGGGGATCAAAGCCTGATCAACCAGGCTGTTGCTGCTGGCTGCACGCAAACCAACATACCCACCACAGCCCGGCTGATCAGGAACTGACTTTAGGTGCTTGTCCAGTGCCAGCTTGAAGACGCCAGGGGTCTGTTGGTAATTCCCCCTTATGTGTGCTGGAAGGCAGTTGAACAGTTTTGGGCCCCTGACACTTATTGTATGGTCTCTTAAAGTGCTAGTGACACCCTTGCTTTTCATTTGGGGGGGTGGTGCATCGTCTGCCAAGTCTTTTGCTTTCGTAGTGAGTGATTTCGTGTGCAAGTTCGGTACTAGTCCCTCTAGGATTTTTCCCGGTGTATATAAACATGTATCTCTCCCTCCTGCATTCCAGGGAATACAGGTTTAGGAACCTCAAGCGCTCCCAGTAATTGAGGTGTTTTATCTCCGTTAGCGCGCCGTGAAAGTTCTCTGTACATTTTCTAGGCCGGCAATTTCACCTGCCTTGAAAGGTTGGCTGTGTGTGTGCAGCAATATTCCAGCCTAGATAGAAAAAAGTTTACCTGAAGATGTCATCATGGGCTTGGCCTCCCTAGTTTTTTAAGGTTCTCATTATCCATCCTGTCATTTTCTAGCAGATGCAATTGATACAATGTTATGGTCCTTGAAGGGGAGATTTCCCCCGACATGATCACTCCCAGGTCTTGACGTTGGTGTTTCGCTCTATTTTGTGGCCAGAAATTTATTTTGTACTCGAGAAGATTTAATTTCCTCATGTTTACCATATCTGAGTAATTGAAATTTCTCATCGTTGAACTTCATATTGTTTTCTGCAGCCCACTGAAAGATTTGGTTGATGTCCGCCTGGAGCCTTGCAGTGTCTGCAATGGAAGACACTGTCATGCAGATTCAGGTGTCATCTGCAAAGGAAGACAATGGTGCTGTGGCTGAACATCCTTGTCTATGTCGGATATGAGGATGAGGAACAAGATGGGAGCGAGTACTGTGCCTTGTGGAACAGAGCTTTTCACCGTAGTGCCTCGGGCTTTACTCTGTTTACGACACCTTTGTTCTGTTATGAGAAAATTTTAATCCCTCGACCCACTTTTCCTGTTATTCCTTTAGCACGCATTTTTGGGGCTATTACGCCCCTGGGCACACTTGTCGAAGGC
>NC_069466.1:6015878-6110575 GCF_026875155.1 Cherax quadricarinatus
CTTAAATTTTCCTGCTAAGTAAGGATTACTGTCTCTTATAAAAATACACGTTGCAACACCGCTGCAAGGAGCAGAGGTCACTTGATTACATGGCATAGCATCTGTGATCAATTACTCACTCTAGCAGTAAACAAGACGCTCGCCCCTTCTGAGTGGCCCCTCAGGGCTGAAAGGGCTGAAGGGGGCTGAAGGGGGCTGATAACCCACTCCTGGAGAAATTTTCTCCACACTGTACTGTGACGTTAGTACACTGTACTGTGAGGTTAGTACACTGTAACACTGTACTGTGAGGTTAGTACACTGTAACACTGTATTCTGAGGTTGGTACACTGTAACACTGTACTGTGTGGTTACTACACTGTAACGCTGTACTGTGAGGTTAGTACACTGTACTGTGAGGTTAGTGCACTGTAACAGTGTACTGTGAGGTTAGTATACTGTAACACTGTACTGTGAGGTTAGTACACTGTAACACTGTACTGTGAGGTTAGTATACTGTAACACTGTACTGTGAGGTTAGTACACTGTAACACTGTACTGTGAGGTTAGTACACCATAACACTGTACTGTGAGGTTAGTACACTGTAACACTGTACTGTGAGGTTAGTACACTGTACTGTGAGGATAGTACACTGTAACACTGTACTGTGAGGTTAGTACACTGTACTGTGAGGTTAGTACACAGTAACACTGTACTGTGAGGTTAGTACACTGTACTGTGAGGTTAGTACACTGTAACACTGTACTGTGAGGTTAGTACACTACTGTGCGGTTAGTACACTGTAACACTACTGTGAGGTTAGTACACTGTAACACTGTACTGTGGGGTTATTACACTGTAACACTGTGCTGTGAGGTTAGTACACTAACTGTACTGTGTGGTTTGTACAGTGTTACAGTGTACTAACCTCACAGTACAGTTAGTGTACTAACCTCACAGTGCTGTGTTACAGTGTACTAACCTCACAGTACAGTTAGTGTACTAAACTCACAGTACAGTGTTGCAGTGTACTAATCTCACAGTACAGTTAGTACACTGTAACACTGTACTGTGAGGTTAGTACACTGTACTGTGAGGTTAGTACACTGTAACACTGTACTGTGAGGTTAGTACACTGTACTGTGAGGTTAGTACACTGTAACACTGTACTGTGAGGTTAGTACACTGTAACACTGTACTGTGAGGTTAGTACACTAACTGTACTGTGAGGTTAGTACACTGTAACACTGTACTGTGAGGTTAGTACACTGTAACTGTACTGTGAGGTTAGTACACTAACACTGTACTGTGAGGTTAGTACACTGTAACACTGTACTGTGAGGTTAGTATACTGTAACACTGTACTGTGAGGTTAGTACACTAACACTGTACTGTGAGGTTAGTATACTGTAACACTGTACTGAGAGGCTAGTACACTGTGACACTGTACTGTGAGGTTAGTACACTGTACTGTGAGGTTAGTACACTGTAACACTGTACTGTGAGGTTAGTACACTGTAACACTGTACTGTGAGGTTAGTACACTGTAACACTGTACTGTGAAGTTAGTACACTGTAACACTGTACTGTGAGGTTAGTACACTGTACTGTGAGGTTAGTACACTGTATTGTGAGGTTAGTACACTGTACTGTGGGGTTAGTACACTGTAACACTTTACTGTGAGGTTAGTACACTGTAACATTGTACTGTGAGGTTAGTACACTGTAACACTGTACTGTGAGGTTAGTACACTGTAACACTGTACTGTGAGGTTAGTACACTAAGACTGTACTGTGAGGTTAGTGTACTGTAACATTGTTCTGTGAGGTTAGTACACTGTAACACTGTACTGTGAGGTTAGTACACTGTAACACTACTGTGAGGTTAGTATACTGTAACACTATACTGTGAGGTTAGTACACTGTTCTGTGAGGTTAGTACACTGTAACACTACTGTGACGTTAGTACACTGTAACACTGTACTGTGAGGTTAGTACACTGTAACACTGTACTGTGACGTTAGTACACTGTACTGTGAGGTTAGTACACTGTAACACTGTACTGTGAGGTTAGTACACTTACACTGTACTGTGACATTAGTACACTGTAACACTGTACTGTGAGGTTAGTACACTGTAACACTGTACTGTGAGGTTAGTACACTAACATTCTACTCTGAGGTTAGTACACTGTTCTGTGAGGTTAGTACACTGTAAAACTGTACTGTGAGGTTAGTACACTGTAACACTGTACTGTGAGGTTAGTGCACTGTACTGTGAGGTTAGTACACTGTAACACTGTACTGTGACGTTAGCACACTGTACTGTGAGGTTAGTACACTGTATCACTGTACTGTGAGGTTACACTGTAACACTGTACTGTGAGGTTAGTACACTAACATTATACTGTGACGTTAGTACACTGTACTGTGAGGTTACATAAGAACATAAGAAAGGAGGAACACTGCAGGAGGTCTGTTGGCCCATACTAGGCAGGTCCTTTACAATTCATCCCACTAACAAAACATTTGCCCAACCCAATTTTCAATGCCACCCAAGAAATAAGCTCTGATGTGAAAGTCCCACTCAAATCCAACCCCTCCCACTCATGTACTTATCCAACCTAAATTTGAAACTACCCAAAGTCCCTGCCTCAATAACCCAACTAGGTAGACTGTTCCACTCATCAACTACCCTATTTCCAAACCAATACTTTCCTGTGTCCTTTCTAAATCTAAACTTATCTAATTTAAATCCATTACTGCGGGTTCTCTCTTGGAGAGATATCCTCAAGACCTTATTAATATCCCTTTTATTAATACCTATCTTCCACTTATACACTTCGATCAGGTCTCCCCTCATTCTTCGTCTAACAAGTGAATGTAAACTTAAGAGTCTTCAATCTTTCTTCATAAGGAAGATTTCTAATGCTATGTATTAATTTAGTCATCCTACGCTGAATGTTTTCTAACGAATTTTTGTCCATTCTGTAATATGGAGACCAGAACTGAGCTGCATAATCTAGGTGAGGCCTTACTAATGATGTATAAAGCTGCAGTATGACCTCTGGACTTCTGTTGCTTACACTTCTTGATATAAATCCCAGTAATCTATTTGCCTTATTACGTACGCTTAGGCATTGCTGTCTTGGTTTAAGGTTGCTGCTCGCCATAACCCCCAAGTCATTTTCGCAATCTGTATGGCTAAGTTCTACATCATTTAACTTATAAGTACTAGGGTTATGGGCACTCCCAAGCTTCGGAACCTTGCATTTATCTACATTGAACTGCATCTGCCACTTTTCTGACCAAGAATAGAGTTTGTTTAAATCCTCCTGAAGTTCCATAACATCTACGTTTGAATCAATTGTCCTACCTATCTTTGTGTCATCGGCGAATTTGCTCATATCACTAGTAATTCCCTCATCAAGATCATTGATATACAGTATATTATAAACAACAACGGGCATAAGACTGATCCCTGTGGAACGCCACTTGTTACAGATCCCCACTCGATTTAACCCCATTATGGACACTCTCTGCTTCCTGTCAGTGAGCCATGACTCGATCCACGAGAGCACTTTTCCCCCAATGCCATGAGCTGCCACATTCTTTAACAGTCTATGGTGCGGAACTCTATCAAAAGCCTTACTAAAATCTAAGTAAATAATATCAAATTCTTTATCGTGGTCAACAGCCTCAAAAGTTTTACTGAAGAAAGTTAATAAATTAGTTAGACAAGACTGGCCTCTTGTGAATCCATGCTGAGTATCCTTAATCAAGCTATGCTTATTGAGATGGCTTCTTATAATCTCAGCTATAATTGACTCTAGTAATTTGCCTACAATTGAGGTCAGGCTTATTGGGCGGTAATTTGACTGTAACGACTTGTCCCCTGTTTTAAAAATAGGAATTACATTAGCCATCTTCCACATATCAGACACTACACCTGTTTGAAGAGATAAATTAAAAATATTAGTTAATTGTTCACAGAGTTCCATTTTGCATTTGTTAAGAACCCTTGAAAAAACCTCATCAGGACCCGGCGACTTATTTTGCTTCAGTCTGTCTATCTGCTTCACAACCATTTCACTAGTGACTGTGATGTTAAATAATTTATCTTCTAATAGCCCACTATAAAAATTAATTACTGGAATATTGTTAGTGTCTTCCTGTGTAAAAACTGAGAGAAAATAATTATTTAAAATCGAGCACATTTCATTCTCTTTGTCAGTAAGATGCCCATAGTTATTTTTAAGGGGACCTATCTTATCTCTAATTTTTGTTCTATAGACCTGGGAAAAACTTTTTGGGTTAGTTTTAGAATCCTTAGCAACTTTAATTTCATAGTCCCTTTTAGCTTTTCTTATCCCCTTTTTAATGTCCATCTTAATGTCAATATACTGATTTATAAGATGACCCTCACCTCTTTTGATACACCTATAAATTCCTTTCTTATGCCCTAGTAGATATTTGAGCCTATTATTCATCCATTTTGGGTCATTTCTATTTGATCTAATTTCTTTATATGGGATAAACATTCTTTGAGCAGCATGTATAGTGTTCAGAAAACTGTCATATTGATAGCTCTCTTCGTTACCCCAGTCAACAGATGATAAGTGTTCTCTAAGCCCATCGTAATCTGCTAAGCAGGGAAAATCTGGGACTGTTACTGAGTTATCACTACTATCGTACTTCCATTCAATGCTAAATGTAATTGATTTGTGGTCGCTAGCACCCAGTTCCTCTGAAATTTCTAAATTATTAACAAGGGATTCATTGTTTGCCATAACTAAGTCAAGCAGGTTATTTCCCCTTGTAGGTTCTGTCACAAACTGCTTCAAAAAACAATCCTGAACTACTTCTAAGAAGTCGTATGATTCTAAATTCCCAGTCAAGAAATTCCAATCAATATAACTAAAGTTAAAGTCTCCTAGAATTACTACATTATCGTGCCTTGTGGCCTTAACAATTTCCTCCCATAGTAGTCTCCCATGGTCCCTATCTAAGTTTGGGGGACGGTATATCACTCCTAAAATCAGTTTTTCATGCCCCTCTGAAAATTCTATCCAAACAGACTCTGTATGTGTTACACTGTAATACTGTACTGTGATGTTAGTACACTGTACTCTGAAGTTAGTACACTGTAACACTGTACTGTGAGGTTAGTACACTGAAACACTGTACTGTGACATTAGTACACTGTACTGTGAGGTTAGTACACTGTAACACTGTACCTGAGTTTACCTGGAGAGAGTTCCGGGGGTAAACGCCCCCGCGGCCCGGTCTGTGACCAGGCCTCCTGGTGGATCAGAGCCTGATCAACCAGGCTCTTACTGCTGGCTGCATGCAAACCAACGTACGAGCCACAGCCCAGCTGGTCAGCAACCGACTTTAGGTGCTTGTCCAGTGCCAGCCTGAAGACTGCCAGGGGTCTGTTGGTAATCCCCCTTATGTATGCTGGGAGGCAGTTGAACAGTCTTGGGCCCCTGACACTTATTGTATGGTCTCTTATCATGCTAGTGACACCCCTGCTTTTCATTGGGGGGATGTTGCATCGTCTGCCAAGTCTTTTGCTTTCGTAGTGAGTGATTTTCGTGTGCAAGTTCGGTTCTAGTCCCTCTAGGATTTTCCAGGTGTATATAATCATGTATCTCTCCCGCCTGCGTTCCAGGGAATACAGTTTTAGGAACCTCAAGCGCTCCCAGTAATTGAGGTGTTTTATCTCCGTTATGAGCGCCGTGAAGGTTCTCTGTACATTTTCTAGGTCAGCAATTTCACCTGCGTTGAAAGGTGCTGTTAGTGTGCAGCAATATTCCAGCCTAGATAGAACAAGTGACCTGAAGAGTGTCATCATGGGCTTGGCTTCCCTAGTTTTGAAGGTTCTCATTATCCATCCTGTCATTTTTCTAGCAGATGCGATTGATACAATGTTATGGTCCTTGAAGGTGAGATCCTCCGACATGATCACTCCCAGGTCTCTGACGTTGGTGTTTCGCTCTATTTTGTGGCCAGAATTTGTTTTGTACTCTGATGAAGATTTAATTTCCTTGTGTTTACCATATCTGAGTAATTGAAATTTCTCATCGTTGAACTTCATATTGTTTTCTGCAGCCCACTGAAAGATTTGGTTGATGTCCGCCTGGAGCCTTGCAGTGTCTGCAATGGAAGACACTGTCATGCAGATTCGGGTGTCATCTGCAAAGGAAGACACGGTGCTGTGGCTGACATCCTTGTCTAATGTCAGATATGAGGATGAGGAACAAGATGGGAGCGAGTACTGTGCCTTGTGGAACAGAGCTTTTCACCGTAGCTGCCTCGGACTTTACTCTGTTGATGACTACTCTCTTTGTTCTGTTAGTGAGGAAATTAAAAGATCCATCGACCGACTTTTTCCTGTTATTCCTTTAGCACGCATTTTGTGCGCTATTACGCCATGGTCACGCTTGTCGAAGGCTTTTGCAAAGTCTGTATATATTGCATCTGCATTCTTTTTGTCTTCTAGTGCATTTAGGACCTTGTCGTAGTGATCCAATAGTTGAGACAGACAGGAGCGACCTGTTCTAAACCCATGTTGCCCTGGGTTGTGTAACTGATGGGTTTCTAAATGGGTGGTGATCTTGCTTCTTAGGACCCTTTCAAAGATTTTTATGATATGGGATGTTAGTGCAATCAATCTTGAGTAGATTGATGGACTGAACACATCGACTCAAGGTTGAGGGACTGATTACCTCATTCTCCTCCTGTTCTTCAAGTTTCTCCTATGTATGGACTGATGAAGCCACTGTGTGGCGAAACGTTTCCTCAATAAAGATACCCAAGAGTTGCACATGTGTCTAATTTATCAACTAGGGAAAGGGAGAACAACTTGGCAGTACCTAAAGTCAGTGGTCAGGCTTCAAACACTTTTTTCTGTACTGCTGCAAAAGAGTGGAATAGAGTGCCTGCACATGCCAGAGCCTGTCATAGCATGGAACTAATCATTAAAAAACAATAAAAAAGTAAAATACACACACAGAACACTCATTACTTACCTTAAAATATATGTAATCTTAATGTAGGGTGAGATGAGTAGCATTTATTGTATGAAATCCGGTGTGGTAGGTATGGTACCAGCCAGGCCACCTCACCCGTACCTAATATACTACGACATTTAAAGCATCCCAGAGCGATAAAATGCATATACAGTTCACTCATTACTTACCTTAAAATATTTTTAGTCTTAACCCTTTCAGGGTCCGTCCCACAGATCTACGGCTTTGAAGCCAAGGTCCAAGCCGTAGATCTGTGCCAAAATTCCAGCAGCTTCAAATTTAGATTGAGAAGGCTGGTAGGCCTACATCTAAGAGAATGGGTCTGCGTAGTCAGTGTGTGCAGTAAACAAAAAAATCAGGGCATCCACACTGCATTGTGGGAATGCCATTTCAGTACCTGGAATTTACCTGGAGAGAGTTCCGGGGGTCAATGCCCCTGCGGCCCGGTCTGTGACCAGACCTCCTGGTGGATCAGAGCCTGATCAACCAGGCTGTTACTGTTGGCTGCACACAAACCAACGTACGAGCCACAGCCTGGCTGGTCAGGAACCAACTTTAGGTGCTTGTCCAGTGCCTGCTTGAAGACTGCCAGGGGTCTGTTGGTAATCCCCCTTATGTATGCTGGGAGGCAGTTGAACAGTCTCGGGCCCCTGACACTTATTGTATGGTCTCTTAACGTGCTAGTGACACCCCTGTTTTTCATTGGGGGGATGTTGCATCATCTGCCAAGTCTTTTGCTTTCGTAGTGAGTGAGTTTCGTGTGCAAGTTCAGTACTAGTTCCTCTAGGATTTTCCAGGATTGCCTGGCAGCAAGGAAGCTCTCACTCCCCAGTGAATTCTGACTCTCCTCTTCCCAAGTTATAGTTCTAACACTGATGGAAGTGGATCTGATGAGGAATTCTATAGTTTTGAACCATATGGTATAGTGGTACCATATGGTACGGTGGTACCATATGGTGCCGTGAGCATGCAGCATGCTACACCAGCCCAGACTGGTGTAAAGTCTGGGACCCAAGCTGTTGACTCAGCAGTTCCAGGACAAAGCACATCATACTGGTCCACCACTGTGCATGACATCTTCTTTCAAAGACTTTGACAGACTTTAGCAGTTCTAGGAACATGTCCATTGACTGTACACATTTAAATATATAATAGAACATTACTAATATACAACATTTTTGCATATTTTTATTGTAAACGATTATTGTAAACAAAATACTGATGAAAATATTAGTGTGGTTATTGTACTGAATACAGTGGAACACCGGTTTTCATCTTTAATCTGTTCCAAAAGGTCAGCCAAAAACTGATTTGTATGAAAACTGAAGTAATATTTCCCATAAGAAATAATGTAAATTCAATTAATCCGTTCCAAACACCCAAAAATACTAACAAAAATACATCTTATAGAGAATAGCTATAGTTTTACATACAGAAAACAATGAGAAATAAATATAAAAAGATTGAAGACTCTTAAATTACATTCACTTGTTAGACTAAGAATGAGGGGAGACATGATGGAAGTGTATAAGTGGAAGATAGGTATTAATAAAGGGGATATTAATAAGGTCTTGAGGATCTCTCCAAGAGAGAACCCGCAGTAATGGATTTAAATTAGATAAGTTTAGATTTAGAAAAGACATAGGAAAGTATTGGTTTGGAAATAGGGTAGTTGATGAGTGGAACAGTCTACCTAGTTGGGTTATTGAGGCTAGGACTTTGGGTGGTTTCAAATTTAGGTTGGATAAATACATGAGTGAGAGGGGTTGGATTTGAGTGGGACTTGCACATCAGAGCTTATTTCTTGGGTAGCATTGAAAATTGGGTTGGGAAAATGTTTTGTTAGTGGGATGAATTGTAAAGGACCTGCCTAGTATGGGCCAACAGGCCTGCTGCAGTGTTCCTTCTTTCTTATGTTCTTATGTTCTTATATAAAGCACTAATGAAATGGTTAAATGAACATTTAAATTACTTTTACTTTTATTGAAGACTTGTTGGTATATGGAAGACAGCGAGGAGGGGAGAGGGAGGAGAAGTTATCTGTACCACCACCACTACCACCCTCTACCACTGTCACAGCCACTACCACCCTCTACCACCATCACCACCACCATCACTACTACCCTCTACCACAGTAAAGGATTTAGCTGGTGTGTTCATCTGTGTGTTTACATTCTCGGTGTCTCTTGTGGCAGCCAGCTGGCCAGCCTGTCGAATACATATTACACATGTTCCAGAATCGTTTTTCTTTACTTAGGGCATAGGTTATAGGACATTCTGGCAGGATGGCACTACCAGTGGTATCAAAAATGGAAGGATGTTGCACAAATATTACAAAAGGATAATACGTATATACAGTGGTACCTCGAGTTTCGGCTATAATTCGTTCCAGAAGGCTGTTCTCGTGCCGTTACTGAACAAATTTGTTCCTATAAAGAATAATGTAAATTAGAGTAGTCCATTTCAGGCCCCCAAAAATACACTTACAAAAGCACTTACAAAAAATACACTTCCATAATTGCTTGAGTTAGGAAGTGTTCAAAACTCGTGGTACCACTTACCTGGAAAGTACTCGAGGGCCTGGTCTCAAATCTGCACACTGTCATAACAGTATACTGGAGTAAGAGATATGGGAGGAGGTGTAAAATAAACCCAGTGAGGAGCAGGGGTGCAGTGGGGACAATAAGGGAACACTGTATCAACATCCGGTGTCCTAGACTATTAAACATCTTACCAGAAGATATCAGAAACACAGCTGGAACAAGTGTAGAAGTCTTCAAGAGGAAACTGGATAAGTATCTTTACCAGGTGCCTGACCAACCAGGCTGTAATGGATATGTGGAGCAGCAGGCCTTCTGCAGTAACAGCCCGGCTGACCAGGCAAGCACCAGGCGAGCCTGGCACATGGCCGGGGTCAGAGAGTAGAGAAACTCTCGAAACTCTTCAAAAGTATATCAAAGGTAAGGGTTATTATCGAGGTTTTTGATATTTCCTCGACCACAAGTGGCCATGTCCATCACTTTCCTTTAAAAGGGGAGTGTTAATACATAATATCACATCAGTGAATCCCTGGTGTTTGCCATGCTATTTGCTCTAGCTGGTGCTCAGTTGAACTGGTGCTCCCACTAGGTACTAAGTGGTCTCAGATTTTTTTAATACTGCCCACACTGAGTGTTAAGACCCATTCTGTACTGACCAGGCATCTCAGGCCAGTCATGCCAAATTTGGAGCAGGAAAAACAGAACATAGATCTACGTTTGGAGTGCTAGCGGTACAAACGTAGATCTACATTTGGACAGCTTAATATGCCAAAATTCTAGAGGCTTCAAATCTAGCAGGAGAAAGCTGGTCGACCTACATGTGCGAGAATGGGTCTGCGTGGTCAGTGTGTGCAGCATAAAAAAAATCGGGGAGGTTGCAGTTCATTGTGGGAGTGCTAATTCAGTACACCTTGGTCACCAAGCCTAGCGGTGAGAAACACCTCACTCCCCAGCGAATTGGGACTCTTCCCTTCCCAAGTGATAGTTCTAACACAGATTCAAGTGTCAGTGAAGGTGAATCTCGTGGTTTTGAGGAGTTTGTGACCAAAAGCAATGCCCAGGATATCAGAAACAGTGCTGAAAACCCAGACGATTATCAACTTTCCACCAAAGAAAGTCAAAGTGACTTATTTCCATGTGGGTGGTGGGGAAGGCAGCATGGGTTTGTGTAAACAACATAGCAGCATATGTGTAGATTATCTAGGATGACCCAAAAAGTCAGACAAAGTGACTTATTTCCATGTGGGTGGTGGGGAAGATGGCATGGTTGGTGGGGAAGACAGCACGGGTGGTGGGGAAGATGGTGTGGTTGGTGGGGAAGGCAGCGTGGGTGGTGGGGAAGGCAGTGTGGGTTTGTGTAAACATGTTTTGTAAACAATATAATGATACAGTGGAACCTCAAATTTCAAACGTATCACTTATCTAACTCTTCGAAAATAGAACTCTTTTTTCGAATCAACTTTGTCCCTATTATCGAATTCGCCCCCATTTTTGAACCACCGGGTACCGGACCTGACGGCAGCCCACTCTGTCCGTGTCCCCATGCAGGCACCGTGAGCCAGTCTGGTTTTGTTGATGCTTGAGTGAACACTCACCTGCGCTCTCATTCAAACATTTTACGATTATTTCATTGTGTTTAGTGCTTGTGGGACTGTGAAATAAGCTACAGTGGGCCCAAAGAAACTTGCTAGTGGTACCCCTGTGGTAAAGAAAGTGAGAAACACCATAGATGTGAAGAAGGAAATACAGTGGACCCCTGGTTCGCGATATTAATCCGTTCCTGAGAGCTCATCGTAAACCAAAAATATCGGAAAGCGAATGAATTTTCCCCATAAGAAATAATGGAAATCAAATTAATCTGTGCAAGACACCCAAAAGTATGAAAAAAAAAAAATCTTTTACCACATGAAATATTAAGTTTAATGCACACAAACTGAAGACGACATGCACAGTTTGTATTATGTACTCTACTAACAATAGAATACATGACACTTACCTTTAATGAAGATCTGGTGATTATTGATGGGATGGGAGGAGGGGAGAGTGTTGAAGTTGTTAATGTTTAGAAGGGGAATCCCCTTCCAATAGGACTTGAGGTAGCAAGTCCTTTTCCGGGGTTACTTCCCTTCTTCTTTTAATGCCACTAGGACCAGCTTGAGAGTCACTGGCAGCCTCACCATGCCTAATCACACTATGTATGCCACTACGATTCTTAAATCTTTCAAACCAACCTTTGCTGGCCTTAAATTCGCTCACATCACCACTAGTTGCAGGCAATTTCTTTACCAAATCGTCATGCAACTGCCTAGCCTTTTCACAAATGATCACTTGAGAGATGCTATCTCCTGCTATCTGTTTTTCATTTATCCATACCAATAACAGTCTCTCAACATCTTCTAACACTTGCAGTCACTGTTTTGTAATCACAGTTGCACCTTTTGCAACAACAGCTTCCTTGATTGCCGTTTTCCTGGTCACTATAGTAGAGATAGTTGATTGGGGTTTTGTATACAACCTGGCCAGCTCCGACACACGCACTCCACTTTCGTACTTTGCAATTATCTCTTTCTTCATTTCAATAGTCATTAGCACCCTTATCCTTAGATGCGAGCACACTAGCTGGCTTGTAAACACTGGCACACACATGGACACGTCTCGGATGAATCATATACCGGGTTTTTTAATGGGAACCGAGGCAAAATTTTTGCATTAGGATGTATCGCATACCGGATTTATCGGATACCAATGGCATCACGAACCGGGGGTCCACTGAAATACAGAAGTGGAATGATGTCCAAGTATCACCCTGAGCAAGCTGAAACAAGCCATCTTTGCAACAAGTTCAGTGACAGAACCATGTCCCATTTTAGGGAAATCTTAAAGAGGCACCAGAAACAGAGGACTGTGGACAGTTATTTTGTGAGACAGGGGTCCAGTGACTCTCAACCTGGTCCTAATGGCACTAAAAGACAGAGAAGGGAAGTAACCCCAGAGAGGGCTTTGATACCTGAAGTCCTCATGGAGGGGGATTCTCCTTCCAAACACTAACCCCAACTCCCTCTCTCCTCCTCCCTATCTTCCAGATGCCATCACCAATCTTCAATAAAGGTAAGTAAAATGTTATTTTATATGTTTATTTAAATTTATTAATACATAATTGAACATTATATTTGTCGTGTGTGTGTAAAACTATAATTAATCTCTAAAATGTATTTTTTGTGAATATTTTTGGGCTTCTGGAACGGATTAATTGTATTTCCATTATTTCTTATGGGAAATATTGCTTCGCTTTTCAGACTTTTCAAATTTAGAACTAACTCCTGGAACGGATTAAGTTCGATATTTGAGGTTCCACTGTAACAGTGTTTGTGTGGTTATTGTGTTGCACACAATGAGTGGATATACATGTATACACTATGCATTATATTGGTCTCATTGGCCACAAAAGTTACTTGAAAAAATATTAGAAAAGAGAAAAAATCGATTGAAAGTAAAAATAATATTACCGAGTGAGCGACAGTCGCTGATGTTGCAATAAGCAGTTCACTTTCTGTCAACTTCACGTCTCTATATCTCGGTAAGTACTGATCGCAAATTTTTTTTTCGTTTAAAACAATAAAAAATATTCTTAAGATTTTGGTAAGAAAAGAATAATTTTAATTTTTTCTAATGTTTTTTGACAGAGTGAGTTTGGGATCAGAGGTCTTGACAGTGAAAGGGTTAATCAGCAGAAAAAACATATATTGTAACAATATGGAGCAACCTAAAAAACAAAATTGTTTGGCCTTTTTTGGGAGTCCCAGGAACATAACCTTATTTTTCATACAAGTTCTTCAGTTCCTTTAACATTGATTTGTATAATACTGCATATTCAGGAACATAACTACCGTGTTAATTGACGGTCTGCTGTATATGCAATAGACCGTTATATTACACAGTACATATAGTTACGTTCCTGAAAATGCTGAATTAAGTATATGCACATTAGATAAACTGAAGAACTCATGGGAAAATAGGGTTGTGTTCCTGGGGGCCCCCAAAAAGCCAAACAACTTTTTTTTAGACCTCTAGATCTTACAAAAATAAAAGGAATATGTAATTGTTGTTCATTGTCGTGATGTATTATATTGTTTTTACTGCTTAAGACTACAATTTCAACAGAAATAATAGTATTTCTTACCACAAATTGTGGGTGCTGGTGTTTGTCGATGATTGTGAAGAGTGGAGAGTTATGCTGTGGCCTTAGTGGGCTGAGATGGATGGTAGAGGTTCAAGTACTGAAGTCGATGGTTGTACTGGAGTGTGCAGAAATTTTGTAATGGATTTCTGGGCTGTTTTACCCTGCAGTACATTATACAGCTGATGGTAAGGCATCAGCTGCTCTTGACACCATTTCAGAGCACTGCTTCTATATTTGTCAGGGTCCTCTTCAGTGAAAATTTCTAGCTTTAAGTCAGTAGCTCTGCCAAGTCAGTAAGTCATTCAAGTCAGTAAAGCCAGTAAGTCAATCAAGTCAGTAAATCAGTCAAGTCACTATGGTAGAAGACACTGAAAAATTACAGGAAGACAGCAAGGTTTTCCAGTGGGTAGTGGAGATCAACTTGACATTCAGTGGTGATAAGTTTCAGCTGCTTAACCCTTTCAGGGTCGGTGCCATACTCGTATGGCTTGAGAGCCAGGGTCGGTGCCGTACTTGTACGCGTAAAGTCTAGCACTTTCAGATCAAGTGGAAGAAAGCTAGTAGGCCTACATATGAAAGAATGGGTCTGTGGTCAGTGTGTGCAGTATAAAAAGTCCTGCAGCAGGCAGTGCATAATGAGAAAAAAAAACTCCGACCAGGTTATTGGTTTTAAACAGCAACTTTGCAGGGTATTTTCATATGGTATTTATGGTTGTATTCTCGTTCTTGGTCTGAGTTGATAGAATGGAAGATATATTAGTGAAATAGAGATGATCTTGATTGATTTCATGATGAAAAGTACCTTGAAATTGAGCTCAAATTAGTGGAAATGTTTGATTTTTCCCGATGTTCAAGAGTAAACAAATCACGCCACGCATCCAATACACAACTGGTGAGTCTAATATTCTTTCACAAGTGCGTTGATATTATTATACCATTTTTACAATAGTGCAGTAGTTTGCATAACAGTAAATCTATTTTTTGTGAGAATAAATATTGAAAATGGCAAGCAAGAGTAATGAAAGAGGGGCCTGGAGACATGACTAATGAACAGAGAAAATGTTATTTTATTGCCAGGGATGTTTCTCTTGTTTATTCTGGACCCTGTTTTGAAATTGGCATCTTTTGAAATTTGTGTGAAATTGGCCAAATTGCCAATTTTTTACCACTTCATTGGGTAGTTGAAATCAGTAAATGAGCAGTTTCTTATACTCTTTCGATAGAACAAATGGAGTTCTAGAAAAATAGCTATGATTTTAGTCAACTGGAACACTGGAATTGACTGAAAATAGGGCTCCAAGTGGGTGAAATCGCCAATGCGGAAATATTGTCGAGACCGCTAACTTTGTGAGAGAATAATTCCATAAGTTTTCCATCAAATTTCATACTTTTGGTGTCATTACCATCAGGAAAAAATTCTCTATCATTTCATAAGAAAAAATAATTTTTTTTTTAATTTTTTGACCCTGAGAACAAGTTCAGGATAGCGGGACCTTGACCTTGAAAGGGTTAAGTATGGAAAGAATGAAGAACTCAAAAGGAACACTGTATACAAAACTCAAGAGGGTCAGAAAATAGAATGAAAGAAACACATAAAAGACTAGGGAATAATTATGTCAGCTGACCTTTCTTTTAACCCTTTGACGGTCGAGAGGCCCTCTCTGAAACTTGTTGTCAGGGACAAAATATTTGAAAAAAAAAAAAAAAAAATTTTCTTATGAAATGATAGAGAATGTTTTTGTGAGTGTTATAGGCCAAAAAAAAAAAAAAAATTGTGATCAATACATGAGGCCTGGTCTCAGACCGGGCTGCGGGGGCATTGACCCCCCGAAACACTCTCCAGGTAATACTTACCAAGATATTGAGGCGTGAAGTTGATAGAAAATGAACCGCTTATGGCAACATCACTGACTGCCAGTCATGCGGTAATTTTTTTTTTTTTTCTTCTTTTTTTTTTATTTTTTAACATTTTATTTTTTCAAGTAACTTTTATGGCCTGTGAGACCAATATAAGCTATATTTTGTATATATTCACTTCTTGTACACTACACAATAACTGCACAAATATTGACAGGTGATCGTATTCATGTACCTTAGTTACATACAATTGTCTAGAAATATATACATAATATTTGTAGTTTCCAGCAATGTTTCGGATATGCGGGAGTATATAATAATAATAATAATAACGTTTCCTTGAAGTATGGTGTAATACAAGTGTCACTCCACACTGCTGACACAGTGCAGCAGTGGTGACATTTGATAGAATGTGCAATGCCTTGGCTTTATTTGTTTTCGCAGTTATAAATAAACATGTCTGTCTGTCTGTCTTCTGTCTAGCTCTGTCTGTCTAGCTCTCTGTCTGTCTGTCTGTCTAGCTCTGTCTGTCTAGCTCTCTGTCTGTCTAGCTCTCTGTCTAGCTCTCTCTGTCTCTGCTTCTCTCTCTGTGTCTCTGCTTCTCTCTCTGTCTCTCTGCTTGTCTCTCTCTCTCTCTCTCTCTCTCTCTCTCTCTCTCTCTCTCTCTCTCTCTCTCTCTCTCTCTCTCTCTCTCTCTCTCTCTCTCTCTCTGTCTCAGAGAGTGCCACTCGTGAACCAACAGGTATTACACATGACACAGTCTGATTCCTGAGCAAGCGTAAATATGTATTACTTGCCAGTCATGCCTTACTACGCATCATATCTACAAGCACAGTATAGCACTTTGTCTGGATTTTTTGAGTTATCCTAGGTAATTTACACTATGTATAATTGTATTTATGTGTACGTGTGAGACAGAGATAGAGAAGTAGACAGAGATAGAGACAGAGACAGATATAGATACAGACAGACAGAGATAGAGACAGTCAGCCAGCCAGCTGGCCAGCCATGTTGTTTACACAAACCCAAGCTGTCTTCCCCAACACAGATGCTCCCTTCCCCACTACTCTCAGAATGGAACTATAGGCCTAGAGTGTTGTTGTAAAATAATATTAGAACTTTTTTGTCAGAGGAAAGACAGTCTCCCTGATAATAGTGTGCTATATATAGTGTTAAAGTGTACACCATAGTGGTACCGTAGTATATAGATAAAAAATGATAAAGTGAAATTTAAAAGTGAAGTGTTAAGCCTAAAGAGGCAGGTTCATCTTGTAAACAGTTGCCAGCAGTCGCCAGAACCTCTCACGTAGGTCGGCTAGTGTACCTGACATACAAATTAGTGATACCAGGGAGTAAAACATTCCTGTTGAAATACGAAGAGGTGCAAAATCTCGAGGAAATACGAAAAGTGTACAGTTTTGTAGTACTTATTGTGATGGAGTGATGTATACGATGTATATGACAACAGGAAAATGCAAACTCCCTTCCTGTAAGCTTTTTCACCCTGAATTGTGTACCTCTTCAGTACAGGAAAGACTGTGCTATAACTTAAATTGCCAGGCATACCATCTAAAGGGGACAAAAAGATACAAAACATCCAGGTCATGGGAAAACCTGGGTAGCCACAGCCACTCAAGAGGGAGAGGTTTTTTAGTGCCAGGAAGGAAAAAAAAACTGGCAGGAAATGGCAGAAATCATACACCAAATCCAGTCATTCCTGGAGTGGAACCACAGTCGATGGCCTCCACTCCAAACCAACAGATACAGATACTAATGCCGGAAAAAAAATCCCCCCCCAGTACCAACAATACCACCAGTCCGATAACATTCTTCTTTGCAAATATACAGGGTCTAAAGCCAGCAACAAACAAGAAAATACCTTTCATCCGTGGACTGCTTGCAGAGGCAAAGGCAATGTTCGCGGCTTTCACTGAGACCCACATAAAGGATCACTTGGACAACGAAATATGGATCCCAGGTTACAACCTATACAGATGTGACAGAGTGAACAGGCAAAAGGGGGGGGGGGGGGGGTTGGCCTGTACATTGCAGAGTCACTTGTTTGCACAGAACTGCTTAATGCCTCAAATGATGTAGTGGAAGTTTTAGCAGTAAAGGTCGAGAACCAAAACCTAGTCATTGTGGTAGTCTACAAGCCTCCGGATGCAACATCCCAGCAATTCCAGGAACAGCTGTTAAAAATTGACCACTGTCTGGAAAATCTTCCAGCTCCTGCACCCAACATCTTGCTCCTGGGGGATTTCAACTTAAGGCACCTAAAATGGAGGAATATAGCAAATAATATTGTTGCAGTAATAACACCAGGAGGCAGCTCTGATGAAAACTCACACTCACACGAGCTTTTAAATCTCTGTACAAAATTCAATTTAAACCAGCAAATAATAGAGCCTACTAGACAATGATGATCTGATAAGAAATGTCACCATATCAAAAACAATATACTCAGATCACAACATAATTGAGGTTCAGACATGTATGCGTGGAGCCCCAGACCGACATAATGAGACTAGTCACGAGGGAGCATTCACCAAATTCAACTTCAATAACAAAAACATAAAGTGGGACCAAGTAAACCAAGTCCTAACCGATATAAGCTGGGAAGATATACTAAGCAACACAGACCCCAACTTATGCCTAGAACAGATTAACTCGGTGGCACTCGATGTATGCACAAGGCTTATTCCTCTAAGAAAAAGGAGGAGTAGATGTAAAATAGAAAGAGACAGGCGCTCCCTTTACAGGCGACGGAAAAGAATAACAGAGCGGCTAAAAGAGGTCAATATATCTGAAATGCGTAGGGAGACACTGGTCAGAGAAATAGCAAGCATCGAACTGAAGCTAAAAGAATCCTTTAGGAGTCAGGAATCGCGGGAAGAACTAAAAGCCATAAATGAAATCGAAAGAAACCCAAAGTATTTCTTCTCCTATGCCAAATCAAAATCGAGAACAACGTCCAGTATTGGGCCCCTACTTAAACAAGATGGGTCCTACACAGATGACAGCAAGGAAATGAGTGAGCCACTCAAGTCCCAGTATGACTCAGTTTTTAGCAAGCCGCTAACCAGACTGAGAGTCGAAGATCAAAATGAATTTTTTATGAGGGAGCCACAAAATTTGATTAACACAAGCCTATCCGATGTTATCCTGACGCCAAATGACTTCGAACAGGCGATAAATGACATGCCCATGCACTCTGCCCCAGGGCCAGACTCATGGAACTCTGTGTTCATCAAGAACTGCAAGAAGCCCTATCACGAGCCTTTTCCATCCTATGGAGAGGGAGCATGGACACGGGGGTCGTCCCACAGTTACTAAAAACAACAGACATAGCCCCACTCCACAAAGGGGGCAGTAAAGCAACAGCAAAGAACTACAGACCAATAGCACTAACATCCCATATCATAAAAATCTTTGAAAGGGTCTAAGAAGCAAGATCACCACCCATCTAGAAACCCATCAGTTACACAACCCAGGGCAACATGGGTTTAGAACAGTCGCTCCTGTCTGTCTCAACTATTGGATCACTACGACAAGGTCCTAAATGCGCTAGAAGACAAAAAGAATGCAGATGTAATATATACAGACTTTGCAAAAGCCTTCGACAAGTGTGACCATGGCGTAATAGCGCACAAAATGCGTGCTAAAGGAATAACAGGAAAAGTCGGTCGATGGATCTATAATTTCCTCACTAACAGAACACAGAGAGTAGTCGTCAACAGAGTAAAGTCCGAGGCAGCTACGGTGAAAAGCTCTGTTCCACAAGGCACAGTACTCGCTCCCATCTTGTTCCTCATCCTCATATCCGACATAGACAAGGATGTCAGCCACAGCACCATGTCTTCCTTTGCAGATGACACCTGAATCTGCATGACAGTGTCTTCCATTGCAGACACTGCAAGGCTCCAGGCGGACATCAACCAAATCTTTCAGTGGGCTGCAGAAAACAATATGAAGTTCAACGATGAGAAATTTCAATTACTCAGATATGGTAAACATGAGGAAATTAAATCTTCATCAGAGTACAAAATAAATTCTGGCCACAAAATAGAGCGAAACACCAACGTCAAAGACCTGGGAGTGATCATGTCGGAGGATCTCACCTTCAAGGACCATAACATTGTATCAATTGCATCTGCTAGAAAAATGACAGGATGGATAATGAGAACCTTCAAAACTAGGGAGGCCAAGCCCATGATGACACTCTTCAGGTCACTTGTTCTATCTAGGCTGGAATATTGCTGCACACTAACAGCACCTTTCAAGGCAGGTGAAATTGCCGGCCTAGAAAATGTACAGAGAACTTTCACGGCGCGCATAACGGAGATAAAACACCTCAATTACTGGGAGCGCTTGAGGTTCCTAAACCTGTATTCCCTGGAATGCAGGAGGAGAGATACATGTTTATATACACCTGGAAAATCCTAGAGGGACTAGTACCGAACTTGCACACGAAAATCACTCACTACGAAAGCAAAAGACTTGGCAGACGATGCACCATCCCCCCAATGAAAAGCAAGGGTGTCACTAGCACGTTAAGAGACCATACAATAAGTGTCAGGGGCCCAAAACTGTTCAACTGCCTTCCAGCACACATAAGGGGGATTACCAACAGACCCCTGGCAGTCTTCAAGCTGGCACTGGACAAGCACCTAAAGTCAGTTCCTGATCAGCCGGGCTGTGGCTCGTATGTTGGTTTGCGTGCAGCCAGCAGCAACAGCCTGGTTGATCAGGCTTTGATCCACCAGGAGGCCTGGTCACAGACCGGGCCGCGGGGGCGTTGACCCCCGGAACTCTCTCCAGGTAAACTCCAGGTATACAGTTTGTGGTAATACACTAAACCTGTAGTTAGCAGCGGTCCCAATATACACAACGAAAATCAAATATTCCTCCAGTAATCTTCATCTACAGAAGCCACTGGTGCCCAAACACGCAAGTTATACTTTCTGTATCAAACCGAACACATATTACTCTGTTTAACATTTTTCCAGTAGTTCTTTTCATGAGCTAGTCCAAAATCACCCAGTGATCCACTAATCCGGATTTGCTCGGATTGTCTGGATTGCCTGGATTTCGTCCAGTGATCGGATTCAAACGGATTCATTGATAACAAGGTATCCTCTGACTGGTTTTATTAACTGACCGGGCTTTACACACCCTCATCAAACACCCGAACAGTAACTACAACAAATAGATACAATCCAGATTGACAGATCTATTGTTAAGGTGATTATTAGTAAAAATATACAGTGATCCACAAACCGGATTCTTCCGGATTTGCCAAATTTGGGCAGATTCAAATGGTTTACATTGGAAATAAAGCCAAACCAGAAGATCTGTTTCAAAAAATTAAATACTTTGAGGAATTATAGACTAGCTAGCTAGGAGAGTTGTCAAGTATTGTAAGATGACCATCACCATGAAGATCTGTGTAGTCTGCAGAAAGGGTAAGGGACTAGAACATGCCTGGATTGCTTGCAATCTCTGTGGTCAATGGTCCCATGGTATATGCAGGTATTTTAAACCAGTGACCACACTTGACATAAACTCAGATGTTTTTGGGTCTGCCCAAACGAGATACACTTGTATGAGAAAATTACATCTACATTAAAAGACAAGAGCACCAATAAAAGATCCTTCTTGAAAGATATGTCAGCATGGTATGACAGCTGGGAAAATATGATTGGTGGTAGGGACGGGGCTGTCTTGAACAATGCTCCTGATGGTGCTAGTGCTGTCCTGGAGGACAGTGCTGAGGGTGCTAGTGTAGTCCTGGAGGACAGTGCTCCTGAGGGTGCTAGTGCTGTCCTGGAGGAAAATGCTCCAGAGGGTTCCAGTGATGTCCTGGAAGACAGTGCTCATGAGGTTACTTGTGTTGCCCTGGAGAACAGTGAAGACAATGTTGTTCAGTCCACAGAGCTTCAAAATAGAGATACAGCTGGAGATGGACCAAAAAGGGGTGATCCCTCAGGAAATGTGTAAATACACTCCCGCAAAAACCTGGGGGAAAGCACTGGTCCATACAGGGGTAAAAGAAAGAGGGGAAAAAAAGGAAAAAATAAATGCACCCCGAAAATGCAGTACAAAAAAATCTAGGAAACGAATTGCAATAAGGGTGGCCCCCACTTATACGGCTGGTTGGGTTTCCAGGCTACCGCCGTAAAGGGGGGGAAAACCCCCGTAAAGGGGAAACACCCTTTTTTTCCCATTTAAAAAAATTTGCATACAAAACTAGATAACAAGTTTACCTCATATATTAGTTAGCAATAAAACCCGGCTTTCAAAAAAAATAAAAGTCAATACCCTTTTAGGCACTCATTACTTCCCTTTAAAATATTTTAGTCTTAATCTGGGGTGAGAACAAGTAGTATTTATTGTAAAAAAATCAAGTGGGTATGTATGGTAGTCACCCCAGGCTACCATCCAGGCCCCCACCCCCCCATACAATTCTATGATATTTCAGCATCCCAGAGCGTTTAAAATGTTATACGTTCATATTATTCCCTTAAAATTATGGGTGAGATGAGTAGTATTTATTGAAAAAAAACAAGTGTGGTTGTTGGTAGTCACCGGGCTACCATCCAGGCCCCCCACCTAACATATATTCTATTAAATTTGCATCCCAGAGCGATAAAATGTATTCAGTTCATTTTACTTACTTAAAATATTTTTTTAGTTTAATGTAGGGTCAGGAGTAAGAAAATGAGATAAAAAAATAATGAGAGAGGGGAAAAAAATGAGGCAGGAGAGAGTACAGGGGCAGAGTTATGTAAAAAAAACGAGGCGAAGGAAAGTTTTGTAAAAAAGTGTACAGTTGGGTTTTGTGTAAAATTTAAATTTGTGTACAGGTTGTCTCTACTTGTACGGTAGAATAAATAAAGAGAACACTCCCATTCTTATGTAAATCATTTTGAGAAGAAATAGCTCTGAGTAAAGGCAAGGGAAAAAATAAGTCATGATTTTTTTTGGGTTATCTGGTTCTTACCATTTTTTATGTATGAAAATTTGAAAACTGTATTTGTGTATACCTGAAATAAATTCTTAATACTACAAAAGGAATAATTTTCTACAGTTTCCCCCCAGTAAGACATTTTCTCTTTGTTAGATTAGAAAAAATGTTATTTTGGCATCACTTGTACAAGTTACTGGCTACCACATCTCATTTTATGTTTTTTTTATTCTATTGTGGGGGTATTTATCATCTTTTTTGTTATGTATCAGTTATTTAAAATTTTGAAAAAATATAATGGATGGATTAATGAAAATGTGTATATAAGTAATATAAACATTTAATGGATCGGTGATTATTATTATTTTACTTTTCATTTAATATGGGTCACTTGTTCAAGTGTCTGCCCCACATCTCATATTTATGTTTTTTTTCTTTGGGGGGTTTGTATTTTATCTTTTTATGTTATGTACCCCCCCCCTGTTTTTTATATAATTTTTGAAAAAATATCATAGAGGGTTTAAATAAAAATGTGTTTTTAAGTAATTTACGACTTTTTAAATGGACTCGTGTTTTTTTAAAAATCATTACAAATAGGGGACTTTGGAGACAAAAGAAATTACGATTTTAATGTGTACCTGCATCCCAGAAAATTATGTAAATTTTAATTTAATACAGGTTAAAAAAGTAAAAATTATCAGAGATATATAAAATATGAAATAACTTTTAAAAAACATTTGAAATTTTGGAGTTTCCAGAAAAAAATGGAGAGACTTAGTGTTACTGAGTCACAAAAAAAAGTAAAAAAAAACAGGGTGGGGTGTGGTGACCTATTGAAAGTCAGGTGGGGGGACCCTTTATAGGGGAGTTTTGGTCAAAATTTGAAAGCCCCTTATTAGCGGAACGCCATAAGTAAAGCCGTAAGCGGGGCCTCCTGTATATGTAAATCTATGACTTGGGTATCTGAGGCATGGTTTCGGGTTTTTAAAACGGTGGGACATGCATCTTGGCCCCCCAAAAATGCCACCCCAATGAAAATAGGGGTGCAACTTCCCCTTTTAAAAATTATTTCACCCAAAAAAATGGTCATCATCAACCCATGAATGAAAAGGGCTACAATGCATACTGCCAGGCACATACCTAAAGGGGACTGAAGACACAGACCACCCAACTAGGGGAAACAAAAGGGGGAGCCAAAACCTTTCAGGGACGGGGAGGTTTTTTTTTTAGGGCAGGAGGGGAAAAAAAGACGGGCCCAAGAAATGATTTTTAATCCTACCCCAATGAAAACACTTCTGGAGCAGAGGCACGGAATTGGCCCTCTATCTGGAACAACAGATTTAGACCCAGCAAATAACCCCCCCCCCTAAATTCCCCCAAAATGTAACGAATTTGTCTTTGAAAAATTTAAGGGTCAAACCCTCAAAAAAAAAAATTTTCCTTACATCAAGGGACTGCTCACGGGGGAAATGAATGTTTGCAGCATTAAAGGCCCAAATAAAGGATCATTATGACAACGAAATATGGACCCCAGGTTAAAAACCTATTCCGATACGCGCCCTAAATGGGCCCACAAGGGGGGGTTTGGTCTGCATGTCACAGAGTTTGCTCATTTGCACAGAATACTAAACACCTCAAATTTTTTGATGTTTTGAGGTTTTTGGCAGAAAATTTTGAAAAAAAAAACCCTTGTCATTGTGGTGGTATAAACCCTCGAGATGAATTCCCAGCAAAATTTTCCAGGAGCAGCTTGTGAAAATTGACCACTGTTTAGAAAAATCCCCCAACTCTGCCCAAATTTACTACAGGCCCGCATCACAAATCCGGAAATCGTTATTCGGCACTATTTTGGCTAGCTAATTTCAAATTTTCCGGGCGCCCACCAACCTGCGGACAGGTCCTCCATCACAAATCCGGCATCACGGGGACGTAGTGTCCCCGGGGAATTGCTGAGTTTCCCGAATTACGAGGGGTTTTAAAAGTTAGAATACAGTTAATAAAAAATTAAACCCAACTTGACTTACCCCGTTCTTTGAACATCAGAAAAAATCGAACATTTCTGTACTTTGAGTCAATTTAAAAGGTTTTTTCGTATGAAAGCAATCAAAAATCATTTTATTTCTGTAATATGTCTTCCATTATATCAAATGAGTCCATAAAATGAGAATACAACCAAAAAAACCATACGAAAATTACTGCAAAGATGGGGCAAAATGGTTGGAGAAGTGAACTTTTTTTTGTGGTTCTTTTTTTATTTTTTTGTACTTTTTAAGAAGCATCTTTCCATATACATTGCCCAAGTTAAATTTGGATTACCCCAACAAAAACAAAAAAAAAAAAAACATTTCCCAAAATATCATATAGGGCAAGCCAAGCCAGGTATGGAAATAAGTACTTTGTCTGACTTTTTTGGGTATCCCGGTTCTTTTTTACATACACTGTATGTATGTAATCTTTGTAACTGATTTGTGTTACCTGAATTTAACTTTTTTTCTCTGTCGTAAAATGAGTACAAGAAAAAAGTCATTCACTTATTTCAACTACCCAAATAAAATGGTCGAAAAAAGGCAATTTGGCCCATTTCACACAAATTTTAAAAGGCCAAAATTTTAAAATGGGTCCAGAATAAAAAAATGTGACATTCCTGGGACCCAAAATAACATTTTCTTGTTCATTGCTTTGGTACGGCCCGTCTTATATTTCTTGCTTTTCCCTTTGGGAATTTTTATTCACAAAAAAAAAAAAAAATATTTATGTTTTGCGGTACTGCATTATTTTAATAATTGTTATAAATAATGTCAATCCCTTTTTGACTCCGTACTGGAATTTAGACTGGCAGGGGACAGGTATTGGACGGTGACGTCATTTGTTTTTCTCTTGAGCTTCGCTAAAGAAAAGAACATTTCCCCTCCCGTGAGGCAATTTTTTAAGGTATTTTCGTCATGAAAAAAACAAAATCTACTGTTTTTGTAATACGTGGACCCCCCCATAACGATCACCTCCGAAAATGACAAATTTGTAAGTGTATTTATGTAAAATGCGTTTGTACGTGTATGTTTGGGGGTCTGAAAAGGACTAATCTACTTACAATTTCCTTTTGGGGGAAAAAATTCGGTCAGTTTCTGGCACCTGAAATACTTTGGATGAAAAAAAAAAATCGTTAACGGGGGGTCCCTGTATTCTTTCATTCTATCAAAGAGACCGAAAAAAAAAAAAAAAAAAGGGAATTAACCACAAAACCCTACAAAAAAATTTTCGCTAAGCGGCTGCAATGGTGAGGAAATGAATCGCTATTTAGGGTTTATTTCTTTCATTTTTGGTTTTACATGAAGAAGTATCTTTCCCTCTAATGCCCCGTTTGAATAAGTAACCCCAAAAAAAATGGAAAAATTAAAAATAATATATTAATAATATCTTTATTTACTACAGTACATACCATCGATTACGACCAAGTTTATTGACCAACGGGGTTTTAAAATCGAAAAAAAGGATGCAAATCGAACCTTTGAAAAATTTCCGACATATTGGGTAGGGCATAAAGTAAAATTTCCTATGTAAACTACCTACAAAAAACTGTAATGAAGTACAAACTTATTTCATTCTTTTTACCTTAATTTACTTCTATTTTGTATTTTTAATTTTTTATGTTTTGTCATAATGTATACTGGTAGGTTGTATTGTAAATTTTTCATCGCATTTCGTATCATAGTTTTTATCTTTAGTATTGTCGCACAGTGGAATGGGAGAATACCACTGGTAGTGTCATCCTGCCAGAAATGTTGTAAAACCATACCTAAGTAAGAGAAAAACTCTGGAACTGGGAATACATATCGGCTGGCTGGTGGGTGGCCGGGTCTGTGGTGGCCGGGTGGGTGGTGGATGGTGGTGGGTGGTGGGTGGCTGGGTGATGGGGGGGTGGGTGGCTGGTGTGGGTGGTGGCTGGATGATTTGGGGGGGGGTGGTGGATGTGGGGGGGTGGCTGGATGTGGGTGGGTGGTGGATGATGGGTGGGTGGCTGGGTGATGGGTGGCTGATGACCCAATGTGGCTGTCTCTTATCTACTCTCTATCTATCTCTCTATCTTTCTTCTATCTTTTCTCTATCTTTCTTTCTATTTCTCATCTCTTCTTCTTTCTATCTATTTTATATTATCTATATCTATCTATCTATCTATCTATCTTTTATCTTCTCTCATCTATCTATCTCTTATCTATCTATCTCTCTATCTATCTTTCTCTATCTATCTATTCTCTATCTATCTCTTATCTCTCCCCATCTATCTCTATCTCTCTATTATCGTCTATTTGTCTGTCTATCACTGTCTATCTACTGTCTATCTATCTATCTGTCTATTATCTGTCTATCTATTATTGTCTATTATCTGTCTATTGTCTATCTATCTGTCTATCTGTATTATCTATCTGTCAAACTATCTATCTATTATGTTATTTATCATCCGTTATCATCTATTGTTTTCTATCTATCTATTATTGTCTATCTGCTGTCTATCTATCTGTCTATCTATCTGTCTATCGTCTTTGCTATCTGTCTTCGTCTATTTTTCATCTATCTATTATCTATCTGTCTATTGTCATCTATTGTTTCTATTATTGTCTATTATCTGTCTATCTTCTGTCTTCTATCTGTTATTATCTATTGTCTATCTATTGTCTATCTGTTATCTATCGTCTGTCTATCTGTCTGTTATCTCTGTCTATCTCTCTGTCTATCTCTCTGTCTATCTCCTATTATCTCTTATCTTCCTTTTTTCTATCTCTCTTCTCTCTATCTATTTTTATTTTTATCATCTATCTCTCTTAATCTTTTATCTATCTTTATCTATTTCTATCTCCTTTCTCATCCCTTTTCTCTATCTCTATCTCTCCTCTCTCTTCTCTCTCTCTCTTTTTTCTCTCTCTTCTCTCTCTTCTCTCTTCTCTCTTTCTCTCTATCTCTCTATTCTCTCTCTATCTCTCTATCTCTTCTCATCTCTCTCTCTATCTCTTCTCTCTCTCTCTCTCTCTCTCTCCTCTTCTCTCTTCTCTTCTCTCTCTTCCTCTCTATCTCTCTCTCTCTCTTCTCTTCTTCTCTATTTCTTCTATTCTCTCTCTATCTTCCTCTATTTTTCTCTCTCTCTTCTCTCTCTCTCTCTCTCTCTCTCTCTCTCTCTCTCTCTCTCTCTCTCTCACTGGTACCATAAGTCAAGTTTCAACATAGTTAAAATTTCCCAGGATAACCCAAAAAATCCCGCAAGTCTATAAGTGGATCTGGTCCAGTGCCCTAAAAATTTAATTAAATTTAAAATTAATAATCATTATTATTTCAATAATCATATGTAATATTATTAATACAGTGGACCCCGCATGCACCTTAATCCCTTTCAAGAGGGTGGGTTTGGGATGCGAAATGAAAATTTTCCCCCTAAGAAAAAAATGGAAATCAAATTAAAAACCGTGCAAGACACCCCCAAAAAGATAAAAAAAATTTTTTACCACATGAAAAAATAATTTTCCCACACCAAGAAAGATACATGCACAATAGTAGGTAGTACATGCCAATATTATTGTGCATGTATACCACTAAAAAGAAGGGAAAAAATACCTTTCCTTTTTTGAAGATGCAGCAATGATGATGAGACGTGTGTCTGGGTGCCCTTTTTCCTCCTGAGTATGGGGTCTGTTTGGCATTTTTTCCAGAACGGCCTTATACACTGTGTATGCCCTACGTTCTTAAATCTCTCAAACAACCTTTGTGGCTTTAATTCCCAATATGAGCATGTTCCCGGCGTTTTTCCCCGTTCACCCGGGGTGTTAGTGACTGGTGTGGGTTGCATCTGGGAGAAAAGATTAAGGGCCCCAATGGAAATAAGTTAGACAGTCTTCGATGACACTGACTTTTTTGGGTTATCCTGGGTGGCAAATCCTCTGGGGTTAATTGTTTCTTGGTATTCTCAATAAGCCACACCAACAACGGTGCTACAGCAGCAGCAGCAGCTGACGGTGGTTACAGCAGCAACAGACGATGCTACAGCAGCAGCAGACGATGCTACAGCAGCAGCAGACGATGCTACAGCAGCAGCAGACGATGCTACAGCAGCAGCAGACGATGCTACAGCAGCAGCAGACGATGCTACAGCAGCACAGACGATGCTACAGCAGCAGCAGACGATGCTACAGCAGCAACAGACGATGCTACAGCAGCAACAGACGATGCTACAGCAGCAGCAGACGATGCTACAGCAGCAACAGACGATGCTACAGCAGCAGCAGACGATGCTACAGCAGCAGCAGACGATGCTACAGCAGCAGCAGACGATGCTACAGCAGCAGCAGACGGTACTACAGCAGCAGCAGCAGCTGACGGTGGTACAACAGCAGCAGCAGCTGACAGTGCAGCAGCAGCTGACGGTGGTACAGCAGCAGCAGCTGACAGTGCAGCAGCAGCTGACGGTGGTACAGCAGCAGCTGTACCACCAATAGTAGCGATGGTTGATTGGGGTTTATTATACAACCTGGCCAGCTCGGAGATACGCACTCCACTTTCATACTTATCAATGATCTTTTTCTTCATCTCTATAGTAATTCTCACCCTTATTGCTGTAGGGTTGGCACTAGAAGCTTTCTTGGGGCCCATGGTCACTTATTTTCCAGAAAAAATCACCAAAAACACTGTAATAATACGAAGTGTTCCGATTGTATGCTTGGATGTTACCGCGGAGGCTGGCTGGTAAACAATGCCACCGGCGGAACATGTGAGCGTGGCTCAGGCCGCACATTGGACGCGTCTCGGACGAAGGGCAGTGAGCGGGTTTTTGGGCGGTATGCGAGGCAAAATTTTTGCGATCAAAGCGTCCGTTATGCGGATTGTACGGTATGCGATGCGTACGGTATGCGGGGGTCCACTGTATTATTATTATTAAGCTATAATATAATAATCGTGTCCACTCGTTACTTACCTTAAAATATCTGTAGTTTTAATGTAGAGTGAGAGGTGAGTAAACAAGATTATGAGAGAATGAGGAATGTAGAATGTTCACGGGTTATGTAAACAAACGTTGTTGTTGTTGTTGTTACCAGCCCCGACACGAATGATTCCTGTTCACTGTCAAGCCAACCAGAAAAAATCTCATATTTGTTAATTTATATGTTATGTAGCATGTTTATTATATAATTTTGAAAAAAAATCATAGATGGATTAAGCAAAATGTCTATATTAACGTTTTATACACATTTAATGCACCTCAGTGATTTATTATTGTTATTATCATTATTAATATGGCATCTTCAAGACCAAGTACACTCTTAATGAGTGGCTCTGAGACAGACAAGCAGACAAAGACAGACACACAGGTAGACAGAAAGACAGACACACAGGTAGGACAGACAGAAAGACAGACACAGGTAGACAAAGACACACAGGTAGACAAAGACAGACACAGGTAGACAGAAAGACACACAGGTAGACACAGACAGACACAGGTAGACAAAGACACAGGTAGACATAAAGGCACAGATAGACAAAGACACACAGGTAGACAGAAAGACAGACACACTAGTAGACAGACAAACAGACATGCAGAGATACAGACAGATATACAGGCAGACAGATACAGACAGGTTTATGTGCAACAGTGAAAACAAATAGAGAGTTCGAGAGTAAGAGCCTTTCTTGCCACAATCTCCAGTGCAAGATTCAGACTTTATCTTAGGGGCCATGGTGAAATTTACTGTCTAGTTAGTACAGTTAATACAGTATGATGCTGCTGATAGGGCAGGGTTACTCAAACAGATGCTGCCTGCATGACGCATTGCCGCCGCGAGTGTTGTCAAATATTGTACAGTGGTGTGCATCAGCCAGCCCAGCTGCCAGATGCACGGTCGTAAGTCGAGTGGACGTATGTCGAGCAGGTCGTAAGTCGGATGGTAGGTGTACATGTGCAAGGTATACAGGCCTAGCTGACATCAGTAAGTAAGTTTATTCAGGTATACACAAATACAGTTACATAGAATTATCATACATACCAGCATATGTGTAGAGTACCTGGGATAACCCAAAAAAGTCAGACAGAGTGACTTATTTCCATTGGGGTCCTTTTACCTTATTATTACAATATAAATGTTATATTTTCTTATTATTCTATAATGAAGATAACATCTTATTATCATACTAAAAAGACTATCTACTACACGAGGGTCATTAAGACTATCTACAATACGAGGGTCACTGTTTACAATACGAGTGACATACTACTGTATAGAAAGGCACTTGTTATGCTGAGTATTTCAAGAAAATTAGGTCAGTGTCCCAGGATAACACCCACACTAGTTGGCTAACACCCAGGTACCCATTTACTGATGGGTAAACATAGACAACAGGTGTAAAGAAAAATGCCTAATGTTTCTACCCTGGCTGGGAATTGAATATTTACCAAAAATCATATATGGCTAATCCAAGCCAGGTGCTAAAAATAAGCCACGTTGACTTTTTTGGGGTTATCCTAGGTTTTCTACACATATGCTGCTATGTGTGATAATCTATAGAGAGAAAATAACTTTTTTGTTTCATGTTTATGGTGGAGTACGAGTGTATATCATAGTTAGCTGTGTGCTATACTCCGTTTTCTCTAATATAAGCCACCAAGACAAGAATAGGAGAATGGTATTTGTTTACCATATCCTCTTCATAACTGTCGAACTGCTCGGTGTTATGCCAAATATTATTCATTCTGGAGTATTTAACATGTTTTATGTTATTTATATTGTTTCTTATGTCATATTAGATCAATTGTGATAGGCAAATAACCTGTAGTGTTGATATTAGCGTAATAATAAAGCATATTCTCCTGCTTCATGAGACTGAGCTCATGACAACCGACAGGGGCTTCAAAGCCACCTTATCTTTAATGGATAATGTACCGAGTAGGTGCTTTACATAATGAGAAGCATTTCTTTTATTCATTGGAACCATGGCTAGGGCTAAAGTAAGCAGGTTAAAACAATAAATGGAGAAAAAGAAATTGGAATGACTTATGCAGCAAGCAGTGCCACCAAACAGTACCAGCAGGTTGGTGTGGCAACCCTGGAAATTTGAAATTATGCTAGCCAAAATTAGTGCCGAATAACTGAAGGAACCGAATAACTGATTGCCGGATTTGTGATGGTGGACCTGTACTGTTTGGTGGCGCTGCTTGCTGCATAAGTCATTCCAATTTCTTTTTCTCCATTTATTGTTATAACCTGCTTACTTTTAGCCCTAGCCATGGTTCCAATGAATAAAAAAAATGCTTCTCATTATGTAAAGCACCTACACAGTACATTATCCATTAAAGATAAGGTGGCTTTGAAGCCACTGTCGGCTGTCATGAGCTCAGTCTCATGAAGCAGGAGAATATGCTTTATTATTATGCTAATATCAACACTACAGCTTATTGTCTATCACAATTGATCTAATATGACATAAGAAACAATATAAATAACATAAATCATGTGAATATAAAAGAAACACTGTCTGTTTATAAATTCAAGTCTCTTCTCAAAAATCACTTACTCACCCACAACTAAATAAATACTGAATAATTGTATCTCATAAATTGTATCTCATATATGTATCTCATTATTGTATCTCATAAATGTCAACCTGTGACCCAATCAAACTTTGTTACTATTTAACCTCATTACCTAACAGAATACTCCATTCTACTGATTACACAGCAACACAGTAAATGACCATATGACCTGTCTTTGTAATACTCATTTGTACTAAATTGTTATCTGTTTTACAAAAATTTTTGTACCACTGAATATACAGTGGACCCCCGGTTAACGAACTTTTTTCATTCCAGTAGTATGTTCAGGTGCCAGTACTGACTGAATTTTTTCCCATAAGGAATATTGTGAAGTAGATTAGTCCATTTCAGACCCCCAAACATACACGTACAAACGCACTTACATAAATACACTTACATAATTGGTCGCATTTGGAGGTGATCGTTAAGCGGGGGTCCACTGTACTATCATTGCTTAGTTAATCTTAAGTTAATTTTAAGCCTGCCCGTAATGCTATGCATTCAAGTGGCTTTGGCATGCTGCATTTAACTGTATTCTTTTGTACTTCTCTGTATCATGTTCAAATTAATAAATAAATAAATAAATAACACCGAGCAGTTCGACAGAGTTATGAAGAGGATATGGTAAACAAATACCATTCTCCTATCCTTGTCTTGGTGGCTTATATTAGAGAAAACAGAGTATAGCACAGGGCTAACTATGATATACACTCGTACTCCACCATAAATATGAAACAAAAAAGTTATTTTCTCTCTATAGATTATCACACATAGCAGTATATGTATAGAGAACCTAGGATAACCCAAAAAAGTCAACATGGCTTATTTTTAGTACCTGGCTTGGGTTAGCCATATATGATTTTTGGTAAATATTCGATTCCCAGCCAGGGTAGAAACATTAGGCGTGTTTCTTTACACCTGTTGTCTATGTTTACCCATCAGTAAATGGGTACCTGGGTGTTAGTCGACTAGTGTGGGTGTTATCCTGGGACACTGACCTAATTTTCTTGAAATACTCAGCATAACAAGCAGCTTTCTATACAGTAGTATGTCACTGATGTCAGTTAGGCCTGTATACCTTGTACATGTATGTGTAGTAAATAAAGATATTATTATTATTATTATTATTATTATTATTATTATATTATTTTCTCAGTTGTTTGTTGGGTTATCTTATTCAAACTTGGGCAATGTATGATGGAAAGATACTTCTTCACGTACACCAAAAATGAAAGAAATCAGACCATAAATAGCGGAGTTCACTTCTCAGCCATTAGCGGCCGCTTAGTGGTATATTTTTGTATGGTTGTTATGGTTATATTCTCATTTTTTCCGTCTCATTTGATAGAATGAAACATTTATTACAGAAATAGATATGATTTTGATTGCTTTCATGACGAAAAGTACCTTGAAATTGCGCTCACAGTAGCGGAAATGTTCTATTCTTTAGCGAAGCTCTAGAGTAAACAAATGACGTCACCGTCCAATACCTGTCTGCCTGCCAGTCTAAATTCCAATATGGAGTCAAGAATGGATTGACATTATATATACAATTATTACAATAATGCAGTAGTCTGCATAACAGTAAATCTACTTTTTTTTGTGAATAAAAATTCCAAATGGTAAGCAAGAGTAATATAAGACGGGCCTGTAGCCATGACTAATGAACAGAGAAAATGTTATTTTAGTGCCAGGAATGTCTATATTGTTTATTCTGGACCCTATTTTGAAATTGGCATCTGTTGAAATTTGTGTGAAATCGGCCAAATTGCCAATTTCTGACCACTTTATTGGGTAGTTGAAATAAGTGAATGGGCGGTTTCTTGTACTCAGTTGACAGACTAGAAGTAAATAAGTTTATTCAGGTATACACAAATACAGTTACATAGATTATCATACATAGCAGTGTATGTACAGGTCTCCCTCAACATTCGCGTTTTCAACTTTCACGGACTTCACACATTCGCGAATTCCCAACTGCCAAATTCCCAGCCGCCAATTTATATTCAAGTTTCCCGTCACCTGCGAGTCCCTACTACCCTCCCTCCGACCTCTGCAACTGGCAGCCAGCCGTCCCACCAGTGTGGCGAGTGTTTTGTTTGTTCATTATTTGTTATTAAACTACAGTATAAATAATGTAAACCCATTCATGACTGCATTTTGGAATGGCTATTCGGACAGGTATTGGACGGTGACATCATGTGTTTCCTCTTGAACACAGCAAAGAATCAAACATTTCTGCTACTGCAAATAATAAGAATGGTAATAACAATAGTAATAATAATAATAATAATAATAGTAATAATAATAATAAATGTGATAGAATTGAAGAAGAAAATTGTACAAAAATACGAGGGAGTGGTTGACACATGGTCAGTGTGGCTTTGTTTATGCTGGAGTCAGCATTAGTCTCCGTGCTCTTCCAAACATTTCACAATAATTCATTGTGTTTGGTGCTTGTAGATTGAGTGTAACTGGAATGGCAGAGGCAGTGGTTGAGGCAGTGGTTGAGGCAGTGGTTGAGGCAGTGGGTGAGGCAGTGGGTGAGGCAGTGGGTGAAGCAGTTGAGGCAGTGGGTGAGGCAGTGGTTGAGGCAGTGGGTGAGGCAGTGGTTGAGGAAGTGGTTGAGGCAGTGGTTGAGGCAGTGGGTGAGGCAGTGGGTGAAGCAGTTGAGGCAGTGGGTGAGGCAGTGGTTGAGGCAGTGGGTGAGGCAGTGGTTGAGGCAGTGAGTGAGTCAGTGATATTTAATAACATACATGTTATTAATAATAATAATACATGTTATTAATATGTATTATTATTATTTATAACATGTTATTAAATACCACTGACTCAACTGCTGCCTCTACCATTGCCTCAACCACTGCCTAAACTGTTGCCTCTACCAGTGCCTCAACTGCTGCCTCAACCACTGCCTCACCCACTGCCTCAACTGCTGCCTCACCCACTGCCTCAACTGCTGCCTCACCCACTGCCTTTACCACTGCCTCACCCACTGCCTCAACCACTGCCTCACCCACTGCCTCAACTGCTGCCTCACCCATTGCCTCACCCACTGCCTCACCCACTGCCTCAACTGCTGCCTCAACCACTGCCTCAACCACTGCCTCTACCACTCCAGTCGCACTCAATCTACAAGCACCAAACACAATGAATTATTGTGAAATGTTTGGAAGAGCACGGAGACTAATGCTGACTCCAGCATAAACAAAGCCACACTGACGATGTGTCAACCACTCCCTCGTATTTTTGTACAATTTCCTTCTTCAATTCTATCACATTTATTACTATTATTATTATTATTATTATTATTATTATTATTATTATTATTACTATTGTTATTATTAGCAGTAGCAGAAATGTTTGATTCTTTGCTGTGTTCAAGAGTCAACACATGATGTCACCGTCCAATACCTGTCCGAATAGCCATTCCAATATGCAGTCATGAATGGGTTTACATTATTTATACTGTAGTTTAATAACAAATAATGAACAAACAAAACACTCACCACACAGTGGTGGGAGGGCTGGCTACCAGTTGCAGGGGTCAGAGGGAGGGTAGTAGGGACTCACAGTGGTGGAGGCAGTGGTATTTAATAACATACATGTTATTAAACCATAACATGTATTTAATACAATTTACAACATTTTCATGTATTTTATAACTGTTCATGGTTCAACAAGTTAAGGAAGCAGTATTGTATTATATTTCCCTACAATATATTGGGGCACCAAACATTCGCGATTTTTCAACATTCGCGAGGCTCTTGATCCCCTATCCCTCGCGAATGTTGAGGGAGACCTGTATAGAGAACCTGGGATAACCCAGAAAAGTCAGACAATGTGACTTATTTCCAGTACCTGGCTTGGGCTTGCCATATATGATATTTGGTAAATATTTTTTTTCTCGGTTGTTTGTTGGGCTATCTCATTGAAACTTGGGCAATGTATGATGGAAAGATGCTTCTTAACGTACAACAAAAATAAAAAAGACGGACGATAAATAAGGGAGTTCACTTCTCAGTCATTAGCCGCCTCTTTGCAGTATATTTTTGTATGGTTTTTATGGTTGTATTCTCATTTTTTGGACTCATTTGATAGAATGGAAGATATATTACAGAAATAGACATGATTTTGATTGCTTTCATAACGAAAAGTACCTTGAAATTGAGCTCAAAGTAGCGGAAATGTTCGATTTTTGCCGATGCTCAATGAATTGTGTAAGTCAAGTTGATTAATTTTATTAAGTGTATTCTAACCTAACCACTCTGTAATTCGGCAAACTCAGTAATCCGGCACACTACAGGTCCCAATGATGCTGGATTTGTGATGGAGGACCTGTACTAGGAGATTTCAACTTCAGACACCTAAAATGGAGGAGTATAGCAAACAATGTTTTAGCAGAGATCACCCTGGGAGGCAGCTCAGGTGAAAATTCGCACAAACAGGAACTATTAAACCTTTCAAGGTTTCTGACATACTAGTACGTCTTACACACCAGGGTTATTGACGTTCTAGTACGCGTAAATTCTAGCTCCTTCAAATCTAGCGAGAAAGCTGGTAAGCCTACATATGGAAGAATGGGCCTATGTAGTCAGTGTGCACAGTATAAAAAAAATCCTCCAGCACGCAGTGCGTAATGAGAAAAAAAAACTTTGACCGTGTTTTTGGTTTAAAACAGAGATTTTGCACTGTATTTTAGTATAGTATTTATGGTTGCATTCTAGTTTTCCTGGTCTCATTTTATAGAATGGAAGACATGTTACAGAAATTGAAATGATTTTGATTGGTTTCACAATGAAAAGTACCTTGAAATTGAGCTCAAAGTAGCAGAAATGTTTGATTTTTGCCAAAGTTCAAAAGTAAACAAATCATGCCACGCATCCAATACACATCAACTGGTGAGTCTAATATTCTTTCACAAGTGTACTGATATTATTTATACCATTTCTACACTAATGCAGTAGCCTGCATAACAGTAAATCTTCTATTGTTTTGTGAAAATAAAAATTCAAAGTGGAAAGCAAAAGAAATGTAAGAGGGGCCTCGGGACATGACTGATGAACAGAGGTAATGTTATTTTAGTGCCAGGAATGTCTGCCTTGTTTATTCTGGACCCTATTTGGAAATTGGCCTCTTTTTGAAATTTATGTGAAATTGGCAAAATTGCCAATTTCTGACCACTTTATTAGATAGTTGAAATCGGTAAATGGGTGGTTTCTTGTACTCATTCGATAGAAAAATGGAGTTCTAGCAAAATAGTTATGATTTTTGTTGACTAGTACACTGGAATTGGCCAAAAATAGGGCTCAAAGTGGACAAAATCGCCGATGTGTAAACATCGTCGAGACCGCTAAATTTGCAAGAGCATAATTCCGTAAGTTTTCCATCAAATTTCAGATTTTTGATGTCATTATGATTGGAAAGAGATTTTCTATCATTTCACAAGAATTTTTTTTTTTTTTTTCTGAAAAATTTTTGACCCTGAGAAGTTTAGGAGAGGGGCCTCTCAACCCTGAAAGGGTTAAATCTCTGCACCAAATTCATCTTAAACCAGCAAATAGTAGAGCCTACAAGACTAGAAAACATGCTGGACCTCATCTTCACTAACAATGATGATCTGATACGTAATATAACTATCAAAGACAATACACTCAGATCACAACATAATAGAGGTACAGACATGTATGCACAGGGCTTCTGTCAAGCAGAATGTGAGCATTCATAAAGGTCTCTTCAAGAAATTCAATTTCAATAACAAAAACATACAATGGGATCAAGTAAACCATGTCCTAAATGAAACAAGCTGGGAAGATATCCTAAACAACATGGATCCAAACATTTGCCTTGAAAAAAATGAATTCTATGGTTCTTTAGATCTGCTCAAGACACATTCCATTAAGAAAAAGAAAGAGAAGATGTAAACTAGAAAGAGAGAGACGTTCCCTATACAGATGAAGGTGAAGAGTCGCAAAGCTGCTGAGTGGGATCAGTATATCGGAAATGTGAAGGGAGGCACTAGTCAATGAAATTGCAAATATTGAACTTAAGCTGAAGGAATCTTACAGGAGACAAGAATCACTGGAAGAACTAAAACCCATAAAGCAAACAGAAAAAAAAAAAAATACTTCTTCTGTTATGCAAAATTTAAGGGAAAAACAACATCCAATATTAGGCCCCTGCTTAGGCGAGATGGGACATACACAGATAACAGCCAAGAAATGAGTGAGATACTAAAGTCCCAATATGACCCAGTCTTCAGCAAGCCACTGCCCAGACTAAGGGTCAACAACCCAAATGAATTCTTTATGAATGAAGCCCAAAATCTGGTCATCCCAAAAATCTTGGATATTATCCTAACTCCACAAGACTTTGAAGAGGCAATAAATGACATGCCCATGCACTCTGCCCCAGGCCCAGACTCATGGAACTCCGTGTTCATCAACAATTGCAAGAAGCCCCTATCATGTGCCTTCAGCGTTTTATGGAAAGGGAACATGGACACAGGGGTCATCCTACATACACTAAAAACAATAGACATAGCCCCACTCTACAAAGGTGGTTGTAAAGCAATTGCAAAGAACTACAGACCGATAGCACTAACATCCCGTATCATAAAAATCTTTGAGAGGGGGTTTAAGAAGCAAGATTGACTACCACCTAGATACCCATCAATTACACAACCCAGGGCAACACAGGTTTAGAGCGGGTTGCTCCTGCCTGTCCCAGCTACTGGACCACTATGACAAGGTCCTAGATGCTGTAGAGGATAAACAAAATACAGATGTAGTATACACAGACTTTGCAAAAGCTTTCAACAAGTGTGACCATGGTGTAATAGCACACAAAAATGCATGATAAAGGAATAACGGGAAAAGTTGGTAGATCTATAACTTTCTGACAAATAGAACACAAAGAGTAATAGTAAACAGAGTAAAGTCCCAGGCAGCCATGGTAAAAAGCTCTGTTCCACAAGGCACAATACTCACTCCCATTCTATTCCTCATCCTCATTTCTGATGTAGACAGAGATGTAAGCCATAGCTCCATGTCTTCCTTTGCGGATGACACCCGGATTAACATGGCAGTGATCACCATTGAAGACACCGTGAGACTCCAAGCAGACATCATCCAAATCTTTGAATGGGCCACTCAAAACAATATGATGTTCAACGAGGAGAAATTTCAACTCCTCAAATGTTGGAAACTTGAGGAAATTAAAAATGTATCAGGGAATACAACAAATTCTAACCATACAATAGAGTGGAAAAGTAGCGTGAAGGACCTGGGAGTGATAATGTCAGAGGACCTCACCTTCAAAGACCACAACAATGTATCTACCTCATCTGCTAGGAAAATGGTAGGATGGATAATGAGAACCTTCAAAACTAGGGACGCCAGGCCCATGATAATTCTCTTCAAATCGCTTGTGTTCTCTAGGCTGGAATACTGCTGTACACTAATGGCACCCTTCAAGGCTGGAAACATTGCAGACCTGGAGAGTGTGCAAAGAACTTTCATGGCACATATAAGCACGATAAGGCACCTAAATTACTGGGAACAGTTGAATGTCCTTGATCTGTATTCCCTCGAATGCAGGCGAGAGAGATACATGATAATATACACTTGGAAGGTCCTGGAGGGATTGGTACCAAACCTGCACATGAAAATCACTCCATATGAAAATAAAAGACTCAGCAGAAGATGCAACATTCCCTCGATGAAAAGCAGGGGCGCCACCAGTACACTGAGAGAAACACAGTAAGTGTCCAGGGCCCAAGACTGTTCAACTGCCTCCCAGCCTACATAAGGCGGATTACCAATAGACCCCTGGCTGTCTTTAAGAAGGCACTGGACAGGCACCCAAAGTCAGTACCTGACCAACCAGGCTGTGGTTTGTACATCAGCTTGCTTGCGGCCAGTAGTAACAACCTCATTGATGAGACCCTGATCCACTGTGAGGCCTGGTCTCAGACCGAGCTGTGGGGGCATTGACCCCTGAAACCCTCTCCAGGTAAACCCACACTGCTGTCCCCACTAACCACACTGTCTTTCCCACCATCCACACGCAAATAAGTCACTTTGACTTTTTTTTTAGGTTATCCTAGGTAATCTACACATGTGCTATGTTTACACAAACCCACACTGCCTTCCCCACTACCCACACTGCCTTCCCCACCACCCACACTGTCTTCCCCACTGTCCACTTGCAAATAGGTCACTTTGTCTGATTTTTTGATGGAAGGTTGATAATGGTGTGGGTTTTCATCACTGTTTCTGGTATCCTGGTCATTACTTTCTGTCACAAACTCCTCAAAACCATTAGATTCATCTTCACTGACACATCAGTCTATGTTAAAACTACCATTTGAGAAGGAAAGAGCCCCAATTCGCCGGAGAGTGAGGTATTCCTTACCGTTTGGCTTGGTGACCAAGGCACACTGAATTACCACTCCCACAATGCAATGCAGGTGCCTCGACTTTTTTTATATTGCACAAATTGACCATGCACACCCATTCTCTCACATGTAGGCCTACCAGCTTTCTTCCTCTCCTTTCTAAAGGGCACTAGAATTTACGCGTAACAAGTACGGCACCAACCCTGGCTCGTAAACCGCACAAGTATGGCACCAACACTGAAAGGGTTAAGAACATAATAAGACAAAGATCACAACAGTCAGGAGGGTGAGGGGGGTGGCTATTGACAACTTTCAAACAAGGGAAATAATGCTTATGGGTGACATTTCAAATCACAGGTGCTCCCTAAATTTAGAAATTGCTGTGCTGATGGCCTCTTCAAAACAGGAGAAATATCTGAGCTGAAACAAATACAGAAATTCGTTTACGGCACACACTGAGCCAGTAAAGCATTTAAATTACTGGAATGCTTTCAGGTCTTCATCATGTATTAATTGGAGTGGAGGAAGAGAGATTAAACGACAATATATCCTGGAAAGTATTTCAAGGCCTGGTCCCAAATCTTAAACATTGTATAACAAGATACTGGAGTGAGAGTATGAAGGAACTGCAAAAAAAAACCATTGTGGAGAAAGGGGTGTGTGGAGATAATAAGGAATACTTATGAACATTTGGGGTCCAAGACCAGTGCTGTTTTAGTGTGGGGGCCCCTTGCATTAAGCCTTTGACTGCCCGAGACCCAAATCATAAAGTGTCCTCTGTTACAAAATTTTAAAAAAAAAAAAAAAAAAAAAAAAATGATTTTTTTTCTCATGAAATGATAAAGTTTTCCTGATGGTAATGACACAAAAGTACAAAATTTGATGGAAAACTCATGGAATTACGCTATCATGAAGTTAGCGATCTTGGCATATACGTGGAACCTCTACTTGTGAGCGCATCCACATGCAAGTTTTTCCAAATCGAGCAGTTGATTGGGTCAATTTTTTGTTTCCATACGTGAGCAAAATTTCCATAAGCAGCAGACCATCAAGGCAGGTGCCTTGAAAATTTTAGGGTCTGCTCTTGATCTAGCCCTTTCAGGGCCACAGGCCCTCTCAGAGAGTTCCAGGGTCGCCCCAAATTTCAAAAAAAAAAAAAAAAAAAAAAAATTCTTCTGAAAAGATAGAGAATCTTTTCCAATCATAATAAACCCCAAAAAAAAGTATAAAAATTTGATGGAAAACTTAGGGAATTATGCTCTCGCGAAGTTAGCGGTCTCGACGATGTTTACGCATCGGCAATTTGTCCACTTTGAGCCCCATTTTCGGCCAATTCCAGTGGGACTAGTTTACAAAAATCATATTTTGCTAGAACTCCATTTTTCTATCGAATGAGTACAAGAAACCACCCCTTTACCAATTCCCAAATATCCAATACAGTGGTCAGAATTTAGCAATTTGCCAATTTCAACAAATTTCAAAAGATGCCACTTACAAATAGGGGCCGAATAAACAAAAAGAAATTCCTGGCACTGAAATAACATTTCCTCTGTTCATTAGTCACGTCCCCATGCCCCCCTTATTCTTTTGCTTTCCACTTTGAATTTTATTCTCACAAAAAATAGAAGAATTTTCTGTTATGCAGACTACTGCAAATTTAAAGTAAAATGGTATAAATAATATCGGCGCACTTGTGAAAGAATATTAGACTCACACAGTTGACGTGTTTTGGACGCTTAGCATGATTTTTTTTACTTTGGGTAAAAATCGAAAATTTCTGCTAAAACTGAGCTCAATTTCAAGGTACTTTTCATTATAAAACCAGTCAAAATCATCTCAATTTCTATAATATGTCTTCCAATTTTATAAAATGAGACCAGGAAAACTAGAATACAAAAAAAATACCATACGAAAATACGGTGCAAAGTCGCTGTTTTAAACCAAAAAAATGGTCAAAGTTTTTTTTTCTCATTACACACTGTGTGCTACAGGATTTTTTTTATACTGTGCACATTGACCACATACAACCCATTCTTTCATAAGTAGGCTACCAGCTTTCTCTCACTAATTTGAGGGCACTAGAATTTAGGCGTACTAGTACGTCAAAATCCTGGTGCGTAAGCCGTACTAGTACATGAAACCCCGAAAGGGCTAGGAATTGTATCTAATTTGTTTGTTGGACTATCTTATTGAAACTTGGGCAATGTATGATGGAAAGATGCTTCTTAATGTAATAATAATAATAATAATAATAATAATAATAATATGTATAATAATAATAATAATATATAATAATAATATAATACAATAATAATAATAATAATAGTATGTATAATAATAATACATATATAATAATAATGTACTACATAATAATTATAATAATAGATAATTTCAAAAGGCCGTCACTAAGATAGCAATGTTTTACCCACCCGTGGCCGGTGGCCTGGTGGCTAAAGCTCCCGCTTCACACATGGAGGGCCCGGGTTCGATTCCCGGCGGGTGGAAACATTTCGACACGTTTCCTTACACCTGTTGTCCTGTTCACCTAGCAGCAAATAGGTACCTGGGTGTTAGTCGACTGGTGTGGGTCGCATCCTGGGGGACAAGATTGAGGACCCCAATGGAAATAAGTTAGACAGTCCTCGATGACGCACTGACTTCTTGGGTTATCCTGGGTGGCTAACCCTCCGGGGTTAAAAATCCGAACGAAATCTTATCTTATCACTTGAAGAGGGAGCAGTTGTGGCTGCCTCCACCTGTTACATAATGACATATTTTATGCATTCTGGAGTATATATCAGGTTTCTATGTTAGTATTTATATTGTTTATTATTTCATATTAGATGAACTGTAATAGATAAATAAGCCATAGAGTTGATGATAGCAAAATATTCAAGGAGTATTTTGTCCTGTCTCCAGACAAACTCTCGTCGGCCGCCGCTGCTGCCACATATTTAATGACATATTTTATTCCTTCTAGAGTATATATCAGGTTTCTATGTTATTTATATTGTTTGTCATATTAGATGAACTGTGATAGATAAATAAGCCCGTAGATATTAGCGAAATTATTGAAGTACAGAATTCCACTAGAACGGATTAATTGCGTTTTCAGTTAATTTAAATGAGGATAATTGACTCTGCAAACAAGCAAATCCAGTTGCGAGCAAGGTCATGGAACAGATTAAACTCGCAAGCAGAGGTTCCACTGTATATGCAGCGGTGATTTCGCCTATTTTGAGCCCTATTTTCGGCCAATTCCATTGTTCCTGTCAACCAAACTCATAGCTATTTCTTTAGAACTCCATTTGTTCTATCGACTGAGTACCCATTTACCAATTTCAACTACCCAATAAAGTGGTCAGAAATTGGCAATATGGCCAATTTCATGCAAATTAAAAAAGATGCCAGTTTTAAAATAGGGTCCAGAATAAACAGTGCAGACATTCCTGGCACTAAAATAACATTTTCTCTGTTCATTAGTCATGTCTCCAGGTACCTCTTATATTACTCTTGCTTTCTATTTTGAATTTTTATTCACACAAAAAAATAGAAGATTTACTATTATGCAGACTGCGCATTATTGTAATAAGTGAATAATGTCAACCCATTTGTGACTGCATATTAGAATGGTTAGTTGGACACTTATTGGATATCATTTGTTTACTCTTGAGCATCGGCAAAAGTCGAACATTTCTGCTATTTTGAGCTCAATTTCAAGGTCCTTTTCATCATGAAAACCAATCAAAATCATCTCTATTTCTGTAATATGTCTTCCCTTCTATCAAATGAGAAAAGAAAACGAAAATAGAACCATAAATACTATATGAAAATACACCTCAAAGTCGGCATTTTAATCCAAAACATAGTCAGAGTTTTTTTTCTCATTATGCACTGCGTGCCAGGATTTTTTTATACTGCACACACCAATCACACAGACTCATTCTCTCACATGTGGGCCTACCAAACTTTCTCCCACTTGTTTGAAAGCCGCAGAATTTTGGCGTATTAATATGTCAAAAACATTGGCTCGTAGATGTAATATATGACGCCAACAGTCAAAGGGTTAAAAAGGTCTAACTCTAATGGTGAGAAGATTTTTAAGTTTCGCCTGGGAAAACTTTCGCCCACTCTCAATATAGGTACCATCCTCTTAAGATGAGAAAATGAAATAAATTGGATTTATAGTTTTATTTAGCACCTTTCAGTTCAATTGCAAGTGTAATCAAAGTATGTACAGACTTATGAGGAGTTATCTTCAAATCAGATTAAATATTATAAGCCAGGTACATTCCGTGCTTTCCTGATGGAAAAGTCTCTGATGACTACATCAAATCCAATGAGCGCAGATGTCAGATTCTATACTCATGCCTGTCAGGTTCACAAGCCGCCCGTGCTTCATGCTCATTCAAAGTGGTTCTCACTACCACATTGTTGTTCACATACAGTCCACAATCAAGCAGTCATTCATACTGCAGCGTCCTGCACACCAGGATGATGATGTGCTGTGAGTCATCCTCGAGTCCTGCAGCTAATGACGTGTTCGCACCAATGAATGTAACACCAGCAATCAAATGAACTCAACATGACAATTCTCACCACAATCAAACTTTTGCATGCATTTTCTCCTTTTTGTAATCTATTCAGCTCTCAGTATAATGTGTCATAGTATTTTCATCATTTGGTGGGGGCCCCTTCTGGGTGGGGTCCAGCCCCTCCTCTAAATCCAGCCTGTCCCAGATATTCAGCATTTTACCAGAATATCAGAAACATGGCTGGAAGAAGTGCAGAAGCCTTCAAGAGGAAAACGGACTAGTATCTTCACCAGGTGCCAGATCAACTAGGCTGTGATGAGAATGTGGGGCAGTGGGTCTCTGGCAGAACAGTCTCGGTTGAACAGGTAAACACCATATGAGCCTGGCTCATGGCTGGGCTCCAAGAGTAGTGAAAACACTCAAACTCTTCAAAGGTTAAGTCAGTCAGTCAGTCAAGTCAGTAAGTCAAGTCAGTCAAATAAGTCTGCCAAGTCAGTCAGCCAGTTTATTCATCACACAAACCTGTATATTTATCTCATTCTTTTTAATTGTACATACTGGATGCTTCATAAGGTCATAGGTTCCCGTTATATCTAACACATGTGAGCCACTCTTGAGCTTGTCTAATATCTCGATTTTCTTTGCAACTTCAAGACTTAAACACTTAACTCTTTCCTTGCCACTTTCAAAAACACTTGTGTTCCTACTGGGTGCCATGATTGCTTGGCAGATACAAGATATGGCAATTAAAATATCAAAACACAATCCACAAACACAGCTAGCTCCTAGGAGAGAATGGTCCTAGATGCATATGAATGGAAGGCTGGGATGGGGGTGGCAGGGGATGGTGGTAGGTCTCCCGTGGAAACAGTAGTCACACCCACAACAAGGCGGCGCCCTAAGCTAGGGAAATATCCCGTGGGCAATGCTCTAAATTTTTTCCTCTCCCACAAACTGAACCGTGCTAAGTTAATTTTACGAAGTATTTTATAAAATTATACAATGGAATCTTGTATTTCATGATTAATCCATTCAAAAAAAAGTCTGACGAAAACTGAATTGTACGAAACATTTTCCATAAGAAACAATATACAGTGGAACCCCGGTTAACGATATTTTTTCACTCCAGAAGTATGTTCAGGTGCCAGTACTGACCGAATTTGTTCCCATAAGAAATATTGTGAAGTAGATTAGTCCATTTCAGACCCCCAAACATACACGTACAAACGCACTTACATAAATACACTTACATAATTGGTCGCATTCGGAGGTAATCGTTATGCGGGGGTCCACTGTAAATCCAATTAATCTGTTCCAGACACCCAAAAACATTAACAAAAAATACATTTTATAGAGAATAACTATAGTTTTGCATACAGAAAACAATGAGAAATAAATATAAATGACTAATGAAATGGATAATGAAATAGGATAGGATCGGCAGCGGCAGCAACGGTATCCTACCAGCTCTTCTTTCTCAAAAAAACATCGCCCATCAAAACTTGTGATGGCCTAAGGTGAAAGTTCAACTACATGAACCCACGTAGACCACAACATGACCCAAGAATACTAAGAATGTAACCCAAATCTTGACAAAATTAGAAGATCTAAGGAAGACAGCCCTGCTAACCCAAACACTGCCTCCGCTGCCAGACAACCACTTAACCCAAGCTCCGAGAAAACAAACCTTCTCCTCCATTGCTACACAGTATCTACTTCAGTGATACTATGAAAGGATATCGCAGAAGAAACAACACCAGTAATAAAAGAATAACAGCAAGGACCCTAGAACTCAACTTGTCTACCCAGCAGGACGCCAGTGTATCATCAACCCCCCTCACCGCTGCCACCCAGGGAACAACAACAACAAACATGGCTGACTCCCCCTCCAACTCCACTCCCTTCAAAGGATTCATCCATGATAACTCAGGTATGATTATTCCTGACAATATCAAGGACTACATCGTTGCTCTAGAAAATGAAATCAAAGATATCAAAGCAGCACTCGAGCGACGAGATTCCAAGATAACCAACCTCGAGAATAAGATCCAAAACCTTGAAGAGAAGATTACATCGGGAAGTGTTGACACAGAAAATACTCTAAAAGCAGCTATAGCCAGTCACACTGAGCAAATAACAACAATAAATATGAAGGTTGAAGAAGCAATCAAGGACTGGAATCAGAACATGCACACTCGACTAAATGAATACCTTGATTTCCAAGACGACAAAACTGAACAAGATAAGTTGTCTGATGCAGTTATAATAAACAGTCCACACATTCCTAGTGACATAACACAAGCACAGTGCAAAGAAACTGCTGTCAGGATAATACAGAACCACGTACAAGTCATCGTGCAAAACAATGAAATCAAAGAAACACGTTTGCTAGGAAAACCAGGAAGTAAACACAGTATAATGATCAGACTTCATTCATATCGATAAAAGAAAGGACCTAATTAAATCAGCAATTACAATGAAAAATGGAGTGTACATAAATGAGTGTCTAACAAAAAAAACGTCAAAACCTTCTGTTCAGGCTGAGAAAACTTAAACAGGAAAACAAAATACATCAGTGTTTCACGCGAGATGGGAAAATACTAGTAAGGAAAACATCAACAGGACAACAATATACCATCTCAAACGAACATGATTTCTCTACCTTCCTTAGAAAAGCTGACATTTCTGTAACAGATTAGATAAGTGCCCTTAATACATAATACGTGTGGTGCATATAGTGTACGTTACTATATAATTGTACATTATTATTTTTATTATTTTTCATCACTAGCTAATGCCAACTACCTCCAATACTCTATACTTCTTTCTTACTGCTATTAATTGCTCATAATTTTTAAATTACAAGTCAAATCTTACTCCAAATTAATAATATTCATTTTTTCTTACCTGTCCATTTAATTTTGTTTATCACTACTTGTTTTTTAGTCACTTTTCATTGTGTATGCAATTAGTGTATATTCCAATTACTTTTTTGCAAGTACCAAAACTATCTTTTGCTAGCTAGTACCAACTACCTCATTTTTTTTACTTTTATTGTGCAATAAACTGCTCAATTTTATCTAATATTACAAATCAGATCTTACTCCTAAACCAATATTATTTCATAGTGACCATCTGTCCATTTAACTTTGTTTACCATTACTTAATTTTAGTCCCTTATATATTTTCTCCTTTATTTTAGCTTTATATAACTACCCTAGTTTATACATTCACAATGTTAAAATAATCAAGGTGCTATTCTCAGGTGCTAAAGTAGAACAAGTTCACAATTTTGCCATTATATTCCAAAACTCATTTATTTTATAGTACTACCTACTATCATATTCCCAAGCTCCATTATTTGATCATCACTTTATTTGTACTAGTCCCTTTTATATTGTCTCCTTTATTTTAGCTTAAAAAAAAAAAAAACTACCTTAGCTCATTATTTTACATTTGTTAAATAATTCAGGTGCTATTTTTTTTAGCTTAAGACTATTTACTCTGTTTTATACTTAATTCTACCTATAGATTCACTACAAATCTTATGATTACAAGCATTGATCCTGATACCAACCTCTTATTTAATGACTTAAATGAATCAAACAGTTACTGTAATTACTACACTGCAGAACTAATCAAAGGCACTTCTCAGGCCAACAACAACATAAACTATCTTTAACTACAATATCAGATCTTTAAGCAAGCATTACGATGACCTCATAGCATTACTAAATTCCTTACATGCCAATATGTCCATCATTACACTAACTGAAACCTGGCTAAAGCCTGATAGTACAGATGTCTATGCCATTCCTGGTTACACAGCCATACACAACTGTAGGCCAGACCAACAAGGGGGTGGCACAGCTATATACTACTCAGACCAACTAGAATGTTCACTAATACTTGCACAAGGGATGAACATGGGGAATATATAATAGCCAAATTCAAATCCAAATACCTACAAAAACCTCTCACATTGATAAACATCTACAGAGTTCCACAGTCAAACATTAGCCAATTTAGTCAAAACCTAGGAAGTATGATAACTGATGCACGCATGAACAAAGATCACTTACTACTCTCAGGTGACTTCAATATAAATCTCCTGCAAGACCAGGACCCACACGTTACTGAATTCACAAACACAATGAGTAACTGTATGTTGCTACCAACAGTAACAAAACCTACAAGAGTTACAGAGACTAGTGTTTCCCTACTTGACCACATCTGGACAACACATAATCCCCTTTAAAATCAGGCATAATTACAGATAATTACACAGACCACTACCCTACTTTCCTCATAACAACTCTTGGTAAATTACCCCAAGACACTACTAAAGTCACCTTCAGACTTCACAATGAGGCAGCCATTAATAACTTCACAACAGCAGTAGCAAACATTGACTGCACACTGAGCTAGAAATCAATACAGATATTGATGAATGTATTAATAATTTTCTAAAAAAGACCCAATACCATCTATAACAAGCACTGCCCTAAAAAAACTAAGCAGATGACAGCTAAGAGACTGAACAGTCCCTGGCTAACACCAGCATTCTCAAATCCATAAATACAAAACACCAATATGAAAAACAGTACAGAATGGGTCACATAACCAGAGACCAAACAAAACGTTACTCGTCAATCCTAACCAGCCTGATAAGAAGGGCAAAAAAATTGTATTATGAGAACAGATTATCCAACTTACGAGGTGATATAAAAAAGACCTGGAAAACCCTATCAGAAATTCTGGGAACAAAAAAGATATCACGAAATAGCGAAATAAAATTAGCAAAATCAGATGAACCCCAACTCCCACCAACAGAAACAGCACACAGACTCAATGATTTCTTCTCCACTATAGGACAAAACCTGCCAATAAAATCCAAGCTCAGATACCCCACCAAATGACTACTCACCGGCAATACCCCGAACACACTGTTCCTAGCTCCGACTAACCCATACGAAGTCTCCTTATTATCAATGCACTAAAAAACAAGGCAGGAGATTTAAATACCTTACACCCTTTATATACAAAAAAGTGTCACAAGTGCTATCACCAATCATTGCAACACTCTTTAACAAATCCATTGAATCCTCCACCTTCCCTACAGTACTCAAAATAGCAAGGGTCACCCCGATCCCACAAAGGAGGAGACCAAACAGAGTTGAATAACTATAGGCCAATATCCAACTTACACCTCTCTCAAAAATCTTCGAAAAATTAATTCATAAACGAATCTACTCCTACCTTATCTCCCAAAACATACTCAACCCCTGCCAATTTGGATTCAGGCCTAATAAAAATACTAATGATGCTATTATACACATGCTAGAACATATATACACTCAATAGAGAAAAAAGAAGTCCCACTGGGGATCTTCATTGACTTACGTAAAGCTTTTGATACAGTTGACCATGACTTGCTCCACGTAAAATTGTCACACTATGGTATAAGGGGGCACTCCTCAACTACCTCAAGTCATACCTCAGCAACAGAAGCCAATATGTGTACGCAAATGGGGCAAACTCTTCTGCACAACCAATTACAGTTGGTGTCCACAGGGAAGTGTCCTTGGCCCTCTTCTCTTTCTCCTATACATAAATGACCTACAAATGCTTCGCAATTACTCAAACCCACACTATTTGCTGATGACACAACATACGTCTTCTCCCACCCGAGCCCAGTCACGCTAGCCAATACTGTAAATACCGAATTTACAGAAAATATCTACCTGGATGAGTACTAACAAACTTACACTAAACATTGACAAAACCTACTTCATTCAGTTTGGTAACAGAGCTACAGATGTCCCTCTTAACATAATGATAAACGGATCACCTATCACAAAGCTAACAGAGGGAAAATTCTTAGGAATCCACCTTGATAATTAGACTCAAATTTCATACACATATACAACAAATTTCTAAGAAAATTTCCAAGACTGTAGGCATACTATCGAAGATACGGTACTATGCTCCACAGTCAGCCCTCCTGGCCCTATATCACTCTCTTATTTACCCTATCTCACTATGGAATTTGTGCATGGGGCTCAACAACAAGTAACCACTCAACCACTAATTACCCAACAAAAGGCTGCAGTTAGAATGATAACAAATTCTCACTACAGCAGCACACTCCACCAATAATTCAATACAACAAACCTATCACAAAAAAAAAATCCATACTTATTACTGCACCTATTACATAATAGAACACTCAACTCTGATATTAACCCTCCCCTCAAACATCTCCTTGCCAACCTCAACAGAACACATGACCATAACACAAGGCACAGATCACTCTTTGATATTCACTCGTGTCCATCTCACGCATTTGCAAAAACTCAATGCACATAAAGGCCCTAAAAATCTGGATTCATTACTGTAAATATAAAAGAAACACTACCTGTTTATAAATTCAAGTCTCTTCTCAAAGATCACTTACTCACCCAAAAACCAAATAAATACTGAATAACTGAATCCTTAAAATTGTATATCTTAAATGTTTCTCACAATTATATCTACATAAATGTTAAACCTAAAACCCAATCTAAACTTATTATTTTTTAAATACACTACCTAACAGAATACTCCATTCTACTGAATTTACAACAATGCATGCAACCATATGACCTGTCTTTGTAATACTCACTTGTGCTTTATAGTAATCTGTATACATTAATGTTTTTCACTGATTTCATCATTGCTTAGTTAATCTTAAGTTAATTTTAAGCCAGCCCGTAATGCTATGCATAGTATAAGTGGCTTTGGCATGCTGCTCTTATCTGTATTTTTTTGTACCTCTGTATGTGTGCTCAAATTATAAATAAATAAATAAATAAATAAATAAATGAACATTTAACATCACTTTTACCTTTATTGAAGATTCTTGTTGGCGTATAGAAGACGGTGAGGAGGGGAGAGGGAGGAGGAGAGGTTATTGTTTGGAAGAAAAATCCCCGTCCATAAGGAATTCAGGTAACAAGGCTCTATCTGGGGTTACTTCCCTTCTTTGCCTTTTATTGGCTCTAGGACCAGCTTGAGAGTCACTGGACCCCTGGTGCACAAAAAATCTGTCCAGAGAGGTCTGTTTCTGGCATCTTTTTAAGATTTGCCTAAAATGGGACAAGTCATTGTCATTGAACATGTTGCAGATACAGCTTACAACAGCTTTGTTAGGGTGATATTTCTCCACAAAACTTTGCAACTCATTCCACTTTGCACTCATTTCCTTAATCATTGAAGAAGGCACATTCTTCCAAAAGAGGCCTGTTTTGTCACAATTGATGACTTGTTGGGGGAGGAATCCTTCAGCCTCTACATACTCCTTGAATTCATCAAAGAATTCCTCAGCCCCACATTTGTCTGAACTTGCAGCCTTGCCATGCCTTACCACACTGTGTATGCTAGTTCACTTCTTGAATTTGTCGAAGCAGCCTCTGCTGGCCTTAAATTCACTAACAGCAGCACTCATTCCAGACATTTTCTATGCAAGATCCACATGCAACTGCCTTGCCTTTTCACAAATTATCACCTCCAAAACACTAGTGTATTTCCCACTGTTTTTCCTTGATCCACACCAACAACAACTTCTCAACATCTTCGATTGTTTGCTATCTCTGTTTCATTAGCACATTTACCCCTTTCACAACATCAGCTTCCTTGATTTCTTTTTTCTTTGCCAGGATGGAACTGATTGTTGATGTGGACTTCCCGTACATCCTGATGAGATTGACCATGTGTACGCCACCTTTGTACTTTGCTACGAGCTCTTTCTTGAATTCTATCATGTTTCTCACCTTCTTTATCAAAGGGCTGGCACTCGGATCTTTCTTTGGCCCCATGGTGGCTTATTTAGCAGTTGCACTCAATAAACAAGCACAAAAAACAATGGATTATTATGCATGGGATGCTTTGTGTGGGTGCTCGATTCCCGGAAATGTGTGGCCAACGCAAGTGGGCAGGTGGACGAGTTTGGTACGGACCATTTTCAACTGTATGAAAGGCGGGTGGATATACGAGAACTGGGACAAAATTTCTACGAAAAAAGTCATTGAAAACTGAATTGTACAAAAACTAGGGCATACGAAAACCGAGGTTTAACTGTACTGCAGTTTTTCAATGGTGTAGTAACCAAAATGTGCCAAATAAATCTGTGTAATATAACGGTCTGCTGTACAGTGGAACCTCAAAAATCAAATGTATCACATATTGAACGTTTCGAAAATAGGACCATTTTTTTGGACAAACTGTGTCCTTATTATCGAACGTGCCCCTATTTTCGGACCACTGGGTACGGGACCTGTCTGCCGCTCGCTCTGTCCGCGTCCCTGCGCAGGTGCCGTGAGCAGTGTAGCTTTGTTTATGCTTGAGTGAACACTAACCTGCGCTCTCATTCACACTTTTTACGATTATTTCATTGTGTTTAGTGCTTGTGGGACTGTGAAATAAGCTGCCATGGGCCCAAAGAAACTTGCTAGTGGTACCCCTGTGGTAAAGAGTGAGAAACACCATAGATGTGAAGAAGGAAATAATACAGAAGTATGAGAGTGATGTGAGACTTGTTGAGCTTGCCAGGATGTATGGGAAAAACAAGTTGACCATCGGTTCTATCCTGTCAAAGAAAGAACAAATCAAGGAAGCTGATGTTGTGAAAGGTGTTAATATAGGGAGTGGATGAGGTGCCTTTCTTCAAAGATTAAGGAGATTTGTGCCAAGTGGAATGATGTCCAAATGTTTGTGCAGAAGTACCACCCTGAGCAAGCTGAAACAAGCCATCTTTGCAACAAGTTCAGTGACAGAACCATGTCCCATTTTAGGGAAATCTTAAAGAGGCGCCAGAAACAGAGGACTGTGGACAGTTATTTTGTGAGACAGGGGTCCAGTGACTCTCAAGCTGGTCCTAGTGGCATTAAAAGACAGAGAAGGGAAGTAAACCCCAGAGAGGGCTTTACCTGAAGTCCTCATGGAGGGGGATTCTCCTTCCAAACACTAACCCCAACTCCCTCTCTCCTCCTCCCTATCTTCCAGATGCCATCACCAATCTTCAATAAAGGTAAGTAAAAATGTTATTTTATATGTATTACTATACATAATTAAAAACTATAGTATTTGTTGTATGTAAAACTGTAATTAATCTCTATAAAATGTATTTTTTGTTTGAATATTTTTGGGTTTCTGGAACGGATTAATTGTATTTCCATTATTTCTTATGGGAAATATTGCTTCGAATTTCAGACTTTTCAAATTTAGAACTAGCTCCTGGAACGGATTAAGTTTGATTTTTGAGGTTCCACTGTATCTTAAAAGTAATTGAGGGCCTAGTCTCAAATCTTCACACTGCCATAACATATTAGTGTGAGACATATGGGAGGAAGTGCAAAATAAACCCAGTAAGGAGCAGGGGTGCAGTGGGCACAATAAGGGATCACTATCAACATTCGTGGCCCCCAGACTATTCAACATCTTACCAGAAGATATAGAAACACAGCTGGAACAAGTGTAGAAGTCTTCAAGAGAAAACTGGACAAGTATCTTCACCAGGTTCCAGATCAACCAGGCTGTGATGGGTTTGTGGGGCAGCGGGCCTCCAACATCAACGGTCTGGTTGACCAGGCAAGCACCAGATAAGCCTGGCCCACAGCCGAGCTCCGAGAGTAGTAAGACACTCGAAACTCATGAAAGGTACTTTTAAATTTATTAAATCTTTTCTACAATAAAGAAGAGAGAATGAGAGACTTACGTTGTCAGTCTCTCTCAGTGAGCTTTCTCACAAATTAATCTTTAGTTTAAAATTTCCAAATACATGTAATATGTTAGTTCAGTAATCAGGAATGAAATACCAGTATTAACCCTTTCACTGTGTCCATGTAGATCTGTGTCATTGATGCCAGCATCATGTAGATATGTGTCATTGATGCCAGCGTCATGTAGATCTGTGTCATTGATGCCAGCGTCATGTAGAACTATGTCATTGATGCCAGTGTCACAGAGATCCACACATTAAGAACAGTGTCTTCAAATATGTTGTTAGTGGTAAATTTTAGCCTAGACATACAGAATAAGTCTGTACAGTGAGCATACACAGTATAAAAAATCCTGTCCTATGCAGTGCATCATGGATACATAGCAAATTTGTAGTGCATTTCTAAGATTGTTTCTTGGTGTCATTTGATAGAAAATAAGATTTACTAATGAAAAGGAGATGATTTTGGTTGGTTTCAGACTGGAAGTTGTTTGAAGTAGAGTTCAAATTGGCAGAAATATTTGACTTTTAGCAACTTTCCTAAGGAAGGGTAGGATCCTCCTTAGCCCTCCACTGTGTTTTGTAGGTTTTCATTAAGTCTGCTTCAATTATTGGGATAGTTGTATTTTATTAATCAGAGAAATAGGGTGTAGGAGAAGCCTTGGGACATAATGAAATGAGGCGAGGTTGTTTTAGTGGCTGAAATGACTACAGTATTTTAAAGCATCATTACTGATCTGTTTGTCTCTATTATTATTGTCCATCCACCATCATCACTTGTCTGTACTCATCTATTATCACTATACTGTCCACCATTATTATTGTTATTACCCTCTCCTCACCTTGTATTAAAATTCAGCTGCTTAGCATAATCACTGCATAACCATCGCTATTTTTATATTTGTTCCAGAAGCAGTCTTTTTCAACCTGGAGAGAGTCTATGACACAAGATGAAGTCTTGATGTTCGTTACTGTCTCCTGACTTTGGGACTGCAGATCTGTCACTTCTGGTTTCTCCAATAATTTCTGTCTAACAGATCCAGCTGCTTGAAAGATTTTTCCAGCCATTATTTTGTACTGTTTTTAATTTAGAATTTTTTGAATTTGTAAAATAGTCAAATTAACCTTCTGATAACTGAATGCTGGTTTACTGTGTTCAGTCAATAGAATAGAACATAAATTGGCTAGGGACTGCTTAAATTAAGTATTGGAATAGGTTAAAATAAGATGTAAAGTGGGCAAAATTGCTGATGCATGTAATTGGGCCTGAATAATTCTCTTAGTTATCCATCAACTGTTGCATTTTCTGCTGTCATTATCTTTGGAAAATGATTCTTTACTATTTAAAAAATTGGTCTGCACTGTCAGCACTTTTAATTTTGGGAGTCCACATCAATGAAAGTGCCTAAATGACTTTCCTAACAAAATATAAGATGAAATACATTAGAGTCCCTTCAAGGAAACAAACATTCAGGTGTTCTGAATGTCTAAAAGATTTTTCACGTAAATCACATCTAATAGAGCACGTGAAGTTCATACAAAAGAAAAACCTTATCAGTGTTCTGAATGTCTAAAAGATTTTTCACGTAAATCATATCTAACAAGACACATGAGAGTTCATGCACAAGAAAAACCATATCAATGTTCTCAATGCCTAAAAGACTTTACACAGAGATCAACTCTGACAACACACATGAAAGTTCATACACAAGGAAAACTATATCAGTGTTCTGAATGTCTAAAAGATTTTGCACATAAATCATATCTAACAACACACATGAGAGTTCATACACAAGAAAAACCATATCATTGTTCTGAATGCTCAAAAGACTTTTCACGGAGATCATATCTAACAACACACATGAGAGTTCATACACAAGAAAAGCCATATCAGTGTTCTGAATGTCTGAAAGATTTTTCAGATAAATCATATCTAACAACACACATGAGAGTTCATACACAAGAAAAGCCATATCAGTGTTCTGAATGTTTAAAAGACTTTTCACTGAGATCAAATCTAACAACACACATGAGAGTTCATACACAAGAAAAACCATATCAGTGCTCTGAGTGTCTAAAAGGTTTTTCACAAAGATCTCATCTAATACGGCACATGAGAGTTCATACACAAGAAAAACCATATCAGTGTTCTGAATGTCTGAAAGTTTTTTCACAAAGATCTCATCTAATAGTACATATGGAAGTTCATACACAAGAAAAACCATATCAGTGTTCTGAATGTCTAAAAGACTTTTCACTGAGATCGAATCTAACACAACACATGAGGGTTCATTCACAAAAAAAACCATATCAGTGTTCAGAATGTCTAAAAGATTTTTCACGAAGATCTCAATTAATACGACACACGAGAGTTCATACACGTGAAAAACCATATCAATGTTCTGAATGTCTAAAAGACTTTTCACATACATCAACCCTAATGCGACACATGAGAGTTCATTCTCGGGAAAACCATATCAGTGTTCAGAATGTCTAAAAGACTTGAAACAGAGTTCTCATCTAATGCAACAAATGGGGGTTCATTCATTACATAATTCCTTTTAAGAATGGTTGCTTTGATGCTGGTAATTTACTCTTAATTCAAGGAGTTAAGAGTTACCCATCACCTTCCGTGGATCAGTTATTTTTATAATCATGAGGAGCACTAAACCCATAGGATTATACAGCACACATGGGGGGGGTGGAAGGTATTCAGGTATTCATTATACAATTATTACTATAATGCAGTAGTCTGCATAATAGTGCTAGGAATTTTTGTATTTAATTTGGACCCTATTTTGAAATTGGACTTACTTGAATTTTGTATGAAATTGGCCAAATTACCAATTTCTGATCACTTTTTTTTGGTATTGAAATGGGTAAATGAGCAGTTTCTTGTACTCAATCAATAGAAGAAATAGAGTTCTAACAAAATAGCTATGAGTTTGGCCCGACTGGAACAATGGAATTTGCTGAAATAGGGCTCAATGTGGGTGGAATTACTGATGCGTAAATATTGCTGAGGCCACTAATTTCGCGAGACATAATTCCATAAGTTTTCCATCAGATATCATTTTTTTCCCAATCCGAAAAGATTCTCTCTCATTTCATAATAAAAAATTAATTTTTTTTAAATTCTTTGACACTGAGAGCAAGTTTGTGAGCGGGGTCTCCACAGTGAAAGATTAATTAGCATCTTTCCATCGCACATTGCCCAGGTTTCAATGAGATAGCCCAACAAACACTGAGAAAAAATATATTACCAAAAATCATATATGGCAAGCCCAAGCCAGGTACTGGGCACTGTGAGAAGCTGTTTGGGCACTACCTGCTGATAAGTAAATTTATTTAGGGGTACACAAATACAGTACATAGATTATCATAAATAGCATATGTATAGAGAACCAGGATAATCCAAAAAAGTCAAATAAAACATTGCTAATCTGAATTTATCACAAACGTAGTTACTGTAATTTATCCTATCTTCTTTCTTAAAAAGAAATGAAGTTAGTATGGTTTTGACATTTAGCAAGATATTTTTTTCCTTTTACCCTCGTACAAATCAATAACAAACTGTGATTTTCAAAAATAACTTTCCTAGTTTATAAAACAATCATTCTTATATGATATCTGTGAAATTTATTGCATTACTATCATTATTAATGCCGCTATATTAACCCTTAAAACCCCTTTTAAGGGGTTTTCGTCGTACTAGTACGTTTTACGCGTAGAGGTTTTTGACGTACTAGTACTCATAAATTTTAGCGGCCTCAAATCTAGTGGGAGAAAGCTGGTAGGCTTCATATGAAAGAATGGGTCTTTGTGGTCAGTGTGCACAGTCAAAAAAAAATCCTGCAGCACACAGTGCATAATGAGAAAAAAAAAAACTTTGACCATTTTTTTTTGAATAAATCAGCGATTTTGCAGTGTATTTTTCGTATGGTTTTATTGTTGTATTTAGTTTTCTTGGTCTCATTTTATAGAATGGAAGACATATTACAGAAATTGAGATGATTTTGCTGGTTTTTAAACAAAGAAAGGTCCCTTTGAAATTGAGCTCAAAGTAGCAGAAATGTTCGATTTTTACCAAACTTCAAAAGTAAACAAATCGTGCCAAGCGTGCAATACACGTCAACTGGTGAGTCTAATATTCTTTCACAAGTGCACCAATAATTTATACCATTTTTTACACTAATGCCGTAGTCTGCATAACAGTAAATCTTATATTTTTCTGAAAATAAAAATTCAAAGTGGAAAGCAAAAGAATATAAGAGGGGACTTGAGACATGACTAATGATTAGAGGAAATGTCATTTTAGTGCCAGGAATGTCTTTCTTGTTATTCTGGACCCTAAATTCCGAAAATTGCATCTTTTGAAATTTGTGTGAAATTGGCAAATTGCTAAATTCCCGACCACTGTACGGGTAGTTGAATTTCATAAATGAGTGGTTTCTTTCATCATCCATTCGATAGAAAAAATGGAGTTCTAGCGAAATATTCATGTTTTTTGTCGACTAGTACAGTGAAATTGGCCGAAAATGGGGCTCAAAGTGGGCAAAATCGCCGATGCGTAAACATCGCCGAGACCGCTAACTTTGCGAGAGCATAATTCCGTAAGTTTTCTATCAAATTTCAAACTTTTGGTGTCTTTATGATCAGGAAAAAATTCTCTATCTTTTCATAAGAGAAAATAATTTTTTTTTTTTTTTTAAATTTGGCCGACCCTGAGAACGAGTTTCGGAGAGGGCCTGTCGACCCTCAAAGGGTTAAACGGTCCAAATGTATATATACGTTCATGTGCGTAGCGCCCCAGACGTATATATGCGTTTTCCTTGTCATTCATTCAACAGTGCCACGATAAGCCTGAGTAGCCTAGACATTAGAGAATGGGTGTGTGCACTCACTGTGCACCATATGAAAAAAATTGGGGATGTCTGGGTACCATATGCTCTTTTTTCTTATTAAAAAAAAAAATTATTTTTTTTTCCTCAAAAAATTTGGGGCGCTACGCGAGAGAATGTATACATACGTTTGGACCGTTTAAGGGTTAAGATATAAATGGATAACTTATTTCCAAGGTAATTGACAAAAATGAGGCGCGCCTGAAAAAAATTAGAGAAATAGCTTTTTTTTTTTTCAGTTTTATGGTGCATTACAAGTGTATGTTACAGTTAGCCCTGTACTACACTACTTTTTCCCTCTAAGCCCCCAAGACCGGGATAGGAGGATGGTACCTTTAATCCCATATCCTCTAACGGTAACTTCATACCTCCATCAGACCGCTCAGTATTATGCCAAATATTATTCTTTCTGGAGTATTTACCATGTTTCTATGTTATTTATATTCTTTATGTCATATTAGATCAATTGTGATAGGTAAATAAGCCATAGTTTTGATATTAGCATAATAATAAAGCATATTCCTCTGCGTCACGAGACTCGGGAATTCCTGCTGATGTAGGCAAATGTTCCCAGACAGTTCCTGATTGGCTTTCTGACTCCATAATAGCTCCACCCACTCTGTTATGATGCCAGATTGTGAATTATTAGAAATAATAAAAGGAATAAATGAAAATATCAGAAAAAAAAATTTGTAAATTGACGACATGAGCACATATGCTACGGGTGGCAGTGTCACCATATACAGTGGACCCTCAACCAATAGCTTTAATCCATTCCATAGAGCTAGCCTTTAGTCAGATTAGCCGTTAGTCGAATTAATTTCCCCCATAAGAAATAATGGAAATCCAATTAATCCGTTTCAGACAGCCAAAAGTATTAAAAAAGATATTTTTTTAAAGATTAAATATAAATATACATACAAATACAGTGGACCCTTGTTTTTCGTAATTAATCCGTTCCAGAGAGCATGACTATTATTGAAATTGACGATTTGCAAATCCATTTTCTCCATAAGAAATAATGTAAATCCAATTAATTTGTTCCAGACACCCAGAAGTATCAACAACATTTTTTTTTTTTACCTTAAAGATAGATTTACATGCACAAAAGAATGAACATTCAACATGACAGTTACCTTTATTGAAGGATGTTGTTGTTGAATGGAAGACAGGGAGGAGAGACGGAAGAGGAGGTTATTGTTTGGATGGGGAATCCCCCTCCGTAAGGACTCTAGGTCACTTCAGGGGTCACTTCCCTAGCTTAAATATAGACTTACATGCAGAAAAGAATGCCCGATAAATGTAAAGCACTAATATAATGTATAAATGAACATTTAACATCACACTTACATTTTATTGAAGATTTTTGTTGGTGTGTGGCAGACGGGGCAGAGAGAGGGGAGGCGAGTTTATTGTTGGAGAATGTGACACTAATATCAACTCTACGGCTTATTTATCTATCACAATTCAACTTATATGACATAATAAATATTAACAACATAGAAACATGGAATATACTCTAGAATGAATAAAATAAGTCATTATGTATGTCACGAGGTGTTGTGTTGTTGTTGGGTGTATAAGGGCCACTGAGAGTAAGCTGTCCATAATGGTGGTGAAGCAGCAGCTGAGGCAGCGGTGTTTTCTGTAGCCCTATATAACTCCAACAACATTGGAGGAGTTGGTAGAATCGCTGAATCACTGAAGAAGGCACCCTCTACCATCATCACTACCACCCTCTACACCCCTATCATAACTGCTAGCACCCTTGTTACGGTTCAAATCTTAATCTTTAGCCAGGTTAGTGCACTCCGTAACAACACACTTCATAGAATGAAAGGATATGGTTCCAAACTTAGAAATGTAAGGCACAAATAATAGTTACTCAGTCTTTTCAAGTTTCTTTTTATTTAAAAGCTTAAATACTTTAGATATTCATAAATATCTATTAAATATCAATGTCAGAAACTTTCCTTCACACAAGAAAACTCTTAAATAGAATGTACATGTCAATATGGTCACTACACTTGATAATGATCAGAGGAATGTTACCGCTTCCTCAATAGTAACATTACTTGTGTGCAAGTACATATATTGAGAATTAACACTTTCACTGAGTAACTCCCTGGCATAAGGAATATATCACAAAGTTCTAAGCTTGACACTGGTCGTCACATCGTAACCTGAAGATAACAGTATATGATTGTCAGAAGACTTCACAATAAACCACAAGCTGGATCAGGAGTTTCTATAACCCAATTCTCTATCCAAGTGAGAATAAGGCGGAGTACTAGGAGGGTAGCTCAGTCAATTCACACTGAGTCAGCAGAGAGAGTGAACTGCCATATACAGTAAATCCCTTCATGACATCAACTCGTCAAAAGGGGGAGAGGGTAGAGCGGTGCAAACTACCCACCAATGGAGATACCTTGTTATAAACCTTAGCCAGGTGTACCTACCTAACACATTACTCAAGATATATATATATATACGCATCATACCCGGGTATATTCCTAAATCAGATAATATTATAAACTAGTGGAATCTTTAATTTAGCTAATATTAAAGAAACCCAGAGTATAATATTAAGTGGATAATACATATAAATTAATCACATTATGACCTTGGTCATAACACACCCCCCCCTTTCGGGGACTAAACTTCGCCGTAAAAGAGGACTTCAAAAACAGAATATAAGCCAGAATACAAGTCATTCCTCTGACAAAGACCCTGATGACAAATGTTGCTTCTCCAACAAGAAAATTAAAAGTCTGGTGTCGCCAAACCACGTATTTGTAGACACCACGTAACCAGAGCTTCTGATAGAGGCGTTTCTCATAAAGAGGCCTTAAGTGACCATTGGTAGCAGGAGAAGTCAGGGTAAGACAACAGGAGACTGCCACCACAGAAATAAGTTCTGGATACCATATGGTGGCTTACGTGACAGGTCTCCTCAGTGGTTACAAGAATCAGATAACTGTAAGTAAACAAATAGCATTAAGAAAATGCATTAAACAAATACATACCTATAAAAGTGGAATGATGATGTAAAGAGAGTAGTAAGGGAGAAAAAGTTAGCATATGAGAAGTTTTTACAAAGTAGAAGTGATGCAAGGAGGGAAGAGTATATGGAGAAAAAGAGAGAGGTTAAGAGAGTGGTGAAGCAATGTAAAAAGAGAGCAAATGAGAGAGTGGGTGAGATGTTATCAACAAATTTTGTTGAAAATAAGAAAAAGTTTTGGAGTGAGATTAACAAGTTAAGAAAGCCTAGAGAACAAATGGATTTGTCAGTTAAAAATAGGAGAGGAGAGTTATTAAATGGAGAGTTAGAGGTATTGGGAAGATGGAGGGAATATTTTGAGGAATTGTTAAATGTTGATGAAGATAGGGAAGCTGTGATTTCGTGTATAGGGCAAGGAGGAATAACATCTTGTAGGAGTGAGGAAGAGCCAGTTGTGAGTGTGGGGGAAGTTCGTGAGGCAGTAGGTAAAATGAAAGGGGGTAAGGCAGCCGGGATTGATGGGATAAAGATAGAAATGTTAAAAGCAGGTGGGGATATAGTTTTGGAGTGGTTGGTGCAATTATTTAATAAATGTATAGAAGAGGGTAAGGTACCTAGGGATTGGCAGAGAGCATGCATAGTTCCTTTGTATAAAGGCAAAGGGGATAAAAGAGAGTGCAAAATTATAGGGGATAAGTCTGTTGAGTGTACCTGGTAAAGTGTATGGTAGAGTTATAATTGAAAGAATTAAGAGTAAGACGGAGAATAGGATAGCAGATGAACAAGGAGGCTTTAGGAAAGGTAGGGGGTGTGTGGACCAGGTGTTTACAGTGAAACATATAAGTGAACAGTATTTAGATAAGGCTAAAGAGGTCTTTGTGGCATTTATGGATTTGGAAAAGGCGTATGACAGGGTGGATAGGGGGGCAATGTGGCAGATGTTGCAAGTGTATGGTGTAGGAGGTAGGTTACTGAAAGCAGTGAAGAGTTTTTACGAGGATAGTGAGGCTCAAGTTAGAGTATGTAGGAAAGAGGGAAATTTTTTCCCAGTAAAAGTAGGCCTTAGACAAGGATGTGTGATGTCACCGTGGTTGTTTAATATATTTATAGATGGGGTTGTAAGAGAAGTAAATGCGAGGGTCTTGGCAAGAGGCGTGGAGTTAAAAGATAAAGAATCACACACAAAGTGGGAGTTGTCACAGCTGCTCTTTGCTGATGACACTGTGCTCTTGGGAGATTCTGAAGAGAAGTTGCAGAGATTGGTGGATGAATTTGGTAGGGTGTGCAAAGAAGAAAATTAAAGGTGAATACAGGAAAGAGTAAGGTTATGAGGATAACAAAAAGATTAGGTGATGAAAGATTGAATATCAGATTGGAGGGAGAGAGTATGGAGGAGGTGAACGTATTCAGATATTTGGGAGTGGACGTGTCAGCGGATGGGTCTATGAAAGATGAGGTGAATCATAGAATTGATGAGGGAAAAAGAGTGAGTGGTGCACTTTGGAGTCTGTGGAGACAAAGAACTTTGTCCTTAGAGGCAAAGAGGGGAATGTATGAGAGTATAGTTTTACCAACGCTCTTATATGGGTGTGAAGCATGGGTGATGAATGTTGCAGCGAGGAGAAGGCTGGAGGCAGTGGAGATGTCATGTCTGAGGGCAATGTGTGGTGTGAATATAATGCAGAAAATTCGTAGTTTGGAAGTTAGGAGGAGGTGCGGGATTACCAAAACTGTTGTCCAGAGGGCTGAGGAAGGGTTGTTGAGGTGGTTTCGGACATGTAGAGAAAATGGAGCGAAACAGAATGACTTCAAGAGTGTATCAGTCTGTAGTGGAAGGAAGGCGGGGTAGGGGTCGGCCTAGGAAAGGTTGGAGGGAGGGGGTAAAGGAGGTTTTGTGTGCGAGGGGCTTGGACTTCCAGCAGGCATGCATGAGCGTGTTTGATAGGAGTGAATGGAGACAAATGGTTTTTAATACTTGACGTGCTGTTGGAGTGTGAGCAAAGTAACATTTATGAAGGGATTCAGGGAAACCGGCAGGCCGGACTTGAGTCCTGGAGATGGGAGGTGCAGTGCCTGCACTCTGAAGGGGGGGTGTTAATGTTGCAGTTTAAAACTGTAGTGTAGAGCACCTTCTGGAAAGACAGTGATGGAGTGAATGATGGTGAAAGTTTTTCTTTTTCGGGCCACCCTGCCTTGGTGGGAATCGGCCAGTGTGATAATAAAAAAAAAAAAAAAAAAGTGCACTACAAATCCCCTTTTATAAAATTTAAATTTAATTACATGTCTTAAGGACGGGACAGAGTGTCAGCAATAACATTATCAGCTCCTCTAATATGGTTAATACTTATAGAAAAAGGTTGTATCCTAAGGGACCATCTTTGTATTCTAGCATTCTTAGCCTTCATGGTGTTTAAAAAGGTTAAGGGATTATGATCTGTTTTTACTCTAATTTTATGAGGGGTAGTCCCGAGATTGACCTCAAAGTGTTCCAAGGCTAAGACCAATGCTAGTGCCTCCTTTTCAACGGTTGCATAACTTAATTGATGGGGTTTCATTTTGCAGAAAAATAACAGACTGGGTGTAAAAGATCAGAAGAGGAGGAAGGTTGTAGAAGGACAGCACCGACTGCATACTCGCTGGCATCCACTTGTAAAGTAAAAGGAGCGTTTAAACACCGGACTCTGTAGAACTGGAGAGGAAACCAAATAGACGCTTTAGACGAGTAAAGGCTAACTCACTTGTAGTCGTCCATTTAAAAGGAACTTTGAATTATAAGTTCAAACAGCGGTTGCTGCCCCCTTGTGAAAAAATTAGGGCAAACCGGCAGTAGTAACCGGCCATCCCTAAAACCTCTGTACACCTTTCTTGTCCTGTGGAGCAGGAAAATCCACAATAGCATGAATCTTTGCATTAACGGGGGCAACCGTGCCTTTCCCTATATTAAATCCCAGATATTTTATCCGGCCCGACCAACTCACCCCTTGGCAAGGTTGACGGTAAAATGGTGGTCATCTAGCCTTTTCAAGAGTGCTTCCAGCCGAATCAGGTGTTGAGGCCAGTCATCGCTGAATACTACTAGATCATCTAGGTAGGCTTCCGTTCCTTCCAAGTCGTACGTTAGCCGATTCATAAGCCTCTAGAAGGTCGAGGCAGTGTTGCAGAGCCCGAAAGGCATCACCCTGTAGTTGAACAGGCCTCCAGGCACGGTGAAAGAAGAAATCTCCTGCGCTCGAGGCGATAAAGGCACTTGATAATAACCACGCAGGAGGTCCAAACGACTGACATACTTAGCACTGGCAACGCTGTCTATTAGGTCGTCAACCCTGGGAAGGGGGAATCCGTCAGGCACTGTTAGGGAATTTACTTTCCGATAGTTGGTACACATTCTAAATGAACCGTCCGACTTAGGTACAAGGACACACGGTGAAGCCCAAGGGTCTTTTGCTATGTTCAATCAAACCATGATCGAACAAGAAACTATTTCCTCCCGCAACGCTTTATTCTTTACTGGGCTGACTCTATATGGAGCTTGTTTAATCGGAGCAGCTCCTCGCACGTCAACATCGTGGATCCCCATGGTGCACTGTCTGGGGACATCTCCAAAGAGACTTCCATAAGTGGAAATCAAGTCTCGGATTTCACTTGATCTTTCCTTTTCTAAGTTACCGAGATACTCATCTAAGGTTTCCATTATTTCTGAGTTCTTCAGTCTTATCTCCACTCCACGTGAACAATCTTCTTTACTCGAGTCACCTTCCGGTGACCTCACCGCAGCCACAGGAACAAGTCCCTTTTTAGTATTTCTTTAGCTGATTTATATGGTAAGTTCGGGTCGACTTTCTTCTTCCTGGTGTTCTTACCACGTAATTTACCTTACTCAGCTTCTTAACCCTTTGAGGGTTTTGGGTCGTACTAGTATGTCTTATGCGTAGGGGTTTTTGTCGTACTAGTACGCATTAAATTCTAGCGGCCTCAAATCTCACGGGAAAAGGCTGATAACCCTAGATGGGGAGAGAATGGGTCTGTGTGGTGGGTGTGCGCAGTAGGAAAAAAAATCTGGGACCCAGTGGTGCATTGTGGGAATGCCATCATAGTACACAATTTCCACCGTGGCCCTGTGGTAAGAAGTTCCTCACTCCTCGGCGAATTGGGACACTTTTGTTCCCAGGGGACAGTTCTAATACAGATGGAAGTGACAGTGAAGATGAGTTTAAAGGTTCTGGTGAGGTTTTGACCGAAACAAATGACCATAATATGGGTAATAGTGAGGAAAACCCAGACAACCCACAGCCTTCCACCTCTGGTGCTGGGCCATCTTGTTCACGTTCAGTTGTACCAGAATCAAAGAGGAAACTCCTTTTTTCCCCAAATCCCAGACTCAGATGTGAGCATTGGTGATGATAGTGATTATGAACTACAAGCTCTTCAAACTTTTTCCCAAAAATGGAGGAGGAGGAGGAGGCAGAGGAGGAGGAGGCAGAGGAGGAGGAGGCAAGAGGAGGGGGAGGCAAGGGGAGGAGGAGGCAAGAGGAGGAGGAGGAGGCAAGAGGAGGAGGAGGAGGCAAGAGGAGGAGGAGGCAAGAGGAGGAGGAGGCAAGAGGAGGAGGAGGCAAGAGGAGGAGGAGGCAAGAGGAGGAGGAGGCAAGGGAGGAGGAGGAGGCAAGAGGAGCAGGAGGCAAGAGGAGGGGGAGGCAGAGGAGGAGGAAGAAGAAGAGGAGGAGGAGGGGGGAAGGAGGAAAAAGAGGAGGAGGAGGAAGAAGAAGAATACGTAATGATAACAATAATACATAATAATAAAAATACATAATAATAATAATACATAATAAAAATTACATAATAATAATATAGGTAATAATAAATGTTCACCCATGACAGTACAAGAAAAGGGGGAGATAACATCTGATAATTTGCTGACGTTTGATGGGGAAAATTGAGGGTAGAGCTGATGCCAAAAGATGAGTAAAACATCTCCCTCCCTTTGTTTTTGCTGGTATACTAAACATTTCTGTCTGTCTATTTGCCTGTCTGTCAAGCTCCCTGTCTATCCGTCTAGCTCTCTGTCTCAGAGAGCCAAAAGACTGCGTCATCCTTTTACTCCTCTTCAAGCAGAGTATAGCACTTTGTCTGGGTTTCTTGGGTTATCCTAGGTAATTTTTTACTATGTATATTTGTATTTATGTGTACCTGTGAGACAGAGATAAAAAGACAGATAGAATGAGGGAGAAAGATAATTAGATAGAATGGAGGAAGGGAAGCAGCACCCGACCCCATTTTTTTTGACAGGCAGGAGGGGGGAGTGAGTAATGAGACAATATGTCATTTTGACAGCTGCCGACTCCTGGTAATTTACACTATGGAGGAGGAGGAGAAGGAGAAAGAGGAAGAGTAGGGGGAAAGAGAAGAGGAGGAGAGGAAGGGAAAGGAGGAGGAAGAGGAGGAGGGAAGAGGAAGAGTAGGAGGAAGAGAAATAAGAGGAATAGTAGGAGGAAGATTTAGGGGGAGAGGAGGAAGAGGAGAAGAGGGGGAGGAGGGGGAGGAGGAGGAAGAGTAGGAGGAAGAGGAAGAGTAGGAGGAAGAGGAAGAAGGGGAGGAAGAGGAGGAGGAGGAAGAGGAAGAGTGGGGAGGAAGGGGAAGAGTATGAGGAAGAGTAGGGGGAAGAGGGGGAAAGAGTAGGGGGAAGAGGAGGAAGAGGAGAAGAGGAGGAGGAGGGTGGAACACTAGTACACGGGTACTGGTACACAAACATTTCTGTCTATTTTTTCTGTCTGTCAAGCTCCCTGTCTATCTGTCTACCCGTCTAGCTCTCTGTCTCAGAGAGCCACAAGACTGTGTCATACTTTTATCACATCTTCAAGCAGAGTATAGCACTTTGTCTGGATTTCTTGGGTTATCCTAGGTAATTTATACTATGTATACTTGTATTTATGTGTCCCTGTGAGACAGAGATAGACAGACGATAGAAAGAGAGAGACAGATTGAAAGATATAGAATGAGGGAGAAAGATAAAACACCCATTGTGTATGACACCATGTTTCGGAGTTCCACAAGCTGCAGAATAATAGGAATATGTTCAGTGACTGTATTTTGGTATATATATTATAGAACAATAATAATAAACAATGTTTTGTTTTGTTTTTTTTTTGTAAATAAGTTTTGTAAACAATATATTGATAATTATGTTTGTTGCTTATTGTGTTGAATAAAAACGAGTGTATTATGTACATTGCACCTTACTTTGGTCTCATAGGCCACATAAGTTATGTGAAAAAATAAAATAGTGAAAAAAACAACAAACCTTCAAATACAAGTAAACTAAAGTTTACCGGGTGAGCTGCAGTCGCCGCTGTTGCCATACGCGGCTCATTTTCTGCAAACTTCATGCATCCATATCTCCGTAAGTATTGATGGTAAATTTTTTTTGTTTATCCTATAATGTTTAGAAAAAAAAACTCTATTTTTTCATAAGAAAAAATAATTTTTTTTTTTTTTGAAATTTGGCGGACCCTGAGAACGAGTTTCGGAGAGGGCCTGTCGACCCTCAAAGGGTTAATCACCTCCATTGGACCCTCATACTTGGGTTGCAAGGTATGGCCTGGCACCGGCTTTAAAGCTAACACTTTGTCTCCCACATTTAATGAACGCTCAACAGCAGTCTTGTCATAATGTTGTTTCATACGGTTTTGAGCTTGTCGGAGGTTGTCAGCGGCCAATTGCCGAGTAAAAACCAAGTGTTTTTGCATTGCCGAGGGGGATAAACATAAAGAAGGCTCCATTTTCCCAGACCATACGTCCTTTAACATTACTAACGGTCCTCGGACCGCATGACCATAAATGAGTTCAAAAGGACTAAATCCTAAACTCTCCTGTTCGCTCTCTCTTAAGGCAAGGAGGAGGAAAGGAATACCTTCATCCCGGTTGTGGAAAACTGCTCACAGTATGCCCTCATCATGATCTTCGGGGTTTGGTGAAACCTCTCTATGACACCCTGGGTTTGGGGTCTATATGCTGTTGAAAAAATGGGTTTAACTCCAACCCTGGACATAGCTTCACGGAAAATTTTTGATGTGAAATTCGTCCCTCTGTCAGATTGAATCTCCTTAGGGAATCCAACTGTGGGCGAAGAAATCTAATAGGACTCTCACAATAGCCTTGGCACTAATCTTGCGAAGGGGCACAGCCTCTGGATACCGAGTTTGGGCGTATCCATTATAGTAAGAAGATATTGATTGCCAAGCCTAGTTTTTGGGAGAGGTCCCACACAGTCTATTACGAGCCGAGAGAAGGGTTCGCCTTCAACGGCAATAGGCAAGAGCGGTGGGAGGAGGAGGTTTTCGTGCAGGCTTTCCCAAAGAGCTGGCAAATAGCACAGTTTCTCAAGTACTCAGTCACGGTATTCTTCATTTGGGCCAGAAAAAATATGGGTAATTTTCCTAAAGTCTTTTTTATCCCAAGTGCCGCCCATGGGGCTAGAATGTGCCACTTCCAATGCTAACTCCCGAAACCGGACAGGTAAAACCAAAAGCTGTTTTGGCTTGAGACATGAATTAGCTGAAGTCGACGGAAATTTCTTCATCAGGATACCGTCAGAGTAATAAAAACATTCTTCCTTACCCCCAGCTTCCATCTCAGTAAGCGCTTGATCCCTTGCCTGTTTCAACGACAGGTCTTCAAGCTGTTCTTTTTCTAAATTTTCACGATTAAAATCGCTACTCCGTAATGGGGCAAAATCTACCACTTGGGATTTTGGAGGCTGATTTTCGACTTCTTGTTGATCACTGGCACTGAACAGAGCATCCAAACCCCCCAAACTGAGGGTTTTATCAGGAGTAGGCAGTGGTTCCAAATTCTTAGCCATAACCCTGGTTATGGCTGTAAGAGGGAATAGACGAGGACCTTCCTTACACCCTTCAATGCAAATTCTCTCCAGAGAACTTCTCTATAACATTTAAAGGTTCTTGGCAAATTCCTCCTCTTCCTAAATCATTACCCACCAATAGATCTACACTCTTAATGGGAAAATCAGTTTCAGAAAGGCCCACAACAGCTTCACCTTGATATGAATCTACGTTCACATATACCTTATGAAGGGGTACTCTTGTGATAGTGCCACCGTAACCTTCTAGCAAAACATCCAGGTTAATATAAGTGTCATCATTTAGAGGAAGTACTCCTTTTCTCAGTAAGGTCAGGTAGCTTCCCGTATCCCCATAGGATACTATGTCCCCCATTTGGTCCTCTTAACACCAGCCCTTTCCCTTAAAGAAGTAAGGCAACATGGCTTCGGGAAAATTTGTCTGCGAACAACTCAGAGGGAATTAGGCACTTCGATTTTGAGGAAGACGTCCATCTGTACAGGTAATGTTCAGAACCTGACCGCCTACGGTCTCGATTTAATTGGAAACATGAGCGCCCCTCCAATGGCCTGGTTTTTGACAATAAGAGCAAGTTGGGCCTCTTCTTGATGCATTTCCCTCGTAAGATGGTTTTCCTTTACCATTACTGTGGACGACACTCGAGTAGGCTTTTTGCTGAATGAGGAGGAGAGGTCTGCTGATCCATTTTCCTAGGAGAGAAAGACTGATCTTAGGAGAACATAACCTGGCTTTCTCTCTAGACCCTTTTTTTCCCTTTGGGCAATTGAGAGGTTATCTCAAAGTGATCAGCTAGAGAAGCAGAGGCCAACACATCTGCAGTCTGGTGTTCGATAACAAAGGAGCGTACATCGCCCATCAGAGAGTTCTGAAATTCTTCTTGCAAGATCAACTGCATCAGACGCTCCATAGTATCACACCCCGAAAGACCTCAACCATCGCTCTAGAGCCACCTTCTTTTGCCGGGCAATTCTACCCAGGTTTGGCCGGGCAGTCTTCGTAGAGAGCGGAAGGTGCGCTGATAACTTACAGGAAGTAAGTCATACTCCTTTAAAATGATCTTAACTGCCTCGTAATCTGCATATTTATCATACGGGGAGAGCTGCAGTACATGATTGAGCCTTACCCTTAGAGTGGTGTGAAGTAAGGTAGCCCAATGTTCACGAGGCCATCTCATCCCTGTTGCCTGATTCTCAAATGTGTCGAAGTGTCCAAGTCTGTTTCACAAAATCTGGGCATTAATGAGGGGAGCCCTGTGCAGGTCAAAGGTCAAGGTTTTGAGTAGCAGGGACTTACTCTTTTCTTCTTTTTGCCTCTCGAATCTGATGTTTTCCCTCTCGAACTCTTCTTTATACAGCAGGCGCTGGGATTCCAGTTGCTCTGTTGCAACTTTATAAGATGTTCCAGAGTTGAAAGTGTTCGAGTGTGAGAGGAGTCAAAAGGTACTGGAGGAGTGGGAGGGAGAGTCCCTCTAGGCGAAGCTTGGGACGAGCTCCACCTCCGGTCGCCCCACATGACCAGGGCTAGCTAATGGGCTCTCATTACCGAATCAGGTGGTACGTTGTCCCGAGCTAGCCTCTGCTCCCAAAGTGAGGCCTTCAAATGAAGCCACCAAATGAGCTACTCCAAGGGACAAAGATTTTCCCCCGAGGGTGTTTTGTCATACGAGTCCAACCCCGGGACAGTGTCAGAGGGCTGAGAAAACGTATGTTTTTGTATTATAGAACGGACAGTACTCGCTATATAAACGATTGTTATATGAAACTCCTAAATATCTAGCAACTTGCCCGCATTGTTGTAGTGGTAAAGTCTTCAGCGTATCTGGAGTCAGGTCCTTCATCAACTGTGATATGTTCACGATCCATGGTCAAGAAAATTCAAAGCTCCCGGACAGGCCCCCACTTGTTATGGTTCAAATTTTTAATCTTTAGCCAGGTTAGTGCACTCCGTAACAACACACTTCATTGAATGAAAGGATATGGTTCCAAACTTAGAAATGTAAGGCACAAAAAATAGTTACTCAGTCTTTCAAGTTTCTTTTAAATTTTAAAAGCTTAAATACTTTAGATTTTTATAAATATCTATTAAATATCAATGTCAGAAACTCTTAAATAGAATGTACATGTCAATATGGTCACTACACTTGATAATGATCAGAGGAATATTACCGCTTCCTCAATAGTAACATTACTTTTGTGCAAGTACATATATTGAGAATTAACACTTTCACTGAGTAACTCCCTGGCATAAGGAATATATCACAAAGTTCTAAGCTTGACACTGGTCGTCACATCGTAACCTGAAGATAACAGTATATGATTGTCAGAAGACTTCACAATAAACCACAAGCTGGATCAGGAGTTTCTATAACCCAATTCTCTATCCAAGTGAGAATAAGGCGGAGTACTAGGAGGGTAGCTCAGTCAATGCACACTGAGTCAGCAGAGAGAGTGAACTGCCATATACAGTAAATCCCTTCATGACATCAACTCGTCAAAAGGGGGAGAGGGTAGAGCGGTGCAAACTACCCACCAATGGAGATACCTTGTTATAAACCTTAGCCAGGTTTACCTACCTAACACATTACTCAAGATATATATATATATATATATATATATATATATATATATATATATACATCATACCCGGGTATATTCCTAAATCAGATAATATTATAAACTAGTGGAATCTTTAATTTAGCTAATATTAAAGAAACCCAGAGTATAATATTAAGTGGATAATACATATAAATTAATCACATTATGACCTTGGTCATAACAACCCTCTACCACCATCACTTCTTTTTTATTATAATAATAATAATAATACCACCATCACTACCACCCTCTACCAATATCACAACTGCTAGCACCCTCTACCATCATCACTACCACCCTCTACCACTATCACAATTGCTAGCACCCTCTACCATCATCACTGCCACCCTCTACTACTATCACTACTGCTACCACTATCACCACCACATTCGTATTTTTCTACAAACTTTTTCTTAAATTATGTGTGTTTCTCACATTCTTTACCAAAGGGCTGGAACTAGAAGCTTTCTTTGGAACCATGGTGATTCATTTAGCAGTTACAAGTACTAAAACGAATGGAATATTATGAAATGTATCATATGAACTCGTGGGATGATCCTCACTCACTGATAAACAATGGCACACTGGCTGGGAATGGAGTGCGAGGCTGCTTGGGGCTGTGTGTACACGTCCCAGATGAACAACAATTCGCGAGTCAATGTTTTGACGAAAATAATGTTACGATTTTCGAAAATTACAACTTTCGAGCTTTACGATTATCAAGGGCCCACTGTAATTATAAAGCACTAATAAAATGGATAAATGAACATTTAACATCACACTTGCCTTTATTGACTGATCTTTATTGACTTGACTTGTTGGTGTATGATAGACACGGAGGAGGCAAGTTTATTATGCTTCAATATGACGCTAATATCTCTGGCTTATTTATCCATCACAATTCATCTAATATGACATTATAAACAATACAGTGGACTCCTGACATTCGATGGCATCGACATTCGATAAATCCGACATTCGATGCATTTTAACGCAAAAATTTTGCCTCGACATTTGATTGAAAACCCACTATTCGATACGATTCGTACGAGACGTGTCCACGTGTGGCCTGAACTGCCCCATGTGTGCCAGTGTTTACAAGCCAGCCAGTGTGCGCACATCTAAGGATACATTCGGTACATTCCATATTATCCATATTATCACTGTTTTTGGTGCTTGTTTCTGCAAAATAAGTAACCATGGGCCCCAAGAAAGCTTCTAGTGCCAACCCTTCGAGAAAAAAGGTGCTAATGACTATTGAAATGAAGGAAGAGATAATTGCAAAGTGTATGGTAGAGTTATTATTTCTTGAAAGAATTAAGAGTAAGACAGAGAGTAGGATAGCAGATGAACAAGGAGGCTTTAGGAAAGGTAGGAGGTGTGTGGACCAGGTGTTTACAGTGAAACATACAGGTGAACAGTATTTAGATAAGAGTAAAGAAGTTTTTGTGGCATTTATGGATTTGGAAAAGGCATATGATAGGGTGGATGGGAGGGGGGCAATGTGGCAGATGTTGCAAATGTATGGAATAGGAAGTAGGTTATTGAAAGTGGTGAAAAGTTTTTACGAGGGTAGTGAGGCTCGGGTTAGAGTATGTAGGAGAGGAGGAGATTATTTCCCAGTAAAAGTAGGCCTTAGGCAAGGATGTGAGATGTCACCATGGTTGTTCAATATATTTATAGATGGGGTTGTAAGTGAAGTGAATGCTTGGGTGTTGGCAAAAGGTGTGCAGTTAAAAGATAAAGAATCTAACACAAAGTGGGAGTTATCACAGTTACTCTTTGCTGATGACACTGTGCTTGTGGGAGATTCTGAAGAGAAGTTGCAGAGGCTGGTGGATGAATTTGGTAGGGTTTGTAAAATAAGAAAATTAAAAGTGAATATAGGAAAGAGTAAGGTGATGGGGATAACAAAAAAAATAGATAACAACATATTGGATATCAGATTAGAGGGAGAGAGTATGGAGGAGATGAATGTATTCAGATATTTAGGAGTGGATGTGTCAGCAGATGGGTCTATGAAAGATGAGGTGAATCATAGAATTGACGAGGGGAAAAAGGTGAGTGGTGCACTGAGGAGTCTGTGGAGACAAAGAACTTTATCCATGGAAGCAAAGAAGGGAATGTATGAGAGTATAGTTATACCAATGCTCTTACATGGGTGTGAAGCATGGGTGGTGAATGTTGCAATAAGGAGAAGGCTGGAGGCAGTAGAGATGTCAAGTCTGGGGGCAATGTGTGGTGTGAGTATAAGGCAGGGAATTCTTAGTTTGGAAATTTGGAGGTGCGTGATTACCAAAACTATTATCCAGAGGGCTGAGGAGGGGTTGTTGAGGTGGTTCAGACATGTAGCGAGAATGGAACAAAATAGAACGACTTCGAAAGTATAAATCTGTAGTGGAGGGAAGGCGGGATAGAGGTCAGCCTACGAGGGAGGGGGTAAAGGTGGTTTTGTGTGCGAGGGGCTTGGACTTCCAGCAAGCATGTGTAAGCATGTTAGATAGGAGCGAATGGAGACAAAGGGTTTTTAAAACTTGACGTTCTGTTGGTGTGAGCAGGGTAATATTTATGAAGGGATTCAGAGAAACTGGCAGGCCAGACTTGAGTCCTGGAGGTGGGAAGTATGGTGCCTGCACTACTTCTCTATTGTTTATGATGGCATCTAAAGATAGTTGTTAGAAATTATTAAACTCAGTGAATAAGGTATGTCGATGGTAATAATATCACTGTGGGCCACTTTAAATATCGGATATTGCATTAAGTATGGGAGCCAGGCGGGCTACTTAGCTACACCTGTCGGCTGCCTACATGCGACTTCCTACAAATAAATATTACTCACCTCTTACCCTACATTAAGACTACACATATTTTAACCCTTTGACTGTCGCGGCCGTATATATACGTCTTCGAGGTACCGTGTTTGACGTATATATACTCATAAATTCTAGCGGCTTCAAATCAAGCAGGAGAAAGCTGGTAGGCCTACATGTGAGAGAATGGGTCTGTGTGGTCAGTGTGCACCATATAAAAAAAATCCTGGAGCACGCAGTGCATAATGAGAAAAAAAAACTCCGACCGTTTTTTTTTTAATTAAAATGCCGACTTTGTGGTCTATTTTCGTATAGTATTTATGGTTGTATTCTCGTTTTCTTGGTCTCATTTGATAGAATGGAAGACATATTATAGAAATAGAGATGATTTTGATTGATTTTACTATAAAAAGAACCTAGAAATGGAGCTCAAAGTAGGGGAAATGTTTGATTTTTGCCAATGTTCAAAAGTAAGCAAATGATGCCATTTTCCAGTAAATGTCCAACTAGCCATTCTAATATGCAGTCATGAATGGGTTGATGTTATTTATACAATTATTACAGTATTGCAGTAGTCTGCATAATAGTAAGTCTTCAATTTTTTGTTTGAATAAAAATTCAAAATAGAAAGCAAGAGTAATATCAGAGGGGCCTGGAAACACGACTGATGAGCAAAGAAAATGTTATTTTAGAGCCAGGAATGTCTGCATTGTTCATTCTGGACCTTATTTTGAAATTGTCATATTTTTTAGTTTTCAGTGAAATTGGCCAAATTGCAAATTTCTGACCACATTATTAGGTAGTTGAAATCGGTAAATGGGCAGTTTCTTGTACTCAATCGATAGAAAAAATGGAGTTCTAAAGAAATAGCTATGAGTTTGGGCGACTGGAACAATGGAATTAGCCAAAAATAGGGCTCAAAGCGGGCGAAATCGCCGATTTGTAAACGGCGCCGAGGTCGCTAACTTCGCGAGAGCATAATTCCGTCAGTTTTCCATCAAATTTCGTTTTTTTTGGTGTTTCTGGAGTTTATCTGGAGAGAGTTCCGGGGGTCAACGCCCCCGCGGCCCTGTCTGTGACCAGGCCTCCTTAGGTCAGTGTCCCAGGATGCGACCCATACCAGTCGACTAACACCCAGGTGCCCATTTTACTGATGGGGAACATAGACAACAGGTGGAAAGAAACACGTCCAATGTTTCTACTCTGGCTGGGAATCGAACCCGGACCCTCACCGTGTGAAGCGAGAGCGTTAACCACCAGGCCACCAGAGCCCAGTGTCATTACAATCGGGAAAAGATTCTCTATCATTTCATAAGAAAAAAAAATTTTTTTTTTTTTAAATTTTGCGACACCAGGACGTAAGACGTATATATACGGCCGCGACAGTCAAAGGGTTAAGCTAAGTAGCGAGTGTACTGTTTGTGTATTGTATCACCCTGGGCTGTTTTATCCCGTTAACTGTCCAAACATAGATCTACTTTCTCTCGCTCAGCACTGAATATTTTGAAAAAAAAAAAATTAAATTAAAGAGAGCAATTTTCTGTATGTAATAAGACCAAAAAAATAATTTAGTGTCACTACTTACCGAGATATGAGACTGCAAAGCTGGCACTGGATGTTTACCTGACAGCATCATGGAATCCTGCCATTTGCAGAAATGTTGCAAATATACCTTTTTTTCTCATTTTTATTTTCATTTATATAATTTTTATATTCTGATAATTACAATTTATAGTAGTTCTTGTGGTCTGATAGCCAATGTTTGTTCTAGCACTAATATTAGGTACTGAAATAGTACTCAAATAGTCACAGACACACTGAAGGTGAGCATTTTCACCAGCCTTGGTCACATACTATTATCTAGAAATACACCTACCATCCGACTTACGACCGAGTTCGGTTCCGAGAAACCGGTCGTATGTCGAAATGGTCGTAAGTCGAACTTTACTACTGAATATCAACAAAACATTTTTGTAATGACTTTATTTTATTGTTTTATTTTGGTATTTCACGTTTTACTTTACTTTTTATGCTGTTAGTACTGTATTTTATACTGTAAGGTTTAGGATAAACACTTTGTACAACACAAATAGTTGTTTATTTCCCAGAAATTTGGCATAAAAACACGGTCGTAAGTCGAGTGGTCGTAAGTCGAGCAGGTCGTAAGTCGGATGGTAGGTGTACATACAAAGTATTTATAGGTCCCAGCAATGTTTTAGACATGCTGGAGTATACATGTATATGAAACTCCTTGAAGCATGATGTAAGACGAGTGTCACTCCACTGATGACAGTGCAGCAGTGGAGCAACATCTGATGATCATGCACTGCCTTGGCTTTATTTGTTTTCACTGTTTCACATAAACATGTCTATCTGTCTGTGTGTCTGTCACTGTGTCTATCTTCCTGCCTATCTCTGTTTCATCTGTCTTTCTGCCTGTCTTCCTGTCTCTCTGTCTGCTTGTCTCTGTCCCACAGAGAGAGCTGTTCACAAATCAACAGGTATTGCACAACAATGCAGAGTCGTCACGTCTGATTCCTTAACAATTGAAAATGCGTATTACTTGCCAGTTATGCTTATTATGCCTTATACTGTATCTACAAGCAAAATATAGCACTTTGTTTGCATTTTTGGGTTATCCTAGGTAATATATACTATGAATAATAACTGTATTTATGTGTACCTGTGAGACTGAGATAGAGACAGGGATAGACAGAGATAGATACAGACTGATGGTGATAGAGACAGCCAAAGTCAACTCATACCAGCTTAGCTCAAAGCATTTTTAAAAGAATCCGTGAAACGCTTCATAAATCAACAGCAGAATTTACAAGTCACTAATACTCGAGCAAAGCCGACCAAAATTAAAATAGGTTCGAGAGTTATTCTGACTAACTTTAACTGAACATCTGCAGTACCTAAGCTTGATCAAAAGTTTGTTGGCCCTTATCGAGTAGTTGAACATATTAATGGCAATAAGTATAAGGTTAGAGAAATTAGTACTGGTCAGTATAAAGAATTACATTTAGATCATATGACATTAGTATGCAATGATGATGATGCTCCTACCCAGACTAATGTGACAGACTCTGACAATTCTCTTGACTCTATACCCTCTACCTCTAATACTCAGCCAGACAATCTACCTGAATGTCGTTATTCCCTATGTAAATGACAAGTATTGAGAAATCCTCAAGTTATTATCTTTTTTTTTTTTATTATCACACTGGCCGATTCCCACCAAGGCAGGGTGGCCCGAAAAAGAAAAACTTTCACCATCATTCACTCCATCACTGTCTTGCCAGAAGGGTGCTTTACACTACAGTTTTTAAACTGCAACATTAACACCCCTCCTTCAGAGTGCAGGCACTGTACTTCCCATCTCCAGGACTCAAGTCCGGCCTGTCAGTTTCCCTGAACCCCTTCATAAATGTTACTTTGCTCACACTCCAACAGCACGTCAAGTATTAAAAACCATTTGTCTCCATTCACTCCTATCAAACACGCTCACGCATACCTGCTGGAAGTCCAAGCCCCTCGCACACAAAACCTCCTTTACCCCCTCTCTCCAACCTTTCCTAGGCCGACCCCTACCCCGCCTTCCTTCCACTACAGACTGATACACTCTTGAAGTCATTCTGTTTCGCTCCATTCTCTCCATTCTCCATTCTCTATCATTTGTAAATACCAATTCAGATCTGTCTCAACCATGGCATGAGTTAGCCATTGCAACAGAGTTTGATCCCCCCAGAGTTGATAACCATTCTGCTAATGTAAATCTCACCCTAGCAGAGTTGGGGTTAAATGTATACAACATGTATAGATGAATAATATAGTTTAAAATGTATTTCTACTGTTTGCTACAATATCAACTTACTAATATTCAAGAATTTTTTTTTTTGTGTGTTCATGTTCTCTCTGAATTTTGAGATTTAACAGTCTAGATTTGAGTGCACCAAGTCTACCTTTTCTGTTAAACATTCTTTCTTTGTACATATCCTTCCTCAGAATCCGTAGCTCACATGAATACAGATCGATCGATCAATTTTTTTATCACTTTTACTGTATAATCCCATCGTTGAATCTATTACTTCTATGAATTGTGATACATCATGCCTTGTAATACATTACAATATGTTCTGTTACATTCGCTTCCTTCCTGATAATATCTTTATGTATGTTATAATGTTCATTTGTTGTGTACTTTGACATTGTATAGAATCAGCCCCAAGCCGTACGCCTGCCGTCTCTACTTTGTATTAGCTCTTAGTAGTATCAGTTACCAGTAGTGTCATAGTGACTCATACCAACAGTTATTGATTCACCGCCCCACCCCTTACATGATCACTGTTATTGAGTCATTCTACTGATCAAGCATGTTGTTTGAATGTCGCTCGCCCTCCAGGCATGACAGTAGTTCAGTTCGGAGCAGGGTAGCAGAGACAGCAGGTAAGGCTTGGCGGTTCCTCCTTTAGTACCCATAATAATAAAGTTACCAGTCATCTGAAGTTTGTGATTTTACCCAATTCCAGCATACGAACCCCCACATGACGTGTTTCTGTCTGTCACTGTGTCTATCTTTCTGTCTGTCTGTCTCCTCTAATCTGTCTTCCTGTCTGTCTACTTGTCTCTCATTTATTTATTTATTTATTTTTTATTTGGACATGATACATAGTTGTACAAAGAAATATAGTGATTGGGTGTACATGCCAAAGCCCCTTGTATGCAGAGCATTATGGGCAGGCATAAGATTAACTAAGCAATGATATATTCAGTGGTAAAAATTACAGTAAACAAATTACACATACCTGGAGAGTTTACCTGGAGAGAGTTCCGGGGGTCAACGCCCCCGCGGCCCGGTCTATGACCAGGCCTCCTGGTGGATCAGAGCCTGATCAACCAGGCTGTTGCTGCTGGCTGCACGCAAACATGAACCAACAGATATTACACAACGATGCAGAGTCATCACGTCTGATCCTGAACTTGTGAAAATGCGTATTACTTGCCAGTCATGCTTATTATGCCTTATATCTACAAGCACAGTATAGCACTTTATTTACATTTTTGGGTTATCCTAGGTAATTTACACTATGTATTTATGTGTACCTGTGAGACAAAGACAGGGACAGACATAGACAGATACAGACAAATGGAGATAGAGACAGCTGAAGTCAATCAGCCAGCTAGCCACCCACCTACCCAGCAGCTGGCCAGCCAGCCAGTCTGCCAAACACATTACACATGTTCCCGAATTGTTTCTCTTTACTTAGGGCATAGGTTATAGGACATTTTGGCAGGATGACACTACTAGTGATATCAAAATTAAAAGGATGTTGCACAAATGTTGAATATGGGTTATTATCAAGGTTTTTGATATTTCTTTGACCACTTGTGGCCACATCCATCTCGAAGCCACTAAACTCGGGGTCAGCATCACTTTCCTCTTAACAGGGGAGTGTTAATATGACATGGCATCAGTGAATCCCTGTTTTTTTTTTTATTTTATTTAAAAGAACATTACACATACAATCCTCATATAATTATATACATCATGTATTACAATCATGTCATATAAGGGATAAAACTCAAGCACCCTATCCACTCTGAAAGTGTACTGGACTCTACCCTGGAGGACTTGACCCTTTCAGGGTCCGTCCCGTAGACCTACGGCTTTACGTTCAGGGTCCAAACCGTAGATCTACGCCAAAATTCTAGCGGCATCAAATTTAGCGCAAGAAGGCTGGTAGGCCTACATCTGAGAGAATGGGTCTGGGTGGTCAGTGTGCACACCATAGAAAAAATCTGGACGCCCGCATGGCGTTGTGGGAATGCCGGCAAATTAGCTTTGTTCATTGTGCCTGGCGGCAAGGAAGCTCTCACTCCCCACTCACTCTCCGGGCGAATTCTGACTCTCCTCTTCACAACTTACAGTTCTAAGACTGATGGAAGTGGAGATGAAGACGAATTCTATGGTTTTGAACCATATGGTACCATTGTGCCATATGGTACAATGGTGCCTTGTCATACAATGGTATCATATGGTACAATGGTATTGTATGGTAGTGGTACCATATGGTACAATGTACCATATAGTACAGGGTACAGGGACCCTAATGGAAATAAGTCTGTCTGACTTTTTTGGGTTATCCTAGGTTCTCCAAACATATGCTGCTAAGTATGATATTCTATGTAACTTTATTTGTGTATAACTAAATAAACTTATTTATGATGCCACATGCACTTGAGTAAGTTTATTCAGGTGTACAGAAATACAATTACATAGATTATCATGCATAGCAGCATACGTATAAAATCCTAGGATAACCCAAAAAAGTCAGGGCGACTTATTTCCATAGTTATCCCTGTATCTGTACCATATGGTGTCTTGTACTGTATGGTACTCTGTACTGTATGGTACCCTGTACCATATGGTACTCTGTGCCATATGGTACCCTGTACCATATGGTACCCTGTACCATATGGTACTCTGCTCCATATGGTACCCTGCACCATATGTTATCCTGTACTGCATGGTATCCTATACCATATAGTACAATGTACCATATGGTACCCTGTAACATATGATACCTTGTACCATATGGTCAATAGGTGTTGGTGGCCTGAGACACCAGCCAAGACTGAGTGAGTGGCGACACAAGCTAGCTACTGACTCTGCAGTTTCCGAGACAAAGTGCTTTGTCATCCACCTCAAGGAACACGTCAAGTTCCTGTACACTTGTAAATATATAATAGAACATTACTAATATACAACATTTTTGCATATTTTTGTTGTAAACAATTATTGTAAACAAAATAATGAAAATATTAATGTGTTTATTGTGTTGAATACAACAGGACCATATAGTACCATACGGTACAAATTGCAATATGGTATCATTGTACTGTATGGTACAATGTACCATATGGTACCATTGCATCATATGGTACCATTAGGTATCATTGCCCCATATGGTACCATTGCACCCTATAGCACCATTGTACCATATGGCACTAAATGGTACCGTTGTATTCAACACAATAACTGCACTAATATTTTCATCATTTTGTTTACAATAAACTTGTAAACAAGTTTTGTAAGCAATATAATGATAAACAAATTAGTGCAGGTATTGTGTTGAATACAATGAGTGTACACTTATACAATATACATTATACTGGTCTCACAGGCCACAACTTCCCGCCGCTGTATCTCGGTAAGTACTGATCAGAATTTTTTTTTGTCTTATTACCTTCACAAAAATATGCTCTTTAATTCTGTAAGAAAAAATAATTTTTTTTTTTTTTTTCAAAATTTCATGGACACTGGAACACCACTTCAGATTTTGGCCTTTGACCCTGAAGGGGTTAACTATAGAACTTAAGGCTACAAGGAAACTTAAAACACCAAGTTCATTGCTGGTCATCCAGTACCTGACTGGAGCTATACAATATCAGTAATGACAACGATATCTATAACCCAAAAATTGAAAGTATATACATGTGTTGCACTTACAGATGTACATACAGCAGTGCATAACATACATAATTATAAAGGCTATTTCTAGTATGATTTATTTACAGAGATAAGTTAATTAGGTTTATTAAAAGATAAACCCAAGTAAACCTTCCACAAAAGTGTCCTAGACACTACCCTAAAGTGACATAGTCATCCCCCACCTATACTAATCAATCCCCCCTAATTTCATAACACAATATTTCCATAACTAGATATCATTGCAAGCTCGTTGCAACAAGAATATATAAGCTAGTACAATAATATATATGTATAAACTTTAAAAAAGGAGATGCATACTTATGATGCACATACAACGGTAAAATTACAGTAGCTTAGAACAATCAAATTTAGTAATGGTTTACTCCACTCAAGATCTTCCTGCACAATATGTTATACCCATACCCTGGAGTTACATAACCACTCACACCTTCAATAGGCACATAATCCTAACAATGTGACTGAAAGGGTGCACAGCCACTGCAAATCTATCCTCCCAGTGCTTTATTCCTGAAATCGTGAGTGTTGCAACTAGTATATATATATAAAGCCCTAACACGCCCTTCCAACACCCCCCCATCCCCCCCAGCATTGTTCCTCATATAAGTGAGTGCCACAATAATATGTTTTGCATAGATTACATACTACTACTGTATTATTAAATATTAAAAACGTGTGTCCCCAAAAACACAAACGCCTTAACAAATTAACACACCATTCACCTGTGCATAAAAGGGAACAGGAATTTTGTTCCAGGTGTTAAACCACTAAACTTCATACCTAAACCACTAATTTTACAACAATACAAATATGCAGGATCACAACACCCCATAACCAATTTCGTTGAGCAGCAATTAAATTTAACATAGGTATAAAATTAACACAGTACTGTGCCTAACCTGAGATCCCAAGGTTTAGTTACCATGGTTAGGAAGGTTATCCTGTACGCAGGGAACATACCCAGAGGTTAAACTAGTTTATCACATATCTCATTCCTTCACATCATCCATTCCCCACACACTATCCACACAACTTTGCTGCTGAACCACCTTACCCTCATACATCCCTCGGATGGAGACCAACCCTTTGCCCGCCCCCTGGGTTCATAAGAAGGAGGCGACCCACAGTGAGATTCTTGTAACCCTCCGAGAAGCTAGTTGCCCACCGCCCCCCATAGACTTGTCTATTCCTACACATCGTTCTATAAAACCTCGCCGCTAATGTTTTTATCCTCAAATCTCCCCTTACCTCCTTCATCCCCCAAGAAACATATAAATAATCCACTATGACATACATTGAAGCCCTTCCCACATCCCTTGGCACCCCATTTACATCCAACAATAAAGCCCATAGGAACTGTCGCCACAGTGCGAGCATGAGGCCTCCCTTACAAGACCCATTTTACGCAGCTCATCCTTAGAGGCCAAAATTCCCATAATAAAACGATATACTAACTCTCTTACCCTCGCTGGTATCCTAAGCAGCCAAACTCCCTCCAAATGGTCTGCCAGTCATTCGTTGGGTATACAGCGACCCCTTGTAAAACACCCTGACCCCCCACAGCACGCACCAACCTTTTTACCTTTAATTTGGATTGGACACCCGTCTTACAGTCAATAATAACCTCAACATATCCTCACAATCCCTCAAATCCCTACCATGCCACCATCTAAGTGCATCCTCCATCACCATGCCCACCCTAATACCCCAATCCCCCCCTGCACATATATACCTTTGTTTAATATATATAGCCATTACTCTAGGACCCGATGCTAACAGACTGAGACCCTCTCATCGCACATCCATCAATACTACTTCCTTACATAACCAAGCCCTCCCAAACCCCCACACATACCTTAAAACCCTTCTCTGGGTTTCCAAATGTCCTGTACTCTTAAAGGAAACACTTCTGCCATGCCCCACACCTTACTATAGACCAGCGAGTTAACCACTAATACTCTCTGTTGTAACGCTACATCCCTAGCCCTTAAAATTCTAAGCCTACCCAAAACCCTGCTCGTAACTAATTCCGAATTGGCCCTCCTGCATTCTTGCACCTCTGCCATGTACCATACCCCACATACCCTAATTCTGTAAACTACTGTCCGTCCCAACCCCTCCCTCAATCAGAGCAGGAGATGCACAAATTAACATTAAGATTGACAACACTCTAATTACCAGAAATAATGGGGGCAAATTCCTAGGCTTATACCTTGACAACAACTTGAATTTCAGCACCCATATCCAGCATATAACCAAAAAAGTATCCAAAACGGTTGGGATCCTCTCCAAGATACGATACTACGTGCCGCAAAATGCCCTTCTCACACTATACCACTCACTTATTTATCCATACCTCACCTATGATATTTGTGTTTGGGGATCAACTGCAGCAACACACCTAAAGCCAATAATAACCCAACAAAAAGCTGCAGTAAGAATAATCACTAAATCTCATCCCTGGCAACACCCCCCCCCCACTCTTCTTAGACCTAAACTTACTCCCTGTTCAGTACATCCACACTTACTACTGTGCAATCTACATCTACAGGGCCTTAAACTCTAATATCAACCTTGATCTAAAACGCTTTCTTGATAATTGTGACAGAACCCACAGGCATAACACCAGACACAAACATCTCTACGACATTCCCCATGTCCGACTAAACCTTTACAAAAATTCAATGTATGTCAAAGGCCCTAAAATCTGGAATACCCTACCTGAGAACTCTAGAACTGCAGACACATTCATCACCTTCAAAACTACCATTAGAAAACATCTTATCTCTCTGATACACCCTGTCAACTAACTACACGAATACCACCTGGTGGTTCACACTTTAACTCACTGACTCATTTGACCATAAACAGAAATATTAATCTCAATCTTAAAATAATGAATCCTGTGATACTCCAATACTGAAACTATGTACTGTGCCAAAACAAAAGCATTTACATTGCTAAACTCACAAACTAGTATTTAGTCACTTAGCCATAATACCAACTTACCTCATAATTTGTAATATTTTACAATTAAGAATAAAACTAAGTCTGCCTGAATTGCCTAGCCATGCTAGTGGTACACTCTGTAATCACTATTTTACTACATGTAAACCACACAATAACCAAATTTCTGTAAACTCAGCATTGTAATCCTTATAGAGAATAAACATTGAATTTGAATTTGAATTTGAATTCCTGTTACAAAAAACGCGATTCTAAAAGCTTAGAGATCTCCAGTGAATACTAGAAAGGACTGCCCTTCTAGCATCCAGCCTGTTACTGGGTTTTCATAACAAGTAGTCAGTATCCTTGTCCAATTATCCATAAGAATTCTGTATGGTTCAATAGTGCTTTAGGATTACAACTGGTAGGTACTAACTAGAGAAATTAAAATTTAATAAATTTATTAAGTCTAGAGGTATATTATCAAAGTAAATTAAATCACAGCAATCAAAATAAAATCAATCTCTCGAGTTCAATATTATTGTGCTGAAAGCACATATCACATTTATACTTCTTAAGTACCGTCAGGTACATTAACATTTAATAAGATATTACAAATATGTACAAGTAAGTGTGTGTATGCGTGTAAGTGCTCTTAAGTAGTTAGCTATGTCTCAAGACTCGAATAAGACTTAAACAAGTGACTGACAAAGTCCTCAAATAAACTAACTTCTTGACCGACTGGCAACCCGAACAGTCTGCTTGAACAACAAAGAATGCTAAGCCCAATAGCAATGCAATATCAAGCGACTGCAAAACAGAATCAGGAACTGGGAAATAATATAACGACACTAAGTAGGGACCATTTATTTATTTATTTATTTATTTATTTATTTATTTCCAATTTGTGCACACATACAGAGGTACAAAAAAATACAGATAAGAGCAGTATGCCAAAGCCACTTATACTATGCATAGCATTACGGGCTGGCTTAAAATTAACTTAAGATTAACTAAGCAATGATTATTATTATTATTATAATCAAAAAGAAGCGCTAAGCCACAAGGACTATACAGCGCTGCTACTAAGCAATGATGAAATCAGTGATAAAACATTAATGTAAACAGATAACTATAAAGCACAGTGAGTATTACAAAGACAGGTCATATGGTTGCATTCAGTTAGGTAGTGATTCTGTTAGGTAGTGTATTTAAAAAATAATAAAGTTAGATTGGGTTTTAGGTTTAACATTTATGTGATATAATTGTGAGAAACATTTAAGATATACAATTTATAATGTTCAGTTATTCAGTATTTATTTGGTTTTGGGTGAGTAAGTAATCTTTGAGAAGAGACTTGAATTTATAAACAGGTTGTGTTTCTTTTATATTTACAGGTAAAGAATTCCAGATTTTAGGGCCTTTTATGTGCATTGAGTTTTTGCATAGTGTGAGATTGGACACGAGGAACATCAAAGAGTGATCTGTGCCTTGTGTTATGGTCATGTGTTTCTGTTGAGGTTGGCAAGGAGATGTTTGAGGGGAGGGTTAATATCAGAGTTAAGTGTTCTATGTATGTAATAGGTGCAGTAATAAGTATGGATGTTTTGTATGGTGAGTAGGTTTAGTGTATTGAATATTGGTGGAGTGTGCTGCCTGTAGTGAGAATTTGTTATCATTCTAACTGCAGCCTTTTGTTGGGTAATTAGTGGTCTGAGATGGTTAATTGTTGTTGATCCTCCACAAAAGTTACAAAACTCCCATACTACTGAATCTATGTTCAGCATAGGAAAAACGCGACTGTGACAATACACAGAAACCAGTACAAAATTAGGTCAGAAGCTATAGCTAAGGACCTGAGATGTTCAGAGTGTCTAAACGACACACAGTACAACGTCAAAAATCACTAAGTCTTACAATGTTCTGTGAACAGAGTTCTACAGAACTAACAAGAATAATGAGACAGACAATCTGTCCAACCACCAAGCGAGTCTACAGCAGACTGAAAACTTCACCTCATTCCCTGCTCAGACGCTGTGCTGAGCGGTCGTCAGCTGTCTCTCCTCAGTCCCGACACCTGGTGGAGGAGCTTTGAGACGACAACAACAATGGCGACGGGTTATCAAAGAAGAGTTAATACTGTGTGTATTGACCTTATAAAGGGCACGATCCCCATGCTCATCGATTAATGTGTTGGTGCCGATGATCATCTGCGATGTATATGGCATCCAGCGTGAATCCCTGTGTGGCGTTGCCTTAAATGGACTATCACGGATATTCGTCAAGTTTTGCGATACCAAGACCTACGAGCAGATTGTCAACCAGTATCAGGATGTTAGCAAGCAAGTAACCCCAGCAGTCACAGTTAAGTTGCACGACGTTTTCACATTACTATACATGGGTACGTTGTGCGAAAACGTAGCCTTTTGAGGCTAACGAAGTTGACATACGTGACGCCTTCAAATACTATGGGACGATCCACCAGGTTACTATGTGTCGGTGGTCTGATGGCCGCTTTGCTGGTTACAGGAAGGGTCGTTTACGTTAAAAATGTCCCTGCGCCAACCAATACCTTCGTACATAAACCTAGAGGAGTTCCGTACCCAGGTGTACGTTACGTATCCTGGTCAGAGACGAACTTGTCGCCTTTGCGGAGCATTGGACCACATTGCTGCACAATGCGTTAAGCGCCAGCCGCCCTCAGGAAGTGGTCATCATCCGGATGGTGAGGCTCCTCGACGGAATTTGGCAGATGAAGTAATCGAGGACTTACCGTGCCTGAAATCGTGGAGTGATGAGGTGGATCGGGCCATGCCCGTGGAGTCATCCTGCATGGTACGGTCAACCACGATGTGGTAGAATATGGTGGACATGAGAGCCCTCAAGCAAGAGAGGATGCTGACATGGACGCTAACATTGTATCGACATTGAGCGACCTTTTAGCTTCGCAGGAGTATGATTCTGTGCCGTGTGTGCCTGCATTGGAGTGTTCAGATGAGGAGAAAACACAGTTAAAGGACGTCGATCAGTTAATTAACGTGAGTGAGGTAGAAGGTCCGAGAGTTTATACTGTTGCGGTAGAAGTTCACAAGGAGAACATTACAGGTCCTGATAAAGTTGAGGATGCTGTTTCTAGGAAGCGTAGGCTACCCCGCCCGACTCCAACGATGTCTTGACCCCTGGACAGCGCTCGGGGAAGAAGACGTGGTCGGAAGTCACGGGTGGGGCGTCGCGTGTTCAGGACAGCAAGTAATTAACAGAGAATGTACAAGGTAAAGGTGGCGCCTTTGGCGTTAGTCAACGTAAAGGGAAAAAGGGTGTGGTGGTTCCTCGAGGAAAGCCACGTTTAGCAAAGTTAGGTGTATAACCTAAATGTTATGGTATGAAAATAAAGAAGGCAAGTACAGGTTCATGAGTGTTGCAATCGCTTTGCAGTAGATGTATGTTTCGTGCAAGAACATAACCATAAAGTTGGAAGTTCGTTTGCGATAGATTGTTATGATGTTTATATGGCTCACTCGAGTCGTTTGAAAGGTGGTGTGGCTGTGTTAATAAAAGCGACCAGCCGTTCGTGATGAAACATTGGGAGGAAGGGGGGGGGGTCGCGTGGTATGCGTCATAGGTGAGTGGGGTACTCAACGGGTCGGTTTTGTAGGAGTATATGGACCAGCTGAACATGATGTTAATATTAAAAATACTTTGTTAACGGACGTTTTGTTGTTACTATTTGAGATCTCTGCCTGATATAACAGGTATTTGGTGGGTGGTAGGAATGTGTGGTGCGCCAAAAGACGTAGAACCGAGGGGGAGCGGGTTATTGTTCGATTATTTGGGTGATTTGTTGTCTGGGCTGGGGTTGGTGGTTGTTAAGTTGGAATGCAGTGACTCAGGGATTGAGCACACTTTCGTGCGTAAGGACTATGCTGTGCGCGCTTAGACAGGGTATATGTGTCTCGGGGTAGTTGTAACCAAGTGCGTGTGTTAGATGTGTATTTCTCCGACCATCGCGGTGTTCTCGTAGAGCTCGACTGGAGAGGTCTCCCGACTCGTTTTAAAGGTATTGGAAGTTAAATACTCGTTTACTTCAAGTGATGAAGATAAGACACTCTCACGCACTTAGGACGTCTATGGGAGTAGACTCCTTGGAAGGTAGTGATTTAGTGCGACAATGGGACGAGGTTATGAAGCCTCGCATTAAGGATTTTTATGTACATCGGGGTAAGGAGGCCTCTCGATTGGAGTATGGATTTTTGAGGTACCTGGAGGGTTCTTTACAGCACTGTTATGCGCAAGGGGAGGTATCTGGAATTTACCTGTGGACGAGATTGACAATCTAAAAGGACCACATCCAGAAGCTGAAAAATACGGTTTTTGATGGGGCGCATATTTCGAGTGGAGCTGAGGAGGCTGTGTGGGGTGATAAGCCGTCCGCTTGTGTCTTATGTAGTCAGACACAAAGGAGGAAGGCGACCGAAATCGTGAGTTTAGTGGTTCAGGATGGCGTTGAAGGGTATAGTGAGGGTCAGGTTGTAACAACAACTGAAGGAATAAGCTATTACATTGATAAATGGTTTAATATCAAAATGCTAATAAAGAAGTAAGCGTGGATGCAATACGGGAATTGGGGCAGAAGTGTACGATGTGAGTTGAATGATAATGATCGCTTTCTCATGGGTGGGCCTATAACTGAAGCTGAGGTGTGGGAGGCTTTGCAGGGAATGTGCAAGGGTAAGGCGCCAGGTATTGATGGCATTCCATGTGAATTTTATATTCAACATTGGAGGTCATACGGACTTTTCTGGTACGTTTACTCAATGCGATGAAGGAGGGGGGTCGTTTAGGTATGTCTCAGAGTACGGTGGTTTTGGTGTTAGTTAAAAAATGTGACATACCCGTATCACTCAAGGATTACTGACCAATATCACTAATGTGTAGTGATTATAAATTATATGCAAAAATTTTAATGAATAGGATTAAGAAAGTGTTTGACAAGGTAATACATAAGGGTCAGTTTGGCGTGCCAGGTAGGACAATGTATGATGGTCATGGGCATATCAGGGAGTTTGTCGAGGAATGCGGAACGAGGGGCGGGGGTGGTGTTTTGGCTTTAGACTGGCAAGCTGCTTTTGATAGTGTAGAAAGGGATGTGCTGTGGAAGTTTATGAGATGGCAGGGTTTTGGTAATGAGATCATCATGTGGGCCCGCTCTTTGTATAATGGTGCTGGGTTTAGAGTACAAATTAATGGGAAGTTAGGAGACTTAGTCAAATTGAATAGAGGCATTCGACAGGGATGCCCTATGTCTCAAATGCTCTTTGCTTGCATGCAGGACCCTTTTTATTGGACAGTTTGTGGGCGGGGTGTAGATTCGTTGTGGGGTTCGAGTAGTGATCGACCTGCCATAGTAGGTTATGTAGATGATACAACTGTCCTAGTACGTACGAGGGAGCAGTTGAGTTGTGTAGGAGATTTGTAGATATATTTGGTAGAGCAACAGGAATGCGAGTTAACAAAGAAAAATCAAAGATTATGAAGTTGGGAGATTGGGCGAGAGAGGAGGTAGGTATAGAGACGTGGACGGTGGTTGACTGTGTTACTATATGTTGGTATACAGTATATGAGAGAGGTGATGAGACGAGGGCATGTAATTCGGGGAGGGTGGTAAAAATGTTTTGAGGCGTTTAAATAGTCTAAGGCCACGACATTTAACCCTACACCAGCGAGCGATAGTAATTAATGTTCTTCTTTATAGTAAAGTTTGGCACGTTGCTGTGCTGTAATCCACTAATAAAGGGGGATATCAAACATCTTTTAAATAGGTTTATAGATTTCTGTGGGGTTCAGGGTTGCGACTGGGCTCACAAGAGCGGTGGTAGAGACACCAATGCGTCAAGGAGGGTTAGGTCTTGTTCCTTTAAGAGACCGAGTCATTGCTTGTTACGTGAAATGTCGTTTTCTCCGACTGGGTGGGCAGGCATGGTGGTTTAACAGAAATGTATCGTGACCTGCGCAGGTGGTGGAGAACGGGCAGATGTAATCAAGTGCGATACGATGCTACGTGTGTTTACTGTGCATGCGAGGACGTGCGGAGCGTTAAATTGAGTACTTTGGAAAGAGTAGGTATGGTGAAAGTTGAGGTGAGAGTTCAAGGAATGTTCCCCATGTACGTGTGGTGTGATATAGGAAGCGAGTTCATCAGTTACATCTCCTTCTCGAGTACGCGAAGTGGTTTTTAAATTTTTGCACGGGGATTCTGCCGTCCAAGGTGGTGTTGTCTAATCGGCGTGTAGAGGAGGACCGGAGTTGTTCAGTGGTGCGGGGAGGACGAATCAGCGTTTCACGTTGTGTAATTTCTGTGAAAATTTAGGTATAGTACGTGCGTGGTTAAGCAGGGTTTTACGAATTGGTAGGGGGGGGAGGTTTGTCTGTAATTAGGGCATTGAGTTTGATGTGGGTGGGGTGACATCTGTGTAACAACGTGCAGTGTCGGTATGTCGTAGCCGATTATATATATGTGTCATGGGCTATGAGACATGTTGAAGGTAATAGCAGAATCGGGTTTAGCGGGAACAATTCTTAGAACTAAGTGTCGATAATCAGTTAGTATATGAGGGGAGATGGGAAGAAAGATTTCCCGTCTGCATACAGAGCGTTAGAGTTAAAGGATTTGAGATAATTTGTGTTTGTTCAGTGGGTAATCTTACGGGCTGAGTCTAGCTGCGTTTAATTGTATGTATATCTCTAATGTTGTATGTATTCTCCAATGTTGTATGTATGTCTCCAATGTGATGCCTTTTTATTCTTGCATACCAATCATTGGTATTTGTATATAGACGTGTTTTCCTATTACATGTAATATATGATATTGCATGTAATGGATGTTTTCGTCGTCGATCCATTAATACCTATGTCTATGTTGACGTGTATGAGTGTGCTTGTGTGTGTGTGTTATTGTGTGTGTTGGTTTTTTAACACGTTATTATTGCAGTCTATATACTTACCCATGTGTGCTTGCCATTTGTATATACACCAAGTTAGACATTGTTCTTTAATAATGTATAATGTGTGTGTCTGAGTATAAAACCATCGTCAATACTTTTGTGTGTAGGTGTATAATAACCATTATATTGTACAGCACCGTTTGTCGTGTGATTATGATGTGGACGGATCTTGTTAATGTAATTTGACTATAGGAAATACTTTTAACCAATGTTAGAAATCAAACTGTTCTATATTTACATAATGTACTTATTGCACTTGCAGTTTGTTTTGTAAAGCCGTGAGGCAGTTATAATCCTTTACCATTACAAGTTTAGGGAACAGATGTATCATTGTGTTTTATGCTTCATATTCTTACGTGTCATTAAGATTCATACTTTTGGATATGCATTATAGATGTGTTAGGGTTAACTTATTTATTGTGCACTCTTGTGGGTCTGATTTTATATGTTGTACTTTTCAGATAGGGGGAGGTTCTGTATAGGGAAGGGGGGGTTCTGTCTAGGGAAGGGGGGTTTTAGTTTGCAGGGCTATGGTATGTAACATACTGTGCCCTTTTGAGTTTGTACCTTATGACGTTCAGTCATAGTACAGAATATCTTGTTTTACTTTTGTTGTAGTTAGTATGGAAGTATGTATCAATTCTCTCCTTACTTTGGTTACTGTTTGTGTTTTCATTAGATAATTTTTGTTACATGATGTATAATTATTATATCTGTATGTGGTATTATATGGCCATGGAAAGTTTATTACATTTGTTGGCAGATAAAGCCTGTTTGTTATTTTTTATGTGCTGTGATGTACTTTTAAATAAAATATAAAAAAAAAAATGCATTGGGGATGAGGGACAGTTTGTGTTAGCACAAAATTAAATGTCTGTGTGCTTTGTTAATGAAATTTATAATTCTGTGTAAGACCTGATAATGTGTTCTTTTATCTATTTAATGTATTGTATTGTTTTAAATAAAATAAAAAAAAAAAAAAAACTTCACGAGAGGTGAGGACACCCCCCTCGATCACGTGATAGCCCCGTGGACAGCGCAGCTCAGAAGCCGGCAGTATAACGAGCGACAAGCGATAATTACAGTAGTTTGACAATCAAGACTAACTGAGCACATTTTATATACATCCTAACAATATGTAATATGTAACATCCTAACAACATAAGCTACGTCAAATAACAATATAAGGCAATACATTTGCGATTTAGCTATTATGCAAATATAAGCAATATAAAATTAAAAAAG
>NC_069466.1:6111075-6147163 GCF_026875155.1 Cherax quadricarinatus
TTTTTTTTTCCCTTAAAACCCCAAAATTGTTTAAAATTTTTATTGTAAACAAAATGAGAAAATATTAGTGGGGTTATTGTGTTAAATAAACGGTACCATATATACCAATGGTAAATGGTCCCATATTTGAAATTGTCCCATAGGTAAAGGGCACCAAGATACAAGGACCATAAGGTACAATCCCCATTTGGTACAAGGGAAACCAATGATAAAATGTCCCATAGGGCACCAATGAAAATGGTACCATATGGTCATTGTACCTACAACAATGTACTGTTGGTTAAATTGGCCAAAAAGGGTACTTTGTATTCAAACAATAAACAACTAATATTTTCATTATTATTTTTTTTAAAATAATGTTTTACACAAAAATAGCAAAAATGTATATTATAATGTTTATTAATATTACAAGTGTAAGGAACTTGAGGTTCCTTGAGGTGGTGACAAAGCATTTGTCGGGAAACTGGGGAGTCATAGCTAGTGCGTCGCCACTCACCAGTCTTGGCGGGTGTCCATGCCACCAACCCCTATTGACCATAGGGTACACAGTATCAATGTTGCAGGGTCCATAGGGTACTTTGTAACAATTGGTAAGGGCCATGCTACAGGATAACATATGGAGGATAAGGGATAACAGGGAAATAAGTCACCCTGACTTTTTTGGGTTATCCTAGGTTTTAACGTATCTGCTATTATGATAATTTTTTAAATTTATTTCGTACCCCTGAAAAAAACCTTCTAAAGGCATGGGCTCAAAAAAAGTTTATTTTTATAACAAAAAAATTTAATAGAATTCATACTTACACTATGTTTGGAGAACCAGGAAACCCCAAAAAAAGTCAACAGACTTATTCCTTTTAGGGCCCCCTTTACCCGTTCCATATGGTATAATGTCCCATAGGTCCTTTGTACCATATGGTACCATTGTACCAAAAAATACCATTGGACCATATGAACCATTGTATGGCATGGCACCAGTATCATATGGTACATTGACCATAGGCAAAAGGGTACCTATGATTCAATACCACAGAATTCGTCTTCAGCTCCACTTCCATAGCTTAGAACTGAAGTTATAAAGAGGAACAAAAATTCGCCCGGAGATGAGGGGGAGGAGAGCTTCCTTGCCGCCCCCGGGGCACGATAAACAAACACTTTCCCGGAAATTCCACAATCCATGGGGGGGGGTTCCAGATTTTTTTATGTGTACACACTGCCCCCCAAACCCCATTTCTCAAATGTAGGCCTACTAGCCTTCTCCGCTAAATTTGACCCGCTAGTTTTGGGGATGATCAGGGTTTTGGGGGGACCCTAACGTAAAGCTTGGGGTCTAGGGGACGGACCCTGAAAGATTGGGACTTTTTTTTAAACATAATGTAAAAAAAAAAAAATTTAGTACTTAGGGACATGAGGCCACAAAGCCCACTTGCGTCACCTCAGGGCAACGTGAGGCACTCCCCCCTTGCAAAGTGTTGCCTATATACCTTTTTTTTAAAATTTTTTTAAAAAAATTTATATAATTTTTATTTTTGAAAAAATTTTTGAAATACAAAAAAGAAGGGGGGGGGGGGGGGGGGGGGGGAAATAAAAATTTGGGAAAAACAAACACATGACAGGTGAACATTTTCCTACCTCAATCAATACTATTGTCTAAAATTTAAAAACAGTGGACCCCATTTTTTGTTTTAATCCTTTCCAAGAGACGGAAAAAAATAAAAATCGGAAAAAACTAAAACTTTTTTCCCCCTTAAGAAATAATGTAAATCCTTAATCTTTTCCCAGACACCCAGAATATTAACAAAAAAATTTTTTTTTTACTTAAAGTGATTTACAGCCAAAAAAGAATGAACATTCAGCAATCCTTACCTTTATTGAAGACTGTTGTTGGGGATGGAAGAAAGGGGGGTGCTAAAGGGGGGAAGAGAGGTTATTTTTGAAGGGGGAATTTCCCCTCCTAAGCACTTAGGTACCAACTTCCTTATCCGGGGGTCACTTCCCTTCTTTGACCAGCTTGAGAGTCACGGGACCCCTGTCACACAAAATACTGCCCAGAAAGTCTGTTTTTTTGGCGTTTTTAAAATTTGCCCTAAAATGGACTTTGGCTTTTGTCTTGCAAAATTTCCAGTACAGATTGCAAAAAGCTTTTCGGGGTGGTTTTTCCTTCACAAAAAATGCACCCTACCCCACATTCACAACTCCCCCTTAATCTCTGAAAAACCCCTTTTTCCCCATCTCTCTTCCCCCCCCCCCCCTCTGAAACAATTTTCCTGAGCTGTGGTCTTTTGCTGTTGCAGAGGGAAATTTTTGCAGCTCACGGGGTTAGCTCTTGATTGTGGTCTTCCCACCAACTTTTCCAACCCTGGCCATCACACCCCAACCCCGGTTTTTCCCCCAATCCCACAATACTTTTCACAAACAGAGGGTCAACAAGGTCGCCCCAAACCCCTTCAAAATCCCTCCTTGGACAAAAATTGGCCACAATTTTCCCCAAGCAGAGTTCTCATCCGGGAAAGTCACTCCCTCCCAATTTATGAAATGGAAGTATTAAATGTTCCCCAAAAATTCCCTTAGGAAATTCAGAGTCCGGGTTATGTCAAAGCACCTTTGAAACATTGTTTTGGTGTAGTTTTTTGAAGTTTGCAATAAATCGGGGCCCAGGGGTGGATGGGGGAGTGGTGTTAGAGGAAAAACTTCATGTACAAAATAAATTTCCCTTAGATAATTGGTCTTCCAATTTGGGGGATGAACAGGGCATTGCCTTTAAAAAGGAGGCCGGGAGGGGCAATTTATTATCCAGGGGTTTATTTCTTCATGCTTGGCCAAACACTTCATTGAACCATTCCAAGAAAATTTTCTTGGTGACCCATCCCCTATGTTAGCCTTTACATCATACAAAATTTACTCTTGACGAAAATTTTTTTTTTCTTAAACACACGGGGATTTTCAGTGATACCCCAGTAAAGGCTTCAATTGAAACCCCCCTACTTACCACACAACAAGAGGTTAGCCTGTCTTTTCATAGGCTTGTGTCCTGGAGTGCCCTTTTCCCCTCCTGTACGATGTGGGCCCTGTTTGGCTTTTTCTTCCAAACCCCGGCCTGTTTCGTCAAAATTTGAACATTTTTGGGAGTTGAATTTTTCACCTCTACATAGTTTTTGAATTCCTGCACAAATTTTTCACTGATTTTTTTGGAACTGGCACCCCCCCATGCCTTCCCAACCTGTTTTGCCATTCGCTTCTTGAATTTTTCGAACCAGCCTTTTCTGGCCTTTAGTTCCCCAAACATCAGCACTTGTCTAGGCAAATTCTTTATAATTGTCATGCAAAACCTTGCCTTTTAAAAAACTATTGACTGCACAATGCTGTCTGCTGCTAACTCTTGTCTGTTTGATCCACACCAACAACAAATTTTCCCATCTTCAATTGTTTGGGATCTCTGTTTCTTTATTGCTTTCCCACCCTTTCGCAAATCAGCTTCCTGTTTTTTTTTCCTTCACCACAAGGAACTTATGGGTTGGGGGCCCCTTCCTGTACACCTGCGAATCGCAATACGTATGCCACATATATTTTATGAATTTCTTTTTGAAATTTCTACGTGTTCCCATTTCTTTACCAAAGGCGGACAGACTTTGTTTGGGCCATGGTGGCAATTTAGCAGTCACACACAAAAAAACGGGTGCCAAAAACAATGGATTATTATAAAATGTTTCGTTGTCCTTGCAGGATTATTCACTCACCAAAAATGCGACATTTGGGCCTGGAATGTGTGGGGGAGGGGGCTTGGTTTGCAACTGGGCACTGGACAGGTTCCATCCCCTCGATGAAAATGGGGGAAAAATCGACAAAAACAGAACCAATATTTTATAATAAACCAGAAAAAACGGAAATCAGTGAAAGGGAGACAACGAAAAGGGAGGGTCTACTGTATATAGTATTTAAGGTCCCACATTTTTTTGGACGTGGAGGTATAAAAGCACCTCGATGCTGACAGTGCAGCAGGGAGTGACTTTGATGATCGTGTCTGCCTTGGTTTTATTTGTTTTCCACTGTTAACAAAAAAAATTCTGATTTCTACGTCTAGCTCTGCCCTTTGTTTTTCTCGTCTCTTTTATCTGTTTTCCTGTCTCAGAGAGGGGGCCTCAAGAACCAAACGTATTACACATGAGCAGAGTCGTCAGTCTGATTCCCGAACAAGTGAAAATGCTATTACTTGCCATTGCTTATTTTGCCTTAGATCTACAAGCACAGTATAGCACTTTTGGGTTATCCTAATAATTTACACTATAATAAAAAACTATATTTTTTTTTTTTTTTTTGAAACAATTGGCCCATTCCCCCCAAAGGGAGGGGGAGCCCAAAAAAAAAAATTTTCCATCATTCACCCTCATGTTTTGCCAGAGGGGTGCTTTACACTACAGTTATAAAACTGAAAATTTAACCCCTTTGGGGGGCCCAGGGCCCCTCAGAGACGTTCAGGGGGGCCAAAAAATTTAAAAAAAAAAAAATTATTTTTTTTATGAAAAGATAGAAATCTTTTCCCCCCCACATAATAAACCAAAATTGAAATATTTTAGGGGAAAAATTAAAGGAATTATCTCTTGCGAAGTTTCGGCTCGACGATTTTTATGCATCGTGATTTTGCCCCCTTTTTAGCCCCTTTTTTGGCCCAATTTTTAGTGACTAGTTTTGGGAAAATCAAACATTTCACTAAACTCTGTTTTTTTTTATTTAAAAATACAAGAACCACCCCTTTCCGATTTCAACTACCCAAAAAGTGGTCAAATTAGCAATTTTTTCCAATTTACACCCCCCAAAATTTTAAAAGCCAATTTCCCCAAAAAGGGTCCAGAATAATCAAAAAAGAAATTTTTTGGGACTAAAAAAACATTCTCTGTTATTGTCCCCGTCCCCTGCCCCTCTTACATTTCTTTTTCTTTCCCCCTTGATTTTTTATTTTACAAAACAAATAAGATTTACTTTACAAATACTGCATTATTTAAAGTGGTATAATAATATTGACGCACTTGTGAAAGAAAATTTTGACTTACCAGTTGACGTGATTGGACGCTTAGCATGATTTTTTACTTTTGAACTTTGGGAAAAAACAACATTTTGCTCCGAGCTCAATTTCAAAGGGTTTTCATTGTAAAAACCCGTCAAAAACACTCAATTTTTGTAACATGTCTTTCCCTTTTATACAATGAGACCCCGGAAAACTAGAATACAAATAAATACCATACGAAAATACAGTCAAAGCGCTGTTTTAAACCCGAAACACGGTCAGTTTTTTTTTTTCATTATGCACTATGTGCTGCAGGGTTTTTTTTTTTTTTGCACACGACCCAAGACCCATTCTTTCATATTAGGCCTACCACTTTTCTCTTGCTAATTTGAGGGCCCCAGAATATATGCGTACTGTATAAAAAACCCCGGGGCAAAAACCGTACTATAAGGCCAAACCCCCAAAGGGTTAAACCCCCCCTTCAGAGTGCAGACACTGTATTCCCCTCTTCAGACTTTAAGTTTGGCCTGCCCGGGTTTCCCCCGAACCCTTTATAAAGTTTTTTGCTCACACCCAACAGCACGTCAAGTATTAAAAAACCATTTATTCCATCCTCCTATCAAATAGGCTTACGCATCCTGCAAAATCCAAACCCCTTGCACACAAAAACCCCCTTTACCCCCCTCCCCCCAAACCTTCCCAAGCCGACCCCCACCCCGCCTTCCCTCTCCTAAATTTATACACCTTGAAGTCATTCGTTTTGTTCCATTTCTCTCTCATGTCCGAACTACCTCAAAAACCCCTCCTCAGCCCTCTGGATAATACTTTGGGAATCCCACACCTCCTAATTTTCCAAAATACGAATTTTTCATTATATTCACACGACACTTGCCCTCAGACTGACATCTCCATTGACTCCTCCTGTTTTCAACATCATCACCCATGCTTTAACCCATATAAAAGTTTTGGGAAACTATACTCCTACATTCCCCCCCTTTCTTTCATGGACAAAGTTCTTTGTCCCATAGACTCTGAATGCACCACTCACCTTTTTCCCCCCATCAATTCATGATTCACCCAAATTTTCATAGACCCCATCTGCTACATTCCCCCTCCAAATACTGTCTGAAAAAAATTCACCCCCCATACCTCTCCCCCCAATCTGAAAACCCGTCTTTTTTACCCGATCTTTTTTTTATCCTCACACCTTACTCTTTCTAATTCGCTTTTAAATTTTGTTCTTTTACAACCCCCAAATTCATCCACCAACCTCTGCAATTTCATCACTAAAGCAAGTGACAACTCCCCCTTTGTGTTTGATTTTTTTCTTTTTTAAATCCACACCCTTGTCAAAGGCCCTTCATTCATTTCTCTTACAAAAACCCCAAATAAAACATATATTGAACAACCCTGGTGACATCCCCACCTTGCTAAGGCCTACTTTTTTCTGGAAAAAATCCCTTCTCTCCTACATATCATACCCACCCACACCTCATAAAAATCTTCAAAGCTTTTTAGTAACCTACCCCTATACCATAACCTGCAACATCTGTCATTGCCCCCTATCCACCCGTCATAGCCTTTTCCAAATCCATAAATGCCCCAAAAACCCTTTACCCATTTAAAAACTGTTAAACCCATATGTTTTACTGTAAAAAAATTGGGTTTCACACCTTCTCCCTTTTCCTAAAGCCTCCTTGTTTATCTGCTATCCAAACCCCGGCTTACTCTTAATTTTTTCAAAAAACCTACATACATTTTCCAGGAACTCAAAGATTTATTCCCCATAATTTTTGTCTCTCTTTTTTCCCCTTGCCTTTATCAAAGGAACATGCATGCCCCCTCCAATCCCCCAGGTACCTCACCCCTTTTCCAAACATTACTAAATAATAGCACCAACCCCCAAAACTAATCCCCCCTGCTTTTAACATTTCAACTTTATCCCCCCAATCCCCTCTGCCTTTTTTTCCCTTCCATTCTACCCACTGCCTCCGAACTTTTCCCCCCATCACAACTGGTCTTCCCCACCCACAAATTTATTCTCCTTGCCCATACACGAAATCACAGCTTCCCATCTTCATCATTTTTTTTATATTATTTTCCCCAAATGCCGATTCCCCCCCAAGGCGGGTGGCCCAAAAAGAAAAAATTTTCACCACATTACCCATCATGTTTGCCAGAAGGGGCTTTTTCCTACAGTTTTAAACTCAACATTAACACCCCTCCTCTTCATCAACGGTTAACAATTCCTCAAAATATTCTTCCATTTCCCGATACCCTTTAAAATTCCAAAAACTCTCCTTTCCTCTTATTTTTTAAATTCAAATCCCTTTGTTCCCCAGGGTTTTCCCAACTTATTTAAACTCACTCAAAAATTTTTTTTTATTTTCAAAAAAATTTGTTAATAACATCTCACCCACTCTCCATTTGCTCCTTTTTTACATTGCTTCACCACCTCTTAACCTCTCTTTTTTCTCATATACTCTTCCCCCTTGCATCACTTTTTTGTAAAAACCTTCCTATCTAAAATTTTTCCCCTTACTACTCTCTTTACATCATTAAAAAAATCGCCTCTTTTCCCCCCGTACCCACTTTCCTGTAACCACAAACTTCTGCTGAACACTCTAACGCTACATTCTTAAACCTACCCCATACATCTTTGACCCCATTGCCTGTACTCTCACTAGCCCATCTATCATCCAATAGTTGTTTATATCTTACCCTAACTGCCTCCTCTTTTAGTTTCTACACCTTCACCCCTCTCTTACTTGCTGCTTCTATTTTCCTTGTATCTCATCTACCTTTTACTCTCACTGTAGCTACAACTAGAAAGTGATCTGATATATCTGTGTTCCCTCTATAGATATGTACATCCTGAAGTGTACTCAACAGTCTTTTATCTACCAATACATAGTCCAATAAACTAGTGTCATTACGCCCTACATGGTATCTTGTATACTTATTTATCCTCTTTTATTTTTAAAAATATGTATTACCTATAAATAAACCCCTTTCTATACAAAGTTCAATCAAAGGGCTCCCATTATCATTTACACCTGGCACCCCAAACTTACCTACCACACCCTCTCTAAATGTTTCTCCTACTTTAGCATTTAGGTCCCCTGCCACAATTACTCTCACTTGGTTCAAAGGTTCCTATACATTCACTAAACATCTCCCAAAATCTCTCTCTTTCCTCTACACTCCTCTCTTCTCCAGGTGCATACACACTTATTATGACCCACTTTTCACATCCGACCCTTATTTTAATTCACATAATCCTTGAATTTACACATTTATATTCCCTCTTCTTCCATAACTGGTCCTTCAACATTATTGCTACCCCTTCCTTAGCTCTAACTCTCTCAGATACTCCTGACTTAATCCCATTTATTTCTCCCCACTGAAACTTGCCTACCCCCTTCAGCTTTGTTTCACTTAGGGCCAGGACATCCAACTTCTTATTATTCATAACATCAGCAATCATCTCTTTCTTGTCATCCGCACTACATCCACGCACATTCAAGTATCCCAGTTTTATAAAGTTTTTCTTCTTCTCATTTTTAGTAAATATGTACAGAAGGGGTTACCAAAAAAATTGGTCCCAGTATTTTAGTCACCTCATACAACAGGCATTGCTTACGGAGGAAAGATTATTTTCCTCCGTAAAAGAGCTATTAAGAAAAAGAAGAAAAACACTAGATGTGTGTATGTATATATATATGCATGTGCATGCCTGTGTAGTGTGACCTAAGTGTAAGTAGAAGTAGCAAGATATACCTGTTATCCAGCATGTTTATGAGACAGAAAAAAAGACACCAGCAATCCTACCATCATGTAAAACAGTTACAGGTTTGTTTCACAATCACCTGGCAGGATGGTAGTACCTCCCTGGGTGGTTGCTGTCTACCAACCTACTACCTACTATATTTATGTGTACCTGTAAGACAGGGATAGACAGAGATAGAGACAGCCAAGGTCAATCAGCCAGTCAGGCACCCACCCACCCAACAGCTGGCCAGCCAGCCAGCCAGCCAGCCAGCCAGCCAGCCGGCCTACCAAACATGTATTACACATGTTCCCGAATTGTTTCTCTTTACTTAGGGCATAGGCCTAGCAGCGGCAGCGGCAGCGGCAGCAACGGTATCCTACCAGCTCTTCTTTCTCAAAAAACATCGCCCATCAAAACTTGTGATGGCCTAAGTGAAAGTTCAACTACATGAACCCACGTAGACCAGAACATGACCCAAGAATACTAAGAATGTAACCCAAATCTTGACAAAATTAGAAGATCTAAGGAAGACAGCCCTGCTAACCCAAACACTGCCTCCGCTGCCAGACAACCACTTAACCCAAGCTCCGAGAAAACAAGCCTTCTCCTCCATTGCTACACAGTATCTACTTCAGTGATACTATGAAAGGATATCGCAGAAGACACAACACCAGAAATAAAAGAATAACAGCAAGGACCCTAGAACTCAACTTGTCTACCCAGCAGGACGCCAGTGTATCATCAACCCCCCTCACCGATCCCCCCCCGGGAAAAACAACAACAAAAAAGGGCTGCCCCCCCCCCCAAAACCCACCCCCCTTCAAAGGATTCATCCATAAATAACTCAAGGGTTACGATTATTCCTGAAATATAAAGGGGACAAACATGTTGCCAAAGAAAATGAAATCAAAGATATAAAAAGCAGCATTTCGGCGACGAGTTTTCCAAGAAAACCCAAAACCCGAGAATAAGATCCAAAACCTTGAAGAGAAGTTTACATGGGGGAAGTGTTGACACAGAAGATATTTAAAAAACAGCTAAAAGGCCAGTCACACTGAGCAAATAAAAACAAAAAATTTTATGAAGGTTGAAGAAGAATAAAGGACGGGAATCAAAAACATGCACCCGACTAAATGAATACCTTGTTTTTCCCAAGACACAAAACTGAACAAGATAATTTCTAAATGCAGTTATAATAAACAGTCCACCCCATTCCTGTGACAAAAACACAAGCTCATGCAAAGAAATTTGGTTTTTCAGGATAATACAGGACCACGTACAAGTTTTCGTGCAAAAAAAAAAAATCAAAGAAAAAACGTTTTTTAAAGGAAAACCGGGAAAGTAAACACGGGGTATAATACCACTTCATTCTTTCGATAAAAGAAAGGACCAAATTTTAAATCAGAAATTACAATGAAAAATGGAGTGTACTAAATGAGTGTCTAAAAAAAAAAAGTCAAAATTTCTTTAAAGGCTGGGGAAAAACTTAAACGGGAAAAAAAAAAATACATCAGTGTTTTCCGCGAGAGGGGAAAAAATATAGAAAGGGAAAACATAAACAGGACAACTATACCATCCCCCAAACGAACATGATTTCTCAAACCTTTCCTTAGAAAAGCTTAAACTTTTCCCTGTAACAGATTAGTGTGCCCTTAATACTATATACGTGTGGTGCATAAAGTTTTACGTTACAAAATATTGTACATTATTATTTTTATTATTTTTCATCACTAGCAAATTTCCCAACTACCTCCAATACTCTATAACTTTCTTACTGCTAAAAAATTTGCTAAAATTTTAAAATTTAAAAGTAAAATTTTAAATTCCAAATTAAAAAATATTTTTTTTTTCTTACCTGTCCATTTAAATTTGTTTTTCACTACTTTTTTTTTTTGGGTCACTTTACTTGTGAAAGAAATTTTATGTATATTCCAATTACTTTTTTTCAAGTACCAAAACTATTTTTTTCTAGCTATACCAACTACCTCTTTTTTTTTTTTAACTTTTATTGTGCAATAAATGCTAATTTTTAAACCTAATATTACAAATCAGATCTTACTCCAAAAACCAATATTTTTCATTTTGACCATTTTGTCCATTTAACTTTGTTTTACCATTACTTAATTTTAGTCCCAAATATTTTTTTCCCCTTTTTTTTTGCTTTATATAACTACCCTAGCTTTACATTCCAATTTTTAAAATAATCAAGGTGCAATTCTCGGGTTTTTAAATTTTGAACAATTTCCCCAATTTTGCCATTATATTCCAAACCCTCATTTATTTTAAGAAACAAACCCTACTATCATTTTCCCCAAGTCCTTTATTTGATCATCATTTATTTTTATATCCCTTTTATATTGTCCCCTTTTTATTTTACTTAAAAAAAAAAAAAAAACAAATTTTGTCTTTTTTTTACATTTTAAATTTTTTGGGTGCTATTTTTTAGTTTTAAGACTATTTACTTTGTTTATACTTAATTCTAAAAAAAAGATTCACTACAAATTTTTGATTACAAGCATTGCCCCAAGATCCCAAACCCTTTTAAATTTTAATGACTTAAATAAATTCAAACATTTACTTTTAATTACTACACGGGGAAACAATAAAAGGCATTCTCAGTCCCAAAACAACAATAAAACTTTTTTTTAAACTACAAAATCAAATTTAAAAAGCATTACGATGACCTCATAGCTTTACTAAATTCCTTACATGCCAATATGCCCAAACATTACACAAACTAAACCGGGCTAAAGCCGTATACAATGTCAAATCCCCTTTCCCGGGTTAAACACAGCCTACATAACTGTGGCCAGACCAGCAAGGGGGGGGCAAAAGCCATTTACTACTCAGCCCAACTAGAATTTATCCTAAAACTTCACAAGAGATGAACAGGGGGAAATAATAATACCCCAAAATTCAAACCCAAAATACCAAACCAAAAACCTCTCACATTGATAAACTTCTACAGATTCCCACAGTCAAACTTTACCCCAATTTAGTAAAAACCCTGGAAAGTATGATAACTGATGCACCCCCAAGAACAAAGTTTCCTTACTACTCTCGGGTGACTTCAATAAAAATCCCGGGAAGATCAGGACCCCACGTTCCCTGAATTCAAAAACAAAATTGGGTAAAATTTGTATTTTGGGCTACCAACATAACAAAACCTAAAAGATTTTACAGGACAAGTTTTTCCCTACTTGACCAAAATTGGGACCAACACCAACCCCCCTTTAAAATCAGGGCATAATTACAGTTTAATACCACAGACCACTCCCCTCCCTTTCCTCATAACAACCCCTTGGTAAATTACCCCAAGAAAAACACAAAAGCCCCTTTTCGATTTCACAATGGGCAGCCATTAAAAACTTAAACCAACGGGCAGTAGCAAAAAATTGACTGGCCCACTGAGCTAGAATCAATACGATTTTGGGCGAATGTTTTTAAATAATTTTCAAAAAAAAGATTTCAATACCTCTATAAAAAGGGCATTTCCCCCAAAAAAATTTAACCAGATAAACAGCTAAGAGACTGAACAGCCCCCTGGCTAACCCCAGCATTCTAAAATCCATAAATACAAAACCCCAATATGAAAAACAGTACGGGAAGGGTCACATAACCGGGAGACCAAAAAAAACGTTACTCATCAATCTAACCACCCTTGATAAGAAGGGAAAAAAAAATTTGTATTAGAGAACAGTTTACCCAAACTTAACGAGGTGATAAAAAAAAGACCTGGAAAACCTATCAGAAATTCGGGGAACAAAAAAGATATCCCAAAATAGCGAAATAAAAAAAAGAAAAATCGTGAACCCCAACCCCCACCAAAAAGAAAAAAGCAAACAGACTCAATGATTTTTTCTCCCTATAGGAAAAAAAATTTTTGCCAAAAAAACCCCAAAGCCAGTTTAACCCCCCCAAAAAGAAAACCTTTCCCCGGGCAACTACCCAAACAAAAACTGTTCCTAGCCCCGACAAAACCCATACGAAGTCCCCCTTTTTAATAAACCCGCCTAAAAAAACAAGGCAGGAGATTAAATCCCTTTAAACCACCCTTTTTTTTAAAAAAAAGTGTCACAAGGGGCTATCACCAATCATTGCAACCCCTCTTTAACAAATCCATTGAATCCTCCCCTTTCCCCCTACAGTACTAAAAAAATAGAAAAAGGGCCCACCCCAAACCAAAAAGGGGAAACCAAAAGATTTGGGAAATTAACTATGGGCCCAATATCCAATTTTCCCCCCTCTCCCCAAAAATTTTTAAAAAAAAATTAATTAAATAAACGAAAAACCCCTACCTTATCCCCCAAAACATACTAAACCCCTCCCAAATTTTGGGATTCAGGCCTAAAAAAATTTACAATGATGCTATTTACACATGCTAGAACATATTTTAAAACTCCCAATAGAGAAAAAAGAAGTCCCCACGGGGGAAACTTCATTGATTTCCCGTAAAGCTTTTGATACAGTTGACCATGACTTGCTCCCCCGGTAAAATTGTCCCCAACTAGGGGGTATAAAGGGCCCCTCCCCAACTACCTAAAATCATACCTCGGGCAACAGAAGCCAATATTTGAACGCAAAGGGGAAACCCCTTCCCTGCCACAACCAAATTACATTTTGGGTGTCCCCCCCAGGGAAGTGCCCCTTGGGCCCTCTTCTCTTTCTCCTATCAAAAAGGGACCTACCAAATGCTTTTCAATTACTCAAACCCCACTATTTGCTGATGACACAACAAAACTTCTTCTCCCCCCCGAGCCCAGTCCCCCTTTTGCCAAAACCTGTAAATACCAAATTTAACAGAAAAAAAATTCCCTGGATGATTTACTAAAAAACTTACACAAAACATTGACAAAACCTATTTTATTCAGTTTGGTAACAAGCTACAGATGTCCCTCTTAACATAATGAAAAAGGATCACCTATCACAAAGCTAAAAGGGGGAAAAATTCTTAGGAATCCACCTTGATAATAGACTCAAATTTCAAACAATAAACAAATTTCTAAAAAAAATTTCCAAGACTGTAGGCATACTATCAAAGTTTACGGTACTTTTCCCAAAACCCACCCTCCGGGCCCTTTTAATCACTCTCTTATTTCCCCCAAATTCACCTATGGAATTTGTGCATGGGGCCCCCAACAAAAAGAAACCATCTCAGCCCAAACTAATTCCCAACAAAAGGCTCAGTTGGGAATGTTTAAAAAATTCTAACGGGCAGCACACTCCACCAATTTTCAATACACTCAACCTACTCACCATAAAAAAACATCCATACTTATTACTGCCCTATTACATACATAGAACACTCAACTTGATATTAACCCCCCCCTAAAACTCCCCTTCCCCAAACCTCAACAGAACCATGCCAAAAACACAAGGCACAGATACTCTTTTGATATTCCTCGTGTCCATCTCACGCAAAGCAAAAACTAATCACATAAAAGGCCCTAAAATCGGGAATTCTTTTACCTGTAAATATAAAAAAACACTCCCTGTTTAAAAATTTTAAAAGTCTCTTTTTCCAAAGATCACTTACTCACCCAAAAACCAAATAAATACGAAAAAACTAAAACCTTATAAATTGTATATCTTAAATGTTTCTCCAATTATTCCAATTTACATTACAATTTTTTAAAAAATAAAATTTGCTATTTCAGGTGTAAAGTAAAAAAGGGTTTCACAATTTTTGGCAAATTTTCCCAAACCCTCTTTTTATTTTAAGTACTACAACCTACTATCATATTCCCAACCCCAATTATTTGATCATCACTTTTTTTGAAACTAGCCCCTTTTATATTGTCTCCTTTATTTTAGTTTAAAAAAAAAAAAAAAAAAAAAAAAAAAAATTTCCCTTTTAGCTCATTTTTTTTACTTTTGTTAAATAATTCAGGTGCTTTTTTTTTAGCTTAAGACTATTTCCCTTTGTTTTATACTTAATTCTAATATAGTTTCACTACAAATCTTATGTTTAAAACCCCATTGATCCAGATCCAACCTTTATTTAATGATTTAAAATGAATCAAACATTTTACTGAAATTTAAACAAACCCGCAGAACAATCAAAGGCACTTCCCCGTCCCAACAAAAAACTTTAACTATTTTTAAACTACAAAATCAAAATTCTTTAAGAAGCTTTTACGTTTCCCTCATAGCATTAAAAAATTCCCTTTACATGCCAATATGCCCATATTACACTAACTGAAACCGGGCCCTAAACCTGATATTACAGATGTCTATACCATTCCTGGTTACACCCCATACACAACTGTAGCCCAGACCAAAAAAGGGGGGGAAACAGCCTATACTACTAACCCAACAAAAAAAAGTTTTCACAAATACTTGCACAAGAGATGAACAGGGGGTTTTTATAAAAGCCAAATTAAAAATCCAAATCCTAAAAAACCTCTCACATTGAAAAACATCACGAGTTCCACAGTCAAAAAATTAGCCAATTTAGTCAAAACCAAGGAATTATGATAACTAAATGCACGCATAAACCCAAAAGTTCACTTACTACTCTCAGGTGATTTCCCAATATAAATCTCCTGCAAAACAGGCCCCCAAAAACTTTTACTAAATTTCACAAACACAATGAGAAACTGTATGTTGCTACCAACAGTAAAAAAAACCTAAAAGGTTACAGAGACTGGGTTTCCCTACTTGACCACATCGGGCCCCCAAACAAAAAAACCCCCCCTTTTAAAAATCGGGGATAATTAAGAAAAATACCACAGCCCCAAAACCCCTTTACTTTCCTCAAAACAACTTTTGGTAAATTCCCCCAAGACACTACTAAAGTCACCTTCAGATTTTCACAATGAGGCACCTTTAAAATAATTTTACAACACATTAGGCAAAAAATTGTTTGGCACACTGACCCTAAAAATCAATAAGATATTGAGAAGTATTAAAAATTTTTTCAAAAAAAAGATCAATACCTCTATAAAAAGCACTGCCCTAAAAAAAACAAAAGATGACAGCTAAGAGACTAAACCCGTCCCTGGCAAACCCACCCCAGCATTCTCAAATCCAAAAATTTAAAAAACACCAATATGAAAAAACGTACAGAATGGGAAAACAAAAACCAAGACCAAACAAAACTTTTCCCTCGAAAATTTAAAAACCCAAACCTGAAAGAAGGGAAAAAAAATTTGTTTTTGGGAAAAATGATTATCCAATTTAAACGGGGTATATAAAAAAGCCTGGAAAACCCTTTTCTAAATTCGGGAAAAAAAAAGTTATCACAAAATTTAGCAAAATAAAATTAGCAAAATCAGATAAACCCCCAAACCCCACCAACGGGAAACAGCAAAAAACTAAATTGATTTTTTCTCCCCTATAGGACCAAACTTCCCAATAAAATCCCAAGCTCAGATACCCCCCCAAAAATTGAAAAACCTCCCCGGCAAAAACCCGAAAAACCACTGTTCCTAGCTCCACAAACCAAACAAAAAGCCCTCCCTTATTATCAACGCACAAAAAAAACAAGGAAAGGGGGTTTTAAATACCTTACCCCCCCTTTAGAAAACAAAAAAGTGTCACAAGTGCTATCCCCAATCATTGAAAACACTTTTTAAACAAATCCATTGAATCCCCCCAAACCCTTCCCTCCCGTCCTCAAAATGCAAGGGTCACCCCGATCCCAAAGGAGGAAAAACCAAACAGAGTTGAATAACTATGGGCCAAATTACCCAAAATTTTACACCCTCTCTCAAAAATCTTCAAAAATTTAAAATTCATAAACAAATAACCTCCTCCCTTTATCTCCCAAAACATACTAAAACCCTCCCAAATTTTGGGATTCACCCCCTAAAAAAAAATACTAATGATGCTATTTACACATGTTTAAAAACATTTATACACTGAAATAGAGAAAAAAGAAGCCCACTGGGGATCTTTTTAAATTAGAAAAGTTTTTGGATACAGTTGACCATAAACTTGCTCCACTAAAATTACCCAACACTATGGTATAAGAGGGAAACTCCCTCAACAACCTCAAGTCAAAACCTCACAACAAAGCCAATATTGTAGGGAAAAAGGGGCAAACCCCTTTTGCCCCAACCAATTCATTTTGGTGTCCCCAGGGAAGTGTCCGGGCCCTCTTCTTTTTCTCCTATACATAAATGCCCCCTACCAAATGTTTCCCAATTTAACTAAAACCCCCACACTTTTTGGGCTGATGAAAACAACATACTTCTTCTCCCACCCGGGGCCCAGTCACGCTACCAAACTGAAAATTACCGAATTACAAAAAAATATCTCCCGGGGATGAGTATAAAAAATTTAAAACTAAACATTGAAAAAACCTACTTCATTCAGTTTGGTAACAGAGCTACAGATGCCCTTCTAAAATAATGATAAACGGATCACCTATCACAAAGCTAACGGGAGGGAAAAAATCTTAGGAATCCCCCTTGATAATGCCCTCAAATTTCAAACACATTAAAAAAAATTTTTCAAACAAAAAAATTTTTCCAATTTGTGGGCTTTACTATCGAAGATACGGTACTTGCCAAACGGGTTCAGCCCTCCTGGCCCTATACACTCCTTATTTCCCCCTATCTAAACCTATGGAATTTGGGCAGGGGGCCCTTAAACCCAAAAATTTAACCATCTCAGACCAAAAAATTTCCCCAAACCCAAAAGGCTGCATTAAAAATGATAAAAAAATTTTCCCCACTAAAAGGCAGCACACCCCACCAATATTCAATACATTTCAACCTACTAAACCATACAAAACACCCAACTTTTTAAAGAAACCAAATTACATACTAGAAACTCAATTTCTGATATTAAACCCCCCCCTCAAACTCTCCTTCCAAAACCTCAACAGAACAATAAAACCATAACACAAGGCACAATCATCTTTGATTTTCCCTCGTGTCCACTCCGCTATGAAAAAACTCAAGCACAAAAAAGGGCCCCTTTAAAAATCGGGAATTTAAATTCCCTTTTTAATAAAAAAAGAAACACTACCTTTTTAAATAAATTCAATTTCTTTTCCCTCAAAGATCACTTACCCCCCAAAACCAAAAAAAATATGAAAACCCTAAACCTTAAAAATTGTATATTTTAAAATGTTTCTCACAATTATATCACTTTAAATGAAAAACAAAACCCAATCTAACTTTTTTTTTTTTTAAAAATTCACAAACCTAACAAAATACTCCATTCTATAAATTTTTACAAAAAATCATGAAACCATATAACCTGTCTTTGTAATACTCACTTGTGCTTTATAGAAAACGTTTACATTAATGTTTTTTCACTGATTTCTTTCATTCTTGGGTTAATCTTAATTTAAATTTTAACCCACCCCGTAACCCTTGCTTGAAATAATTTGGTTTGGAAATGCTGCCCTTATCTGTTTTTTTTTTTTTTTTTGTCCCCTTCTGAAGTGTGCTAAAATTTAAAAATTTAAAAAAATTTAAAAAAAATTTGGTTAAACCAAAAAACCCAATTTTAACTTTTTTTTTTTTAAAAAACCCTACCAAACCCAGAATACTCCTTTCTACTAAATTTTTTAACAATGAAAGAAACCCCAAAATGCCTTTTTTGTAATATTTCCTTGTGCTTTATAGAAATCAGTTTACTTAATGTTTTACACTGTTTTTCATCTTTGCTTGTTAATCTTAATTTAAATTTTAAGCCAGCCCGTAATAAAAAGCATAGTAAAAGTGGTTTTGGCATGCTGCTTTTATCCTGTTTTTTTTTTTGTACCTTGTAAGTGTGTTTAAAATTAAAAAAAATAAATAAATAAAAAAAAAGGGTTTAAAGGACCCGGGGCAGGATAAATGCTACCAAAGGGGTTTTAAAAAAATACAAAAATGTTCAAAAAAATTTTGAAAAATGGATTATTATTGACGTTTTTTGTTTTTCCCTCAACTATTTGTGGCCACATCCACGCAAAAGCCGTTTAAACCCCCAGGGTCAGAAACCCATTTTTCCCTTCTTAAAAGGGGAAGTTAATAGACATTACATCAGTGAATTCCGGGTGTTTAAACTTTTTTGCTTTTTAGTGGTCAGTTGAAACGGCGCTCCCCCCAAATTGTGGGTGGTCCCAGTTTTTTTTAATAATGCCCCCACCCCAAGTGTTAAACCCATTCTTTTTACGACCGGGCATCTCGGAAAAAGTCCCAAATTTGAAGGCAAGAAATAAAAAAACGAAGATCTATTTTTGGACATTTTAAGGAAAAAAAGGGTTTTTTCTACCCTCGAAGCCCCAAACCGAGGTTGTCTTTCCTTTTGATTGCCACCCCCCCTCAAAAAGGAAGGGGGCCCGGCACCAGGGCCCCCGCCCCAAGCTAGTCAGGTCCAACCCCACACTCCCCACCCCACTTAAGTATTTTTAACCCATTTTTTAAAAATACACAACGTTTTAAACCTGAATAAAATGTACTTGGGGGTTTGTTCCCCTCATCCACAACTCTATTACCCAAACCCGTGCTTTCCTATATCCTTCCCGAATCAGAATTTTTCCAACTTTAAAAAATTGCTGCGAAATCCTTTCTTGGGTTTTGGGAAAATTTTTAGCATGCTTTTTTACATCCCCTTTATTTTTCCTGTTTTTAAATTTTTTTCACTTGAACATATAAACCCCCAATTCAAAAACCTTTCGAGAGAGTTTCAGATTCAGGGCCCCCAGTCTAAACCTCACAGAAAAAATTTTTTGATAATGGGGGTCATCTTTGTCATCCTCCTCTGTACGTTTTCCAGGGGCATTTATATCCAATTTTGTTTACGGGGACCAGGATGAGCAGATTTTTAAATGAGGGCCCAAAAACCCAAAATATTTTAGAGTTTTAAGAAACAACCTGAGGACTTTTAAATTTTTTTTACTTCTAGATAAAGAAGCCAAGAATTCGTTTTGCTTTATTGCGAAAACCCAAAGCAAATTTGTCTTTGGGTTTTTGATTACTGCCAACCAGAACTCCTAAATCCTTTTCACATTTTGTACAACCCAAAAGAACCCACATAAAACCACAAAATGGCCCAAGAATACTAAAAATGTAACCAAATCTTGACCCAAAAAAGAAGATCTAAAGGAAAACAGCCCGCTAACCCCAAACACCCCCCCCCCCACTCCAGGGGGGGTCACTTTAAACCCCAAACTCAGGGAAAAAAAAGCCTTCCCTCCATAGGGTTCACATATCTACTTTTTGATACAAAGAAAGGAAATCAAGAGGAAACAACAGCAGTAACAAAAGAAAAAACACCCAAGCCCCCCAATCAACTTGTCTACCCAGCAGGGTTTCCGGTGTATCATCAACCCCCCTCACCCCCGCCCAGGGGAAAATCAACAAAAATGGCCCGACCCCCCCTATAACTTTCCCCTCCCTTCAAAAAGGGTTCACTCCCTGATTTACCCGGGATAATTTTTCCGGGCAATATCAGGGACACATCGTCGCTTAGAAAAAAGAAAAAAAAAGATATTAAAGCAACCTTTCGAGAAAAAAAGAATCCCAAAATAACCAAACCCGAGAACAAGATCCAAAACCTTGAAGAGAAGATTACATTGGGGGGGTGCTGACACAGAAAAACCCCTGAAAAAGTATAGACGTCACATTGGGGCAAATAAAAACCCAAAAAATTTAAGGATTAAGAAGCAATCAAGGTCTTTGGGAAACAGAAAAGGCCCCACCCGATTTAATGAATTTCCTTGATTTCCAAAAAGAAAAAAACGAACAAGATTAAATTGTCTGAAAAAAAAAAAAGCAGTTAAAAAAATTTAAAAAGCCCCCCACATTCCTAGTGACATAACCCAAGCTCAAAGGGAAAGATACTACTGTCAGGATAATACATGACCACGTAAAAATTTTTCCGCAAAAAAATGAAATCAAAGAAAAAATTTGTAGGAAAAACATGGGGAGTAAAACACAGTATTAAAAGATAGTTTCCCTTCATATGATAAAAGAAAAGGGGCCTAATTAAATCAAAATAATTTTTTTTCCAATTTTTTCACTAATGCATTTGTCTCATAACAGTAAATTTTTTAAATTTTTTTTTGGGGAAAAAAAAAACAAAATGGAAAGGGAAAAGAATGTAAGAGGGGGATTTGGGGGTGACTAAAAAAACGGATTAAAATTTATTTTGTGCCAGGACTTTCTTTCCCCCTTTATTTGGGGCCCTATTTAGAAAATTTGGGAAACTTTTGAAATTTTTGGAAATTGGCCCCCAAATTTCTAAATTCGACCCCTTTATTGGATGTTTTAAAAAATTTTGGGAAATGTGTGGTTTCTTGCACTCATTCGATAGAAAAAAAGGGGTTCTAGCGAAAAAATTCATGTTTTTGTCGACCTTTTACATTTGGGAAATTTGGGCCCAAAATAGGGCTCAAATTGGGGGAAAAATTTCCGTTTTGTTAAAAAATCGTCAAAAAACCCCCTAAAATTCCCCCAAGGGGCATAATTCCGTAAGTTTTCCCCCCAAAATTTTTTACTTTTTTGGGGTCATTATGTTAAAAAAAAAGATTCTCTACCTTTTCAAAAGAAAAAATTTTTTTTTTTTTTTTAAAAATTTGGGGTGACCCCCCAGAAAATCTCTCAGAGGCCTGTCAACCCAGAAAGGGCAAAACAAAAAAACTTTCAGAATAAAACAATGTAATTTTTTTTTCAAAAAACCAGCCATAACCAAACTGAGGCAGGGTTGGCCCAAAAAAAAAAAACAAAAAATTTCTCGTTTTTACTTTAGTAATGTATACGAAGGGTTATGCCTCTTTTCTTCCGGCATTTTAGTCGCCCCTTAATTTACATTCATGGCTTACAGAGTGAGAATTTGTTTTCCCCTTCCCCTGGAGTTAAAACAAGTAATTATTGATTTTAATTTAATCAGAGAATTACTAATTTGAAAAGCCCCTAAAAAATTTAGAATTGCAAAAAAAAAATGAGAGGTTATTTTAATTTCAAAAAATGGTATGGTTCATAATTTGACCATTTTAAAACAAAGCCAAATCTAAAACATACTTATATTAACAGTATGTCCCTCACAGTTTTAAAAAAAGCCTTACATTAAAAGCCTTGACCCCAAAGGGTTTTTGAGTAACATTTTTAGGGGGAGGGGGGGGGGTCCCCCCCCCCTTGACCCATCTTCATGAATTTTTAAATAAACCCGTTTTTGTTTCTTACCTTTTTTTCTCACTTCTGCAGTGTACATTTGCCTAAAATCATCTGATATCACGCAGGTTCAGATTTTTTTAGCAACACCCCCGAATGATGCAGGCCCGGGAACTAAACCCAAATTTTCAACAGTACACAAATTTTGGGGTTTTTATCACTAAGAGGAAATGACGTTTCATTTTATGTTTAACAAAAAACAGATGGGAAACCTGCAAGTTACGGGTGGCCCCCCTCTTTCCCCTTTTACTCATACTCAGTCATGCCTTCCTCAGACCCCCCTCTTCTGCATGATTCAAAGACTTGGTCTGACAGTCGTCATAAAAGCTGGGCGCTTCTGGAAAAGCGATTGTCTTGTGGAAAAAAGTACAAGTTTGTTTCCTTTTTTCATTGGGAATAAACACCTTCCCTATTTTTTCGGGAAATATTTTTCAAGTTTATACCCCAAAATTCAGATCTATATGCCCCGATCAAACCCAAAAATAGGCAAAATGCTTTTTCAATTACTAAAGAATTTAAAAATTGCTTTTTCCCCCCCCAAAAGCCCCCCATAGTTTTAAAAAAAGAATAAACAAATTGTGAAAATATCTGTGGGGATTTAAATTAAAAAAAGGACTTAAGACAGGTTTTTTAAAAAATTATCTATCCTTTTTTAAAAATTTATCTTATCAAAGTGCAGGAGTTTCTTTTTAACTGTTTTCATCATCAATTAGTCTCTTGTCAAAACTATAAACCCCTCTTTTTCTCTTTTAGGCATCCTTGCACATTTTCAGTATTTTCTTAAATTTCCTTTTCAACATGTTTTTCCCAAAAGTAAGATGCTGAAGTTTCAAATTTACTGCAAACAAAACACAAAACCCCCCCCACGCCCCCCAATTTTTTAATTCCTCTCCAGGTGCGAGGGGAAGCAAAGGACACCAACCAAAAGGGGACCCCCAAAGATGATTTGCCATTTTTAGGGTTTCCGGTTACTTCAATAACTCACCTGGTTTGGGGGCCTCCCCCGGGGAAAAGATAGGAGTCCCGATCACTGGGACTAGGTCCCAGCCCCAAACCGGGGCAAAAAGAGCTATGCCTGACTCACTGGACCATTTAGGGGCTGGCCCTTTTAAAAAAAAAAAAAATTTATTACAGCAAGATTTTAAAAAAAAATAATTTTAAAATTTAAAGGGGTTTGATTATTATTATTTAAAAACCTTTCCAAAATTGAACTTTCAGTAGGTCTGCCCTCTACAAAGAGAAAAAAAAGGGAAAAAAACTAAAGCATTAACCCCTTTTTGGGTCGAGAGGCCCTCTCCTAAAACTTGTTTTAAAGGGGCGAAATTTAAAAAAAAAAAAAAAAAAATTAAGGGGCGACCTTCCCGTAATCCGGCAATCAGTTAACCGGTTTCCTCAGCAATTCCCCACTAAATTTTTTGGGTAGCAAAAATTTTCAAATTTAAATTTTTTCTGACTTAAATCATTATTTTTGGGCTTTGAATTTCTCATTATATTGACTCAGGGGAAATTTTGCAGATGGTTTAAGGAACACACTAAAGCCAAGGGGGGAGAAAGCGTTATGAAAAAGAGGAAGAAGTTGGGAGAGTCCTTTTATTTATAGGTTTAAAATTTAAACGTATTCTAAAACCCAAACCCCTTTTGAATTTCCGGGAAAATTTTACTAATTTTCCCCACACTACAGGGCCCCCCCTCAACATTTGCGAGGGTTTGGGGTTTAAAGAGCCTCGCGAATGTTGACACAAATTTTGTTTCTTGGGGCCCCGAAAAAAAAAAAAAAATTCATTTCAGCAAGAGTTGGAAAAAAAAATAATTATATTAAAGGGGTTTCTTTTTTATTGAAAAACCCTTTCCAAGTTGGGAAATTTCGTAGGTCTGCCTCTAAAAGAAAAAAGGAACAAAACTAAAAGCATTAAAACCCCTTTCCCGGGTCAAGAGGGCCCCCTCCTAAAATTGTTCTAGGGTCGAAATTTAAAAAAAAAAAATAAAAAATTTCGGGGCGACCATCACTAATCCGGGAATTTAGTTATCCGGGTTTCCCTCAGTTAAACCAGCACTAAAAATTTGGGTAATTAAATTTTAAATTTCATTATTATGCTGACTTTAAAACCCTTATATTTGACTCGAATTTTATCATTATAATTTACTTCCGATATTGTGCAGATGGTTTTTTAGAAAACACAGCAGCAAGCCCAAAAGGAGGGAAAGAAATTTTGAAAATGAGGGAAATGTAGCAGAGTCTCTATTGATTGGTTAATTAAGCGTATTCTAACCTAAAACCCCTCAGTAATCCCCGGGAAATTCAATAAACCGGGCCCCCTACAGGTCCCTCAACATTCGCAAGGGTTAGGGGATTTAAGGCCGCGAATGTTTTAAAAATCGCGAATGTTTGGGGGGGCCCCCAATTTTATTGTAGGGAAATATTAAAACAATACTGCTTCCCTTAAAATTGTTAACCATGAACAATCATAACATACATGAAAAAGTCGTTTAAAATTTTTACTAAAAAATATACATGTTATGCTTTAAAAACATGTATGGGGTTTTTAAATACCACAGACTCCACCACTTCCTCAACCACTGGGGTCCCTAATTTTCCCTCCCTTCGACCCCCCCAAAATGGCAGCCAGCCCCCCCCAAACCCCTCAGTGTGGTGAGTGGTTTTTTTTTGTTCAATTTTTTTGCCATTAAAATCAATTGGGAAATAATGTAAAACCCTTCATGACTGCATATTGGAATGGCTATTCGGACAGGTATTTGAAAGGGGAATCATGTGTTTACTCTTTTAACACAGCAAAGAATCAAACAAATTTTTGAACTAGCCGGGCCCGGGCCCGCCGGCCCCGCCGGCCCGCCGGCCGCCGGCCCCGCCCCGGGCCCGCCACCCCGGCCAGCCAGCCACCAGCCACCACCAGCCAGCCCAAAACATTTTTATATATTCCAAAATGTTTCTTTTTCTTAGGGGATAATTATAGGGCAATTTTGGGGGGGGGATTTATTTATTTATTTATTTATTATTAATTTTAACAAAATACAGGAAGTACAAAATCTTACAGTGCAACATGCCAAAGCCCCCTTTATGCAGACAAAAATTTTTGACAGGGTTAAAATTAACTTAAGATTAACTAAGCAAAGATATATTCAGTTTGGGAAATTTCATTATTGTAAAAAAATAAAAAAATTTTGCAAAATGAGTATTACAAAGAAAGGTCATATGGTCACCTTTTCTTTTGTTGCTGAGCATTCAGTAGAATGGAGTATTCTGTTAGGTAATGTAATTAAAAAAAAAAAATTTGATTTGGGGCACCGGTAAGGGCATTTATGAGATACAATAATGAGAAACATTTTCCCCAGATACCCCCTTTTTGGATACCAAAATTTTTCAAATATTTATTTTGTTTAAGGTGAGAAGTATTTTTTTTAGATTTATAAACAGGTTTTTTTTATATTCGCAGGGAATGAATTCCAGATTTTTGGGCCTTTTATGTGCATTTTAGTTTTTTGGGGATAGCGTGAGATGGATCAGGAACATCAAAAAGGGGATTTTGTGCCTTGTGGGTTTTGGTCTTTTGGGTTTTGGGTTTAGGTTTGGTTTTAAGAGACTTTGAAGGGGAGGGTTTATATCAGAATTTAAAAAGGGTTTTAAAATGTAGTAGGTGCAGTTTAAAAAGTAGGATGCTTTGAAAGGTAAGTAGGTTTTTGGGGTTTTGAAAATTGGTGGGGGTGCTGCCTGTAGGGGGGGAATTTGTTTTAATTTTGACTGCAGCCTTTTGTTGGGTAATTAATGGTCTTAGAAGGTTTATTTTTGTTTTAGCCCAAAGCACCCAAAATTTTATTTGGTGAGATAGGGGTAAAAAAAGTGAGGTTAGGGGCCCGGAGGGGTGACTGTAGAAAAAAATTTCTGATCTTCATAAATTTTGCCTACGGTTCCCTTTGGGAAATTTTTTTTGGGGAAAATTTTTTGTATATTTGTTTGAAATTTTAGTCTATTTTCAAGGTGGATTCCTAAAAAAATTTTCCCTCTGTGAGGGGTTTGTGATAGGTGATCCCCTTTATCTTTATGTTAAGAGGGGCATCTGTAGCTCTGTTACCAAAAATGAAAAGAATTTGGTTTTTTCAATGTTTAGAGTAAGTGTTTTTTAGCAAATCATCCCGGTAGAATTTTTCCCGTAATTCAGTATTTAAAAGTTTGGCTACGTGAACCCGGCCCGGGTGAGAGAAGAAGGGATGTAGTGTTTATCTGCCCAAAAAGTGGGGCTTTTAGTAAATTGCGATTTCATTTTGGTTTGGGCATTTATGTATATAAGAAAGAGAAAAAGGGCCCCGGACAACCCTTCCCCGTGGGGCCCCCACTGTAATTTGGGTGTGCTGAAGAGTTTTCCCCATTTTTGTAAAAAATTGGCTTCTGTTTTTTTTTTTGAGGTAAAACTTTAGGTAGTTGAGGGAGTGCCCTCCTTTTTACCAAAGTGGACTTTTTTTTTTTAAAATGGAGCAAGCATGGTCAAAAAAAGTATCAAAAGCTTTTCGTAGGATGACAACCAGTGTAACTAAAAATTTAAAAGGATGTTTCACAAATGTTGCACAAAGGCTTATTATCGAGGTTTTTGATATTTCCAAAGAACCCCTTGTGGCCACATTTCCCCCTCAAAAACCCTAAACTTGGGGGAAAAATCACTCTCCTCTTAAAAGGGGAGTGTTTAAGAAAAATTTAACAGTGAATTCTTGGGGTCTGCCATGCTGTCTGCTCTAGTGGGTCTTAAAAAACTCGTGTTTTAAGGGATCTCAGGCCCAAACCTGTCAAATTTGGATGAAGGGAAAAAAAAACGTAGATTTACGTTTGGAGGGTCTAGTGGCAAAAAAAATTTGAACTATTTTGGACGTTAAGGGGTTAATGACAAGTTTTGCTTTCCCAAGATCAGTTGTAAAAAGAATTCTTGTAATGAGGAACATACTATAATGGTAGTGGGGTTTTTGTCAACCATCTTTGATTTTGTTTTGTCACCTTTGCACCATTTTAAACCTTTTTTAAAAAAAACAGTGGTCCCCACTTTTCATAGTTCTCGGCAATCGTAAATTTTCCCCCAATATAGGGGTATTTTCGTATAAACAGGATCGCTTTTCATAGGTTGACTTTGCAATAGTAAATTCTCCAGGACGCGTTTCGGGACGGTGTGAGCCGGGGCGGATCCCTACCCAGCCACTCTGGCTTGGGTTTTCCTTTAGTGAAGGTCCCCTTTAAGTGCCCATGAAATTTTTTCATAAAATTTCACTCTTTTTTGTGTTGCAAATTTCTAAAAGCTACCAAAGGCTCCAAAGAAAGTCCTAGTGCCCAAACCTTGGTAAAAAAAGGGGAGAAATATGTAAAGTGGGCAAAGTCCCTTTGGGGCCCTTTTAAAGGGGGTGTTAAAGGAGCCAAAACAGAGCCCTCCACAGTTACTTTTCGAGACAGGACTAGAGTGACTTTTCAAGGTGGTCCTAGTGGGATTAAGAAAAAAGAGAAGAGAAGCAAACCCCCGAGAACAATTGGAAACCCGAGGGTTGCTTGGGAAAGGGGGGTTCCCCTTCCAAACGGGAAACAAATTTCCCAATTTTCTCTTCCCCCTCCCCCTCTCCAAAACACTAAGAAGAATCTCCAAAAAAAGGCAAGTGTTTTTGCGGGTTTAAAGTTTATTCATCATTTGCCATTGTATTGTTTATGTAAATATTTTATTTTTTCATTTTAAAAAATTTTTTTTTTTTTAATACTTCGGGGTTTCGGGAACAAATTTAAATTTTTTTTTACTTATTTTTAGGGGAAAAAATTGATTCGCAAATCGAAATTTCGTTTATAGTAGTCCCCAGGAAGGGTTTAAAATTACGAAAACGAGGGCCCCACTAAATTTTTTAAAAAGTTTATACAGTAATGTTGTAATTGTAAAACACAGTAAGGGAATCAGCTTTAATATACATTATTTGGATGCATATTGTTCAGAGAGCCCGCATAAGTTGAGTGGGTGGGTAAATGAGTGTCTTTAAAGTGAAGAGAGGCTTAAAAAACCCTAATAAGGCAAAAAAACTTCCACCGCAGTATGAGGGGGCGGGTGGGGTTTTTTGGGTCTCCATGGGATGAGTAACTCATTAGCCACTTCATCGCAAGAAAAGTTAGATAAGATAAATTTTTATTTTTTGAAAAATTACAAGTTAATTACAGTTTTGATTTGAAAGTAAAAGATAGCCACTATCGCCGAGGCATTTTGGGCAGCCCAAATCCAAATACATATAACAAATTTAAAACTAGAAAAAGGTTAAGTACATATAATATACAAACCCCTTTCGGGGTCGAGGGGCTTTCCCTAAACTCGTTCTCAGGGTCAAAAATTTTTCAAAAGAAAAAAATTTTTTTCTTATGAAATGATAGAGAATTTTTCCCACATAATGAACCAAAAGTTGAAATTTGATGGAAACTTAGGGGAATTTGCTCTCCCAAAAGTTACATTATTTCATTCATTAGGGATTTCCCGGGTGCTTCCGCCGGGTCTTCTCCGATGGTACCCCGGGATATTGAATTTTGCGATCTGACAAAGTTTACGCGATTTCACCCACTTTGGGGGCCCCCATTTTCGGCCCAATTTCAGTATGTAGTCGACAAAAAAACATATCTATTTCACTAGAACCCCTTTTTTCTATCAAAAGTAAAAAAACCACCCTGTACCGATTTAAAAGACCAATAAAAGGCCCCAGAAATTGGAATTTTTCCCCAATTTTCCCACAATTTCGAAGTCCCAATTTCCAAATAGGGTCCAGGAAAAAGCAAGACAGACATTCCGGCACAATTAACATTTTCTTGTTCATTAGTCCGCCCCCCCCAGGTCCCTATTACATCTCTTTTTGTTTTCCATTTAAATTTTTTATTCACACAAAAAATAAAAAGATTTATTTTTATGCGGGCACGCTTTTAGAAATGCGTAAAAAAGGTATAAGTAATGTCAGTGCACTAGTAAAAGAATATTAACTCCCAGTTGACATGAAATTGGACGCTGGCATGATTTTTTTACTTTTAAATTTAAAAATCAAAACATTTCTGCTATTTTGAGCTAAATTTTTAAAGGGTACTTTTCATTTAAAAACCAATCAAAATCACCCAAATTTCTGAAAATTTCTTCCTTCTATAAAAGAGACCAAAAACAGAATACAACCATAAAACCAACGAAAAACATGCAAACTGTTTTAAACCAAAAAACCGGGTTTTGAGTTTTTTTTCCTCATTAGCACTTGTCTCCGGGATTTTTTTTATACTTGCACACGACCACATAAGACTCATTTTTTCATAGTGGCCCTACCAGCTTCCTCAAAATTTTAAAGGGCGCAGAATTTAGGTGTTCTAGTACACAAAAACCCTGGGCATAACCCGTACTAGTACCCAAAACCCTTAAAGGTTAAAACATACAAAGGGGGGGTTTTTAAACTGTTTTACAAACTTATTTAAAATTAATACAAAGTGAGGTAAAAGGTGGAGTAATTCGGGAAAAAAATAATCTTAAAATTGCACACAAAATTTTACCTTAAAAAGTAATGGTGCAGTTTAAATTTTTTAATTAATTGGCAAATTTTAAAAGCCAAAGGGGTCACATAATAAAACAAAATTTTGGGCCACCGGGCCCCGGGGCCCAAGGGGTAAACCCTCCCATTTCACACACGGGGGGCCCGGGGTTCGTTTTCCTGAGGGGTTGAAAAAATTTCGACACTTTCCTTACACCTGTTGTCCTGTTCACCAACAGCAAATGGGTCCCTTTGGTGTTAGTCAAATGGGGGGGTCGCATTTTTGGGGACAAGATTGAGGACCCCCAACGGGAAAAAAGGGGTTTAGAGAGCCCCTCGATGACGCACTGTTTTTCTTGGGTTTTTCCTGGGGCCCTAACCCCCCGGGGGTTAAAAATCCAAAAAAAACCTCTCTTTCTTAAATGATTTTTTGGGCAAACCCCAAAATTTTAATAAGTTGTCGGGGGACCCCTTGCCCTTTTGGGAAAAAAGAAAAGCGATTTTCCCAGATCTTCAGGCCCTTTATTTTCATGGGCTTTCTTCAAAAGTGAAAAGGAACCTGAACCTCGAGGGGTGTTGAAAAGCCCCTTTAAAGGCCTTTGTATTCGGGACTGTGCTTTCTGTTTTTAACGTCAAGGAATAGTTTTAGTGGGGGGTTTTCCCTGGGAGTTTAAAGTTTTTGTAGCAGTGGGGCCCCCATTTTAAAAGGCGGGTTTAAGGGGTTTTAAAGGGCTACTGCCGAAAAAGGGGAACATTTTTTTTTCCACTTATAAATGCATGAAATACTAAAATAGTTTACACAAACATATATTAAGTTAGCAAAATAACAAAGGAAATTAAAAAAAGTAAAAAAGAAAAATACACATTTTTTCCTTTTAAACTTTTTTTAGTCTTAATCTAGGGTGGATGGGGTAGTAAAAAAATACTAGATAACAATTTCACTAACAAACATTAAGAAGGATTAAAAACCTGGGCCCATTAGAAAACAAAAAAAAACAAAATACACAATAGCACCCTAAAATTTAAAACCTTTAAAATATTTTTAGTCTTAACCCTAGGGGGGAAAATGATTAAAATTTTTGTAAAAAAAAATTTTGGAAGGGTAGGGTCAGCTGGACTACCAAAACCGGGCCCCAACCCACCCACAAAACAATTTTCTATGATTTTTTAACCCCCTTTGGGGGGGGCCCCAAGGCCCAAAACGGAAGGGGTCCCCCCAGTGTCCAATTTTTAAAAAAAAAAAAAAAAAATTTGTTTTTTTTTCTTATGAAAGGGAAGGGAGAATTTTTTTTGTGAAGGTAATAAAACAAAAAGTACAAATTTGATGGAAAATTGGGACAAAATTTAATGCTCTCGCGAATTTTGAGGGTGTCAGCAAATTTTTAAAAAAACGGGCGATTTGCCGACTTTGACTCCCATTTTGGGCCCCAATTACATTATTCCAGAAACCCAAAATTTTCTTAGCTATTTTCACTAGAAATTTACTTCTTTTCAAAATCGATTGGGGCCCCAAGAAATCGCCAAGCCCAACGTTTCAATACAAATTAAAAGGGTTTGGGGAAAATTGGAAAAATTTGGCCAATTTTTAAAAACAAAGTTCAAAAAAAACCAAATTTTCAAAATGGGGGCCCAAAATTTAAACAATGTATTTTGTTTCCTCGAACTAAACAAACATTTCCTCTGTTCATTGGGTTATTTTTTTTGGGCTTTACAAAAAAATTCCTTTTGATTTTTTTTTCCAAAAAAGAATTTTTTATTCAAAAAACCAAAAAATAGAAAAAATTTACTTTTAGGGCAATACGAAAATTTTTTGTATAAATTAAATCCCCATTTTTGTGAAGGGATATTAAAACCCCCCCAGCTTACTTTTAAATACTGCGGGTCGTTTGTTTACTCTTAAAAACGGCAAAAATTTAACATTTCTGCAATTTTGAGCTAAATTTTCAAAGCCATTTCCAGTAAAAAAACCAATCAAAATAAACTCTATTTATGTAATATTTTCCTTCCTTTCAAAAAATGAACCAAAAATCGCAAATAGAACTATAAAAACAAAACAAAAAAAACACTGCAAAGTCGCTGTTTAATCGAAAAATCTTTACCATTTTTTTTTTCTCTCTTTTAAACAGCGTGCTGCGGATCTGTTTTTTTGGGGTGCACACTCCCCAAAATAATGAAACCCTCTTTACTTAATCTAGGGTTTGGGACACTAAACTAAACCCGTAGATCTAGGGGAAACGGACCCTCAAAGGGTTAAGCGTCACAGAGCATAAAATTCAAATCCCAAGTTAACCCTTTTCCTTACCTTAAAAAAATTTGTAGTCTTAAGGGAGGGTCGGGGGATAAACGAGATAAAACGAATAATTTAGAAGAGAGAGAAAGAGAGAGAGAGAGAGAGAGGAGAGAGGGAGAGAGAGAAGAGAGAGAGAGAGAGAGGAGGAGAGAGAGAAAACAAAAAGAAAAAGAGAGAAGAGACAGAGAGAGAGAACAGAGACGAGAGAGAGAGAGAGACGAAAGAGAGACAGACAACAGAGAGAGAGAGACAGAGAGGGGACAGAGAGAACAGAGAGAGGGGGAAAACAAGAGAGAGAGAAAAGAGAGAGAAAAGGAGAGGGGGAGACAAAGAGAGAGCCCGAGAGAGAGAGAGGAGAAGAAAACAGAAAAAGGGGAGAGAGAGAAGACAGAGAGAGAAGAGGGGAAGAGAGAGACAGAGAGAAAAAGAGAGAGAGAGAAGAAGAGAGACAAGAGACAGAGAGACAGAGAGACAGGAGACAGAGAGAGAGAGAGAAAGGGGAAAAGAGAGAGACAAGAGACGAGAGAAAACCCAGAGAGAGAGAGAGACAGAGAAGAGAGAGACAAGAGAGAGAGGAATAGAGAGAGAGAGAGAAAAGAGAGAGAGAAAAGAGAGCGGAGAGAAAAGAAAAGAGAGAGGGGAAAAGAGAGAGAGCCCAGAGAAAAGAGAGAGAGAGAGAGAGACAAGAGAGAGAGACTTGGAGAAGGACACTCGCAGAGTTATGTAAACAAACAAAAGGCGAACGCCATTTTTGAAAAACAAACCGGGTGGACAGTTTGGTTTGTGTACAATTTATATTGTGTAAAAGTTGTCCTATTTTTATATGGTAGTTTAAAAAAAAAGAGGAACACTCCCATTCTCATAAAACAACTTTTTTTAGAAGAAAGATTTTTGAAAAAGGGCTTTTAAATGGAAATAATTTTTCTAAAAAATTTACGCCCCTTTAACACTTTTTTCCCCAAATTTTGGACTAGAGAAAATTTTAACCCTTGCCGCACCTTAAAATTGTCGGGGCTACCCCATCTCATTTTTATTTTAAAATTTATTCAAACTGGGGGCTGTATTTAAAAATCTTTATTTTTTTTATGTACGTGTTTTTTAAATAAAATTTTTGGAAAAAATACCCATAGAAGGGGAAATTTGAAAATGTGTATTTTAAAACGAAATATATGCCCATTTAATGAATTTCAGTGTTTATTATTGAGAAATTATTTTTTACCATTACTAATAGGGTTGTTCCGACAAAAGACACTCTTACTGATTTTAATTTTGGTACCTCACCCACACAGTGTTTTAAGTTTTTTTTGGGAAACGGGTTTTACAAAGAAATAATTATCAGAGTAAAATAAAAATGGAAATAGTTTTTAAAAAATTACTTAAAAATTTTGGGATTTTTCCAGACATAAGGGAGAGATGGGGTTTTACGGAGCTCAGGAAAATGTAAACAAACTGTGGGGGGCCATGGTGACCATATTAAAACTCAGGGGGGGAAAGCCGAAGGAAAAGTTTGGTCATAATTTAAAAAGACCGTATTAGCAAATCCCATAAAGGAAATGCCATAAAGAAAAACACCGAAAAAGGAAACGCCGAAAGGGGGGCCCCTACTGTAAAAGTAAAAGGCCCCAATAATATGAGTATCCCTTGTACATTTACAATTTTCATTTTTTTTAAAAAAGTGCGGGTTTGGTCCCTGTCTAGCACAGGGGCGGTTATAAACCTGCAAAAAACAGCTTTTTTTTTGGGTTATTAAAGGGGCCCTAATTTTTGGCTGTTTTTTGAGCCCAGGCACAAAAACCACAGGGGAGGTAAGGATATATTAGAGAATGGTATAGGGTAAGGAAAATTTGGGTTTTTGGGACATTAAAATCGAACTTTGGGAAAAGGGTTTTTTACTGATTTTGAAATTTTCTTGCTTTGTGATGGGTGTGGGACTGAAAATTTTAAAATTTCATCCCAAGGGGAAGACCTAGAAAAATGCCCCCCCTTTTTTTAAAAAACCTTTTTATTTTTTATTTTGGTTTTTTAACCTTTTGTGGAAAAACTTTTTTTTTTTCTTTTTTTCCCTTTTGGGTTTTTTGGTTATCCCCACCTCATTGTTTTAAAGGGTTTTTCAAAAAAAAATTTGGGGGTTTTTTTTGGGAAAACATAAGTAATTTTTCATTTTGCAATGAATTTTTGGTTTTAAAGGAGTTGGTTTTATTTTAAAAACAACCCGAAAAGGGGAGAAAAAGAAGTTTGGGTAGAAAATAAATTGGGGGTAACCTAAGTTAAAAAAGGGGGGATAGGCCCCCGGGGGTTAAATCATTTGCAAAAATACAAAAACTGGGATCTGCATTAAGACAATTTTAGGGAGTCAAGAGAATGTCCTCTGAAGGGCCCTAAAGACTCAATTTAAAGGGGCAAGAGAGTTTGGGGTTTACTGTAAACAAACACTTTTTTTTTTAGGTTTGGGTAAGATTCCCCCCGAGGGTATTTATTTTTACTAGAGCTGTGTATAACAGTTTTATGCTTTGAAAAATAAGGGGTTTATTTTTACTTTTCTTTGGGCTAAAACCCCCAAAATGGCATGGGTTTAAATATGTTGTTGGATGTAAGGGAGAAATAAAAATCGGGGTTTTGTAAATTTTTTCCCAAAAAACTTGGATAGTAAGGGCAATTTTTATAAAAGGGGCTATATTTTTCAAGTCAGTTGGATCCCCCTCCTTTGTGGAAATTGGGGGAAAACCCTTTTCTTCTTGAGTATAAGGGAAGGGGTTTAAAGGGGCTTTCAGAATTTTTTAAAAATTTTTTTGCAATAAAAGGGGGGACACTCAAGTGCAGCTTTTTTTAAAAATGGTGGCAATTATCTAGAAACACCTTCTTTGGGTTTTTTTAAAAAGAATTTTAAAAAAAAGTGAGACCCTTTATGGGAAAATTTTTGGGGGCAAACTCAAAAACTGGCAAACCAAAATTTCTGCCCAAAACTTTTTTAAAAAAAACCATCAAAACCTCCACCCCTTAAAACAATTCTCAAATACGAGGGTCACCCCGATCCCCCCAAAGGAGGGATCAAATGACTTTAATAACAAAAGGGCCAAAATCCAAAACCCACCCTTTCTCTCTAAAATCTTTGAAAAATTAATTTTAAAAAAGATCAAATTTCCCACCCCCGCTCTCCCAACACACAAAAATCCTGTCAGTTTTGGGGTTTTTTTCCCCCCGGCTAATAAGAGCAAAAAAGATGCTAAAACACACATGCTAGAACTTTTAAAACCCTGCCTCGAGAAGAAAAAAGGCCCCCTGGAATCTTCCCTTGATTTTTTAAAAAAACCTTTTTATACAAATTGACCATGATTTGCGCACATTAAAAATTTAAAATTGTTTTTAAAGGTTTTTTTAATATATTTAAGATTTGGGGGGTTTTAAGAGAATAAATGCAGGGTCTTGGCAAGAGGCGTGGATTTTAAAAAATAAAGAATCACACCAAAAATGGGAGTTGGGCACAGCTGCTCTTTGTGATGAAAACTGGCTCTTGGGGGATTCTGAAAAGGGAAAATTGCAGAGAGGGGGGATGAATTTGGGAGGGTTTGGGGAAAAGAAAAAATTAAAGGTGAATACAGGAAAAAGTAAGGATAAGATAACAAAAAGATTAGGGGTGAAAGATTGGGGTATCAGATTGGGGGGGAGAGGGATTGGGGGAGGGGAAAATTTTTCAGGGTATTTTTTGGGGGTGGGCGTTCAGCGGGTGGGGGGTATGGGAAAAGAGGTGAATCATAGAAAAGATGAGGGAAAAAGAGTGAGGTGCACTTAGGAGTCCCGTGGAACAAAGAACTTTGTCCTTGGGGGCAAAGAGGGGAAAGGGATGAGAGTATATTTTTAAACCAAAGCCCCCTTTAAAAGGGTTGAATGTGGGTGATGAATGTTTCAGCGGGGGAGAAGGCTGGGGGGCAGTGGAGGGTGCATTTCTTAGGGCAAAATTTGGGGGAATATAATTCAGGAATTCGTAGTTTGGAACTAGGGGGAGGTGCAGGGTTACCAAAACTGTTTTTCCAGAGGGGTGAGGAAAGGGGTTTTTAGAGTTGGTTTTGGAATGTAGAGAGAATGGAGCGAAACAGAATGGACTTCAAGAGTGAACATCGTAGTGGGAAGAAAACGGGGGAGGGGGCCCCGGGCCCAGGGAAAAGGTTTTGGGGGGAGGGGGGAAAGGATGTTTTGTGTGGGGAGGGGCCCTTTGGGCTTCCGCCCGCATGCATTAAGCTGTTTTATAGGGTAATGGGGACAATGGTTTTAAAAAACCCTTTAAGTGCTGTTTGGAAATGTGAGCAAAGTAACATTTATGAAGGGGTTCAGGGGGAAAACCCCAGGCCCCGGGCTTTGGGCCTGGAGATTTGGGAAATAAAAGTGCCCGGCCCCTGAAG
>NC_069466.1:6147663-6175000 GCF_026875155.1 Cherax quadricarinatus
GCCTCTTTCCACCCATATAAAGTGTTGGACTACTATACTTTCATACTTTCCCCTTCTTTGCCTCCATAGATAATGTTTTTTGACTCCACATATCCCTCAATGCACCACTCACCTTTTTTCCTCATTAATTCTATGATTAACCTCATCCTTCATAAATCCATCCGCCGACACGTCAACTCCCAAGTATCTGAAAACATTTACTTCTTCCATACTCCTCCTCCCCAATTTGATACCAATTTTTCTTTACTAAATCATTTGATACCCTCATCACCTTACTCTTTTCAAATGTTCACTCAATTTTCTACCTTTACACACATTCCCAAACTCGTCCACTAACCTTTGCAATTTTTCTTTAGAATCTCCCATAAGCACAGTATCATCAGCAAAAAGTAACTGTGTTAATTCCCATTTTGAATTTGATTCCCCATAATTTAATCCCACCCCTCTCCCGAACACCCTAGCATTTACTTCTTTTACAACCACATCTAAAATATATTAAACAACCATGGTGACATTACACATCCCTGTCTAAGACCTACTTTTACCGGAAGTAGTTTCCCTCTCTTCTACACACCCTAACCTGAGCCTCACTATCCTCATAAAGCTCTTTACAGCATTTAGTAACTTACCCCCTTTTTCCATATCCCTTGCAACATCTGCCACATTGCTCCCCTATCCACTCTATCATATGCCTTTTCAAAAATCCATAAATGCAATAAAAACTTCCCTACCTTTATCTAAATACTGTTCACATACATGCTTCAATGTAAACACTTGATCTACACATCCCCTACCCACTCTGAAACCTCCTTGCTCATCCGCAATCCTACATTCTTTTTTAAACCTCTAATTCTTTCAATTATAACCCAAACTATACATTTTTCCGGGTATACTCAATAAACTTATTCCTCTATAATTTTTACAATCTCTTTTGTCCCCTTTCCCTTTATATAAAGGGACAATACATGCTCTCCGCCAATCCCTAGGTACCTTCCCCCTCTTTCATACTTTATTAAACAAAAGTACCAACCACTCCAACACTATATCCCCCCCTGCTTTTAACATTTCTGTCATATCCCATCGTTCCAGCTGCTTTACCCCCTTTCATTGTACGTAATGCCTCACGTACCTCCCCCATACTTACATTCTGCTCTTCTTCACTCCTAATAGATGGTAACCTCCCTGACCAGTGCATGAAATTAACCCCCTCCCTTTCTTCCTCAACATTTAAAAGTTCCTCAAAATTTTCTCGCCATCTCCCTATTACCCCCCTCTCCCCATCTACTAACTCCCCTACTCTATTTTTAACTGCCAAATCCATACTTTCCATATGCTTTCTTAACTTGTTTAACTCACTCCAAATTTTTTTTTATTTTCATTAAAATTTCTTGACAGTGCCTCTCCCACTCTATCATCTGCTCCCCTTTTTGCACTCTCTCACCACTCTCTTCACCTTTCTTTTACTGTCCATATACTCTGCTTTTTTTATAACACTTCTGCTTTGTAAAAACCTCTCATAAGCAACTTTTTTCTCTTTTACACACCCTTTACTTCATCATTCCACCAATCACTCCTCTTTCCACCTGCCCCCACCCTCCTATAACCACAAACTTCTGCTCCACATTCTAATACTGCTTTTTTAAAACTATTCCAACCCTCTTCAACCCCCTACTACTCACTTTGCACTACCCACCTTTCTGCCAACAGTCGCTTATATCCCCCCCGAACTTCCTCCTCCCTTAGTTTATACACTTTCACCTCCCTCTTACTTGTTGTTGCCACCTTCCTCTTTTCCCTCTACCTCTTACTCTAACTGTAGCAAACAACTAAATAATGATCCGATATATCAGTTGCCCCTTTATAAACATGTACATCCTGGACCCTACCCATCAACCTTTTATCCACCAATACACAATCTAACAAACTACTTTTATTACTGCTACATCATACCTTGTATATTTATTTATCCTCTTTTTCATAAAATATGTATTACTTATTACCAAATCTCTTTCTACACATAGCTCAATTAAAGGCCCCCCATTTACATTTACCCCTGGCACCCCAAATTTACCTACTACTCCCTCCATAACTTTTTTACCCACTTTAGCATTGAAATCCCCCAAACCCCTATTTCTCTCACACTTAATTCAAAACTCCCCACGCATTCACTCAACATTTCCCAAAAACTCTCTCTCTCCTCTACACTTCTTTCTTCTCCAGGTGCATACACGCTTAAATATAACCCACTTTTCAAAATCCAGTCTTTATTTTACTCCACATCATCCTTGAATTAATACATTTATAGTCCCTCTTTTCCTGCCATAGCTTATCCAACATTATTGCTACTCCTCTTTAGCTCTAACTCTATTTGAAACCCCTGACCCAATCCCATTTATTCCTCTCCATTAGAAACCTCCCACCCACTTCAGCTTCGTTTCACTTAAAGTCAGGACATCCAGCTTTTTCTCATTCATAACATCCACAATCATCTCTTTTTTATCATTTGCACAACATCCATGCACATTCAGACTTCCCACTTTGACAATTTTCTTCTTCTTTTTAGTAATCTTTACAGGAAAAAGGGGTTACTAGCCCATTTTTTCCGGGCATTTTGGGTTCCCTTTTAAAACACACATGGCTTCCCGGGGGAAAGATTCTTTTTCCCCATTTTCCCCCCATGGTTTAAAAAAGGAAAAGTTTTAAAGACCAAGAACTATTAAGATAAAATAAAAGAAAACTCAGATGAGTAGGAAATAAAATAAATGGGAAACATGTTATGTGTATTTGTGACCTAAATTTTAAGTAGAAGTAGCAAGACATCCCTGTAATCTTGCTTTAATTTATGAGACAAAAACAAAAGACACCACAACCAAACCAAAAACGTAAAAAAATTTAAAGGCTTTTTTTTTAACATTAAATTTTCCCAGGACGGTAGTCCCTCCCTGGATGGTTGCGGGCCCTACCACCTACCCCCCTTTACAAATTGTAGATAGGGTATAAATTTAATTTTTTTTTTAAAATAAGAATTTTAAAACCTAGGGCAAGTCATTTAGGGGAAAGGGAGTAGTAGGGGCCCTTGACCCTTTTCTTTAAAACCAATAAAGACTGTACCCCCTAAATAAATTTTGTTTTTTATAAAATTTTGGGTTGCATGACATTATATCAGTAAGGGGAATATAAAATAACTTGAGACAAAAAATTTGGGGTATTTGTACTTAATGACGGGATGAAATGTAAGTGCATAAAAGGGTTTAATGAAATAAGATAGAAGAAATTTTGGGGCATGTTTTGTTTATAACATGGAATGTAATCGTGGAAAAATTTATTAAATAAGAAAATATGTTGAAATTAAGAAGGTGCAGACCCCTTTGGGGGGAAAGGGAAAGGGAAAGGGAATTTTTTTTGGGGGAAAATGTTAAAAGAACATTTCTGTTTTTTTTTGTTTCTGGGGGCAAGTTCCAAAAATTGGTCCCGTACATAGAAATTAAATTTTATTTATTCTGAGGAAAAACATTTTGAAGAGATGAGAATTACTCCGATCAAAGAAATGGAAATTAAACCCACAAAGGGGGGCAGTAAAGCATTAGCAAAGAACAAAAGACCGTTTGCACTAACATCCCATATCCCTAAAAATCTTTGAAAGGGTCCCTAAGAACAAGATTTCCACCATGGGTTTCCGTTACACAACCCAGGGGGAAAACATGGGGTTTTTGAGCAGATTGCTCCTTCTGTCCCCCCAAATACGGATCCTATGACAAAGGGCCCAGATGCACTAGAAGACAAAAGAAAAGCGATGTAAAAATGCACAAAACTTTGCAAAAGCCTTCCCAAAAATGTGACCAAGGCGTAATAGTGGGACAAAATGTGTGGGTAAAGGAATAATGAAAAAATTGGAAAATGGATCTATAATTTCCTGACAAATAGAACACAAAGATAGTAGTCAAAAAGAGTAAAGTCTGAGGTGGGTATGGGAAAAGCTTTTTTGTTCATCAAGGGACAGTACTTCCCCCTCCCATCCCTTTTTCCTCATCCCATATCTGACAGTAAGTCACAGCACCATGTCTTCCTTTGCGATGACACCCAAAACCATGACAGTGTTTTTCCATTGCAGACACTGCAAGGCTCCAGGCAGACATAACCCAAACTTTGGGGGGGGGGCAGAAAACCAAAATTTAAGTTAGCCCATGAGAAATTTCAATTACTCTGATTTTGGTAAAAAGTGAGGAAATTAAAACTTCATCAGAGTATAAAACAAATTCCAACCACACAATAAAGTGAAAAACTAACGTCAAAGATTTGGGGAGTGATCATTTGGGAGGATCTCACCTTCAAGGACCATAACATTGTACAATTGCATCTGCTAGAAAATGACAGGATAGATAATGAGAACCTTCAAAACTAGGGTGCCAAGCCCATGATGACATTCTTCAAGTCGCTTGTTCTATCTAGGCTTGAATATTGCTGCACACTAACAGAAACCTTTCAAGGCGGGTGAAATTGCTGAACCTAGAAAATGTCCCAGAGAACCTTCATGCACGATAACTGAAGTAAAACACCTCAATTACTGGGAGCGCTTAAAAATTCCTGAACCTGTACTCCCTGGAATGCAGGAAGAGAGATACATGATTATATACACTGGAAAGCCCTAAGGGACTAGTACCAAACTTGCACACGAAAATCACTCCCTACGAAAGCAAAAACTCGGCAGACGATGCAACATCCCCAATGAAAAAACAGGGGTGTCACTAAGCACATTAAGAGACAACACAATAAGTGTCAGGGGCCCAAGACTGTTCAACTGCCTCCCAGCATACATAAGGGGGGTTACCAATAGAAACCCCTGGATGTCTTCAACCAGGCACTGGACAAGCACCTAATGTTGGTACCTGACCAGCCGGGCTGTGGTTCGTACATTGGATTGCATGCAGCCAGCAGTAACAGCCTGGTTGATCAGGCCCTGATCCAAAATGAGGCCTGGTCGCAGGGGCTTGACCCCCCGGGAAATCTTTCCAGGTAAATCCAGGTAAATGAGTTTCATGGGAGAGAAAAAGCTTGAAGTAGAATGAAATAAAAGTGCTGCTGAAACATTGAAGGAAGGTTATTTTTATTATTAATGATTGTTTTTAAAATTTACCACTTGGTGATGAAAAGTTTTTTAGTGTTTAAAGAAAGCTAGGAGGATAATTGGGTAGACGATCAAACTACAAACATTCAAGTAGACATAGAAATAGATTTTAAGTTAAAATTATCATGAGCTTTGCTACCAAGTAAGTACAGTGGACCCCGGTTAACGATATTTTTTCACTCCGTAAGTATGTTCGGGTGCCAGTACTGCAGAATTTATTCCCATAAGGAATATTGTGAAGTAATTAGTCCATTTCAGACCCCCAAACATACACGTACAAACGCACTTACATAAATACACTTACATAATTGGTCGCATTTGGAGGTAATCGTTATGCGGGGGTTCACTGAAACTGATGAGTAAGAAGTGTTCATGAAGCATTCTTTAAAGTACCTTATTCATAATTATCCTAAAAATACTGTGTGTAGAGTGCTAGTATTATGTTGCTATCAATACTTACTATAATGATTTATTGAAATAGGTTAATTCATCAGTATTTATTTGTAATTATATATTTCTTTTGGTTACAGCTTTACAAGAAGATTGATAATTATGAAGTCAGCTGGGGGCTTGGTTTTGCTTTCCATGTGATCAATAATGGAATATGAGATCAATGAATTTTAGACCCTTTTGTTATTTTTTACTAAACACTTAATACAATAAACTTAAACTCGAGTGCCTGAAGAAACTGTGCAACTGTGTTGGTCTCCTCTTATCAGAAAGACAATTTTTTATCTTGTGTAAGGTGATTTCAACAGACTCAACATTCATGCTTACTGTGCTAAGTAAAGAACAATTATTCAAACCTGCACATTGATAAAGTGCTCTATAAAAAATAGTCAATGAAAGACATTGTTATAAACAAAAAGGAGGTTATGTTCTTTCAAAACCAACATTATGTATATTGTCTACGGGTTTAAAGATCATTGCATATGCATAATAATCAAAGAAAGTTACAGAACAGTGTTTGTAAATATTATGTCTGAACATATAGTGCAAGCATCTATATGAAGAGCATAATTACTAATAGTAATTGTAAATGCAATTTTCATGAAATATTTATTATTTAGAATTTATTTCTGTACTTAATATTATGTGAAAATATTAATGATCATAGCATATTTTAAATTTCAGATTAGCTTGCTTTGAAGCTTAAGAATTTATTTGCAGGTGATGTATCTGTACAGTAATTTGGTATCATATCTTATGGATATATTTATTTTTAAATTTCTACTTTTCTGAAATATAAGTTGAGAACGACTCTTCACAAAGACTCGAAGCAATTAAAAGTATCAAGGTTGAAGTTGGACACAAATTGTAGAACAAGTTTTATCAGGACAACAAACTCTGTATAGAGCTTTTATCACAGTCTAAAGCACTGTATAACCCTTATGGTTTTAGTGCTTAATTTGATTATAATTATGTAAAGTAATTAATCCAGTCCAAAATGTTTCAAGAAAAGCTTGTTCAGCAACCTGTGTCTGTATTCATACTCGTTGGCCATTTCCTCCCTTTTAGAAAACATTTTCTTGTTGAAATTTGACTGTCGGCTCCCAGTGTAACTGTTTTGGGAAAAAATTTTTTTATTTTATTGGGGAGTGGGGAGGGCTTCTTTGTCCCTGCACACAAAAGCAACAAATTAGTATTACTTCACCAAAACTACATACATTCCTTAATGCCATGTAATTGCTAAATTGTCTCAGTAAGAACTGCAGGCATAGACTTTTTCTAAAGCTATAATTCTTAGAATTTAAACCTTTTTTGGATGATCATCTAAAAAGGTTTTGAAATATTCATAGCTCATATTTTGGGAAGTGTAGATCTTTAGTTATGATATATACCATATATACATTTCATTAACGACTCAAGATTTCCACTGATGGAGGTTACACAAATATTTATACAAATATTTTGTATTATAATTACAGAATTATTCCAAAGATGGTTTTTAAAAAAAAAAAGAAAATTTATTTACCAAGTTTTTTCAAAATTGTTGGCCCTTTTAAAGACAGCATATTTGTTATTGCGGAGCTTCTTAACACAATGGTAAGTGGAACACTCCAAAACCCGGAAATTCAAAGCGATTTTCTTAACAAAAACAAACCCTTAATCACTTATTTTAAAGTAAAAGAGGTGGGCCCAGGAGTTAAAAGCTCGTCTTCCCCTCCCCCAAAAAACCCCGGGTCTTTGTATATTTTTTATTTAGCCTAAATTTGTGCATAGCATTTTGTTGGTTGTTTTGTACTTTTATATTTGTTGGGCCCCCCCATACACAAAGATATAGGGTTTCCTTGTATGCATAACTTTTTTTGTTGGGCTCCTTGTATAATGCATTCATCGACCCCGGTTTTTTCATTTAATAAAATATAATTAGGGTTTCAGTCTTCTTTTGAAGACTGAAACATTAGCAAAAAAAGGGTAACGTACAGTACGTTTTCACATGAATTTTTTTTTTAATTTATAATCAAAAACTAAGGGCTAAACCCAAAAGGGGTCATACAGCATTAAATTTTAAAGGTTTCCCAATGGGAAAACTTATGTTCATTTTACTGAACTATGTTACTGAACTCTCTCCAGGTAGTATCAAAATACTGAAATGAACTAATGATCCCATTTTACGTTTATGTCTCTAAAAAAGTTTGAAGTTTCTCAGTAGTTTTGTGAAATTTTTTGAAAATGATTCACCCTTTTTTTGAGCTTTTTATAAAAGAAATTTTTTTAAAGGGGTTTTAAATTTTAATTAATTTTAAAAAAGTACTTGACAGGTTTTTGAAAATAATTTGGAAACATATTATCGGGGTTTGGGGGGGGGGGAAAAAAAGGGGAAGAGAAAGTAGTTTTTCATAAAATTGTTTGCATTGTAATTTTAAATTTAATGGGGGGTCAGTACCCGGGGGATAAATTAAAAACGACCTACTGCGGATACCAAATCCCCCAATTAGTAAAAAAACCCTTTATACGGTGGTACGCGATTTTCAAAAAAAGCTCCCAATTCGAAAAATTTAAATGTAATTTAAGTGAATTTTTGTAAATGTATTTTTGGGGGAGCCCGGGAAACTGACTAATCAAATTTTTACATTTTTTCCTTATGGGAAAAAATTTTTGTTCGGAAACGGCACTAAAACAGCCTTCTGGAAAAAAATTATGGCCGAAACTCGGGGGGGTCCCCAACTGTTTTAGGGTTTTTTTCGTTTACATACTTACCTATTATAAATTTAATTGAAAAATTGTGCACAAAAAGGGGGAGAATTTTTAAACGTTTCCATGAGGGGAAAATATGGTTTCCTCTTATGTTTTTTTGAAGAACTTCCACAGTCCCCTTATTTTTGTACTCTGAGGAAATTTAGGAAAAATTTTAAGGGGTTTTATTTTCGGGCCACAGTAAGCCACGGATACGGGGGTCCTGCTGTATACTGTACGAGACAGGACGGGCATGGAAGCCTCATTACCCTAAAGGTTATTGGGCTAAGTTTTTATTAACAGGGGCGGTGTAAGAGATTAATTAAAAAATTAGTACTGAAACAAAAACATTTAACTAGAACCCCAAAAAATGTAGGGAAGGTTTTATTTTATACAGTGGAACCTCGGCTTACAAATTTTAAATTCCTTTCCGTGACCTTGTTCGTATCGGGAGCCCAATTTTTCCCCTCTTTTTTAAATTAATTGAAATGAAATTTAAATCTTTTCCCAATCTCTCAGGAGGCAGGGAAAAAAAAAATGCTAATATCAACTCTATGTTCAGTTATCTATCACAATTCATTAATATGCATAATAAACAATATCAGTAACATAGAACCATGATATATACTTAAAATTTAAATTAAAATAAGCCAAAATAAGGGGGTGATGGCAATGAAAGGCAGCTCGGGAAAAGAAATTCCGCCATTTCCTCTCCCACTCTAAAAAAATCTTCCCGGGTCCATAACCCCTACACCTAGCTTGTGTTTATCTATGTTTAAAGTGGTGAGGTTTTTCACATATGTAACCACAGGTGGGGTTTCAAGACAGTCCCATATATAGGTGAAGTATGATCACCGGGGGCCACAGGGGGTGGCGGCGGCGGCGGCGGGCCACAGTGGGGGTTGAGGGAAAGCTGCCTCACTCTTTTCTGCTGCCTTTTTCGTTTCTTTAGTTTTTTTTTTCATAGTTTCTAAAAAATTCTTGCTGAATGTACGCAAATACTGCTCTTTGGGCAAAGCATTTTAAAAAATTTGTACAATAAAGCAAAATTACGCACCCAAGTGTCTGTTTGCGGGGCACTCAGAGCAGACACCTCCTTTTTCCTTTTGCTTTTGGGTTTGGAACTGAGGGGGCCGTGGTCTCATGGCCCTAGCATACCTTCAGCCACCCCCGGAGGATTAAAAATTTTGTATTTTTAAAGGGCATTGGGGCAAAAAAAATTGAAAAAAAAAATTTTTAAAAAAATGTCAAAAAATGACAACATTTTTTTAAATTATTATTTTTGGGTTTTATTTTTAATTTATTACTTTTTCTTAGTGTGTATTATAATAATTATTTTTAAAATTTAGGAAACGGGGAGCACAGACCCCTTTTCCCTAGATCAAGACCCCACCCCCACTTTACATACTTTAATAAAATTTTAAAACCCATAATAAAACATTAAGGAGGAACTTCAAAAGGCTGCCAGTATTGGGGGCCCCATCAGCAAAGCTTTGGAAACCATACTAGTACAGGGGGGCCCCGCTTTAGGGGTTTCCCGCTTTACGGCTTTTCCCTAATACGGACATTTCAAATTATGCCCAAAAAACCCCTATACGGCTCCCCCCACCTACTTTTTAAAAACGGTCACCTTTTGCCCCCCCTGTTTTTTAACATTCCCCAGAGCCAGTAAGCACTAAGTCTCTCCATTTTGTTGGAAACCCCAAAATTTCAATGTTTTTAAAAGTTATTTCATATTTTATATTTTACTCTGAAAAATTATACTTATGTATACCTGTACCTAAAAAAACTTACATACATCGAGTCTTTAAATGTCGTATATTACGTTAATTTTCCCAAATTTTCTTTAAATCCATCCATGATATTTTTTTCAAAATTATTTTAATAAACACGATGAAATAAATATAAAAAAGAAAAATACCCCCCAAACCAGTAAAAATAAAAAAACCCCAAATGTGAAAATGTGACAAAACGACTTGCACAAGTGGTGAAATAAAAATTTACGAGTCTCTTTAAAATGTGTATTTTTAAAACGGTAATAAAACACATTTTCATTAACCCCATCCATGATATTTTTTTCAAAATTTTTAATTTAATAAAAACAATACATAACATAAAAATTTAAGTTTAATCCACCCCACGTAGAATAAATAAACATAAATTTATCTCGGGAGCAGACGATTTCCCCAAAAGGGGAAAACGCCAAAATTTAACAATAGTCAGGGAAAGTCCCCCATTAAATGTCGAAAATATTACTTTTAATATACACATTTTCTTTAAAATCCATCCATATATTTTTTTCAAAATTATATAATAAACACAAATACAAACTTTAAAAAGATGATAAATAACCCCACAATAAAAAAAAATTTTAAACATAAATATAAATGTGGGAGCCACATAACTTGAAACAAGTGACGCCAAGAATAACTTTTTTTTCTCTAATCTAACTTTAAGAGTAAATGTGAAAAAACGGGGGGAAAACTGTAAGAAAATTATTCCTTTCGATTTATGTAAGTAAATTTATTCAGGTATACACAAAATACAGTACAAATTTATCATACATAACAACATACGTGTAGAAAACCCTAGGAAAAAACCCAAAAAAAAGTCAGTGTGATTTATTTCCTTTTGCCTTCACTAAAGGGGCTTAAAATTTCTTCCCAAAAAATGTGTTCAGAGAATGGGGTGTTTTTTCTTTTTTAAATTTCCCTACCGTATAAATGTAGAGACAACCTGTACAAAATTTTAAAACTTGTAAAAAAAAAACCCGGGACGTGTACACTTCTTTTTGTTTAAAAAAACCTTACCTTCCCCCCTGGTTTGTTTTACTTTAACTGCCCCTTTGCCCCCTCTCATGTATTCATTCTTTCTCTCTCTCTTTTAAATTTTTTTCTTTCCCCCATTTCTTACTCCTAAACCCTACATTAAGATTTAAACAAATTTTTTTTAAGGTAAGTAATGAGTAAACGGGTATATACTTTTTTAATCGCTCGGGGATGCTTAAAAAACCATAGAATAGTATGTGGGGGGTGGGGGGGCCTGGTGAGGGGCTATTACAAAAACATACCACATTTGGGATTTCTTACAATAAATACTACTTGTCTCACCCTAGTTTTAAGACTATAAATATTTTAAGTAAGAAATTGAGGTTCTATGGGGTTGTATTGTATTTTTATTTTTTTTTAAACCCGGGTTTCTATTGCTAACTTAATATATTTTAGGGGAAAACTTGTTATCTATTTTTTGTTGCATTTAAAGAAAAAAAAAAGGGGGGGTTCCCCCTTTACGGCGTTTTTGCTTTAGGGCGGTAGCCTGGAACCTAACCCGCCGTATAAGGGGGCCCCCTACTGTACCCCTTTTTCACCTGTCTAGATTTAGTATTCTATTAATTTTTTGGTTAAGCCCTCCCCGAAATGCCTCAGAAGATAGTGGTTTCTTTTGCTCCAATTTTATATGTAAACACACATTGAAACCCTTTGCAAAGAAATAAATATTTTTATTTATTTTTTAAAGGGAAAACCTCCCTTGGGGGGGAATTTTCCGGCATCCAAAAATTTCGTTCGTATCCTAAAAAAATTCGAATGGTGGGGCGTTTGTAAGCGATTTTCCACTGAATCTAAAAAAATTTTTAGAATAAACATTTAAGGAAAAAATTTTTTATGTACAAGGAAGAAGAGGGGAAAAATTTTTATGCCCTATTTTTTTTCAAAGCCATCCATCGAGACCAAGATGGATGAAAAAAAAAAAAAAGTAATTTTTAAATCAGTACTTTTTTAAATATTGCAAAACTTTTCTTATCAAGGTCTTTAAGTGCTTTTTTGGGAATAAAGGGGCCATGTTAATCTGTTTATGTATGAGTATCTGTTTCTTTAAAAAAAAATTTGTCTGAGATACCCTTTAAATAATATTTAGAAATTTAAATGTGCTATAAAATAAAAATAAAATTCTACTAGATCAATAACTGACATGGGTTTTAGTGTTTTCTCTGATTAAAGTAACGACAAGCACTAATTATTTCAGGGGAAGTAAAAAATTTTCACACATATAGCACCTGGGGAATGGGAAAAAAATCAGGTTTTTAAACCCAAAGGAAAGGGGTTAGCTCTATTTTCCTTGAATCAAGAGATGCCCTTTCCTCCCTAACCTAAAGGGGGTAAAAAAATTCAGTGAAAGATATTTTTTTTCTGATCACTTTATAAAAATTCAGTTTTTGTATTAAAGATTTTTGACCGTATTTGTTATTTTTAAAGTTAAATTTTTTTTAAAAAGTGATTTGCAGTTTAAGGGTTTCCCTTTTAAAAGTCAGTTTTTCCAACTCCAAGAGTAATGAAAATAGTAGTCAAAACTATTATTAAAATTTTAACTAAGCACTAAACCCAAAAAGGGTTACTATATAGTAAAAAATAAAATTAAAATTCTGCTTCCTAGTTGATCCCTCTTTATTGTAATTTTAAAAAAGGGGATTTTGTTTTTTTTTTTTTTGTTTTACGAATCGGGGTAAACGTAAATTTTTGGGTGTATATTTCCCCACAAAAAATTATACAAAAAGTGTATAGTTTTACAAGAAACCCAAGTTTAATAAAAACGAAAAAAAAATTTTTTAAACCTCATAAATGAAATTAATTTTTTTTTAAAACATAGGTACTTTTTTTTGTTGGGGTTTTAAAACTCGTTTTAAAGCAAAATTTTTAAAAATTTTTTGAAAGCTTTCTTTTTACTCTTTTTATGTATTTTTTTTTTAAAATTTTTTTGTTTCAAATACAAATTTACCCTTTTTTTCTGATAAAGGCTTCATGTGTTGACTGAAATAAGTATGGCATAAAAAACATGTTTACCAAATGTCTAATTTAAATATTTATATAGGGGATTTAAAATTTCAGTTTTTTTTTTTATGGAAATTTCCTATTACAGTTTTAAAGAAATTTTAAATTTTATATTTTTCCTTTAAATCTTGTATAATTTTATTTTTAAAATTTAAAAATTTTTTGGCCCCAAGTTTCCCAAAATGGAATGCTTTTAGCTGGTTTCTCAAAAAGGGAAAAAATAAACTTTAGCTCAGTGGTCGAGGGTTAAAGCTAAAAAAAAAAAGGGAAAGGTCCTGGATTCCATCTTCAAGCGGGAGCAATATTTATGGGCAAATCATCTTTCACTTATGTCTGTTCCCCTAGCAGTAACAGTTATTTGATTTTTGGTCAACTTTGGTGGGTTGTATCTATGGATTTAATACTGTTCCCCTAGCAGTATACGGGTTACTTAGATTTTTTTTTTTTGGGTAAACCCTGTGGGTGCATATAGAGGGTATACTAAAAAAAGGGGCCCAGGCTTTTGGCAAGGTGGGGGTAGAAAAAAGGGCTTTTTGGGGACTGTCGGGGGTACCTTTTAAAAATAAAATGCACTTTAAATCTACCTATGAAGAATAAACCCCATATTAAATATATGTACAATATAATTTTTTTTATCTGTATTTTTCATACAAACTTAAATAATCAGGTTTTTTTTTTTAAAAAAATTTAGAAATGATAAATGGGGGGAAAAAAATTTATATTCTGCATATAATATGTCTACCCAGTGGGTTTAAACCCAATACACTTCCCCTTTAATTGTAAAAAAAATTGTAAAATTTACTTGTTTTAATAAAAATTGTTTAATACTTTCATTATTTTAAAACGGTTTTTTCTAAAAAAGCAAAGGGAAAAACCATTTTGCAATCTGTCGGGACTAGGGAAAACCTTTTAAAGTAAGAAAAAAAACATGGGGTAAGGGGGGGAGTTCTGTAATTTCAGCCTAAAAGTCAAAAAAAAATCAAATTATATTAAATTTTTTCCACTCAAAATTTACAATTGCTACTGCCAAGTAACATAGAAGCCCTTTGTACTTTTTTTTTTTAAATTTCAAAAGTTTTTTTCATTTGCTTATTTAGGGGGGCACATCATTATATTTAAATGTTATGCCCCCTCTTTGGGAAGGTGCTTCCCCCTCATGACTGAAATTACTTTTAAAAAGGGTTACACTTCCCAAAAGCTCTAGTAGAATTAAAAAAGTGCTTGGGGTAGGGGAAAAATATTAATACCCAAAAAAATTAATTGCTAAATCTAAAAGGGGCCCATTTTTTTAGTTCCCAGGGGGAGCGAGCAGGAGTGTTCAGGGGAGGATCCCAAGAGCCAGGGGCATGGAAAGAAAGTAAAAAGCTTCATTTTAATTTATTATAAAATGTTACCATTAAAAAATTTTTAAGTGAGTCATTTGGAAAATGTGTCAAACTGAAAAAATTACCAAATACTTTAACTTTTTAATGTTTTTATTTATATAAAGAAACTGGCCCCAGATGAACTTAAAAATAGCTGTCACTAAGAAAAATTTTGAGAAAGCTTTGGGGGGGGGGGGTAAAGATGGTTTTGCTGATGACCCTTGTGGGTTTAAATTTCTTCTTTTTGATTATTTTAATAATAATTTTTCTAAAGAGACCTTTTGGGGGGGCCAGGGGGAGGGCTGCAAGGGCTAGGTCTAAACCTCAACCCAAAAAAAAAAAAGGTTTTAATATTCAACTGTATTTTTTATTTTAGACAAACATTATTATTATTAAAAACAGCTAAATCCCAAAAAAAATTAATAACTTTTCAAGGGGGCAAAGAGAGAGAGAAAGATTGATTCAAGCAGAAAGCAGAGAATTGGAAAAAAGGCAACTTTTTAATTTTTTTTAAACATTTCCAAAAAATTTTTAAAAATTTTCAAAATTTCCCCCTCTAAAATAGCATGGCCTTTACACTGAGCTCGTTTTTACCTGGAAAAAAAAAATACCCACATTTTAAAAAAATGAAAGAGGGAATAATGTTAATATTTCCCAAAGGAAAAGGTAAATTTGGGGTTTTTTATTATTATAATCCCAAAAAAAAAGCGCTAAGCCACCCAAGGGCTATACAGCGCTGCAGGGCGGGGAAGGGAACGAGGGGCATCAGGTGGGAAAAAGGGGGTGGATGAGTAATAGGTTATGGATAACAGCGGGGTAGTGGTGGTGAAAGGGGAGGGGAGCAAGGACGCTAAAAAAAGGGCTCAGGGGGGTGCAAAAGTATCATCCCGATTGGGGGAGTAAAAACGGGGCGTTGTCAAGAAGTCAATGAGGGGAGTCAGGATTAAAGGAGGGTCCATCAGCAAGAAGGGAAGGGAAAAAAAGAGTATAGAAAAAGACGGGCGTTGGAGGTAAATTTTGCGTGCTCGGGTTTATAAAAAGGAAGGGCCCGTCCCCAACAGAAAAGTGGGGGAATCGATTTCTGGAACTTGACACGCTCCAAAAGAGGAACAGGGTGCCTCTCCAAGAGTACCCAAAGAGTAAGACGGAGTGGGCCCCAAAGCCCAAGGGGGGAGAGAGTTGGGCTCCCAACCTCAGCCTGATGACAAAAGACGGCCAGTAACCTTTTCGGTTTAAAAAAAAATGAAGTTTGTTACCGAGCAAGGGTTTACCAAAGTTGTTGCCCCCGGGTGCGAAGGTGGGTAGCTATTGCACAAAAAAAGTCCAGAAAGGAACACCTTGAAAGGAAATTGGGAGGTATGTTTCTGTGACCTCGCAGCAGTGTCTGCCCCGTTTTGCCCTGTAAACCCCAAGAAACCGGGAAACCCCCAAAAAACAAAAATTTTTCTTTATGTTTGGTAAAAAGAAACGGCGTAGCCCCAAAATTGGGTAGGGAAAAAAACTAGGGGATGAAGTAACAAATTTTCGTAGAGCCTGAAAAGCACTAAGGGAGTCTGAGAACTAACAAAGATGACACAGGCATAGTGCGAACAATAAAATGCTGCAAAAAAGGCAAAAACCCGTTTTAGCAGTAAAAATGCTAGCTGAAAAAGTAAATGCCCCGCACTACGTTGGGCCCCGGAAAAAACTGCTGCCCAATCCGACCCGTTTTGAAGATTTAGAGCCATCTGTGTAAAAACAGCGGTGGAATTTAGAATGGGGGTGGAAGTGATCAAGAAAAAAAGGGGCGGGAAACCACCGTAGGCAGTTGAGCTTTCAGTAAGGGGGAGAAAGAACAGACCCGAAAAAGCTGGAAAATTTCCCAGGGGGGTAGGGGAAAAATGGGGTTTTCTAATAACATATAAAGGTGGGGAACTGAAAAGGGGAAAACAAGAGTGAATGTAGGGGAAGGGGAAAAGGGGGTGGAGCAAACAGGGGCGGCGAACGAAAAAAAGAATGTCTTAAATAAAAATCGGGGACCATTTTTATAAATTGGGAAAGGGTTTGGAGATCGTGTGGGCCCACATATACGAAGGCAATGGGCCCTCCGGGGATTCCAAAACCAAAGGAAAGAAAAATTCCCCTTCTGTATAGAGGCTCTCAACAGGGGAAAATGGGAAAAACCCAAAAGGGACAAAGTAATCCTTTGGGGATGGATAGAGTTAAAGGGTAGAGAGAGTAGCAGGGAGGCCGTGGAATAAAAACTGGTCACCATAATCGAGTTTTTGATAAAAAAGAGGGCCCGAATTAGGGAAGAAGAGTTTTGACGACAGCTCCCCCGGAAGACGACAAGGGTTTTTTAAAAAGGATTTGCCCCGGGTGGACAAGTTGCCTTCAGAGAGGAATGTGAAAGGGTTTTCCCGGATAACCTACGGTCAAAATTTTTTTTTTATTATAATCAAAAAAAAAGCCTAAGGGCCCCAAAAAGGGGTATTTCAGCAACCAGGGGCCCCAAAAAGAAGGGGCCCAGAAACCTGACTATCCCCGTTTTGGGGAACGGGAGCCATAGAGATAAAAAAAGGATGATTGGAATAACAGAGGGGCAATGAAAGTAATTTGGGGAGTTTTGGGTACTTGAAAATTTAAAACCCCTGCGTGGTGGGCCCCAAATGGAAACATGGTCCCAAACCCCAGCTGGAGAAAAGCAATAAAAATGACAGGGCCCCGCCCCCGCACAAGTAATAGCGAAGTCCAAAAGAGTGATGACCAAATAATTTGGGGGGAAGAACAGAGGCCCAAATTTATTTAAAGCAAGGGGAAAAAATGTTTGCTTAGAAACATCCCTTGGGGGCACCTTTTAGCTTGGACGAAGTTTCCCGGGGGAAAAAACATTATTGACCCCGAACACGGAAAAGTCTGGGCAGTTAAAAAGTTTTTTAAGGAAGGATTGGGAGACTGCCTCGGAGGCCTAAGGAAGGGCCCCCCGGGCCCAAAAAATTATACTTCCAAGTTGTGTCACATGCCTTTTCAAGGTCAAAAAAAAAATGGCAATCCCGAGCGATTATTCGCAAAGGAAAAACGAACATACGTACCAAGCGCAGTAAAAGGGGGCTTTTGGTTTTAACGACCCTTACAAAAACCCTATTTGGGCTAGCGGGGAAGGGGGGCTGGTTGTTTTGTCTCTAAAAAAACCACATTTTTAAAAGTCGATTTACGAGACCCTTCCATTTACTTTGCCCAAAATGCACGGTAAGGCGATGGACGATAATGGGAGGCCCTCATGTCCTGTAGTACCCGGTTTTTCGGGGGGAAAAGGGGGAAAAAATGGCAGATTTCCACAGCTGGGGGAAAAACTCCTTTTGCCCAAAAAAAAGATTGAAGATTTTTTAAAAAGGACTTTCAAGGGCTGACCCATGTAAATGTTGTAAAATTTCGAATATATTTTCGCAGGCCCAGCTGCTGATGATCGGCAAGTGAGAGCATTGCCTTTCCCGTTTTTTTGAAGTGTAAAAGGGGAAAATTATAAAGTTTTTTCTCTAGGAGAAGGAAAAAAATCCCAAGGGGATAACTCTTGGGGAGACTTTGAGGGAAAAAAAAAGAGGGGCATAGATGGAGCCCCGGGAAAATAATGGGCCAATTGTGGGCCCAAATTCAATTTGGGAACGTCGGAGGGTTTTGCTACATCAAAAACCATGACCCGTAGAAAAGGAACCGGGGTCAGGAGAGTATTTACCCCTCAATTTTTCCCCACTTTTTTCCAGGGCTGACTCATAGAAGAAACAGAGGGTTTATGGTGGAAACATGTCCCCCTCCAACAAGTCGGTTTTTGCTTTACCCGGGTGACCCCGGCGAGCGAAACCCCCACGTTCTGCTTAAAAACAAGAAGTCTCTTTAAACGGTTTTAAATTGGGAACCCCCGGGGGGGGGAAAACCCGCCCCATGCAGCACGGGTTTTAAACCCTTTCTGCACGAGCACAAGCAAAAAAAGGGGCCACCAAGGGGACGCACTTCTGAGAAAGCCTGCCTAGGTTTGGGGGTTAGAATGAAAGCTGCGGGTTTTTAAACGACGGTTTAGAAAAATGTTAGGACTCTCAATGAGGGTGAAAAAGGGAAGGGAAACCCCACTAAAAGCAGTGAGGGGGTTGGGGTAAAGATCCCAATTTGCCCGATCCAAAATTTCCAGCGAGGGCTTTCGGAAAAGGGGGAAAAAGGAAGGGGAAGTAAGAAAGATCGGAAAATGACGCGTCATGTTTAAATCTGGTTTAGAACAGACCAGGTGAAAATCTAGTGCAGTGGGGAAACAGATGTAGACGATGCAAGGGGGAGTAGGAGACGAGGATCAAAATGGGTGGGTGGGCCCCCTATTTTAAAAAAAATGGAGGGGGTGAGACGAGAAAAAACCCCAAAATGGATGCCACGTGAGTCAAAATGAAATCCCCCCGAGGAAATGGTGGGCATTAAAAAACACCCAAGTAAAAGAATGGTGGGGGTAAAGGGTGAAACAAAAAAGCAAAGTTGGGATAGAAAATGCTCGAGGAGAGAGATATAAAGAACATATTTGGGAAACCACTTAAAAAAAATGGATACGGGCGGGGAGTGTAATGCAGCGAGGTAAAGGGCAAATAGTTTACAGTACGGAATTTTCATTGCCCTAAAAAGAAGGGACTTTCCCTTAAAAGGGCCCATCGGGGAAAGGATCCGAAGAAATTTCAATAAACATAGCCTAAGATAGGTTTTGGGGGGGAAACAGCCGAGTGTAATTTGGGGTTTTTGTAAAACAAGCACCAACAGGGGGGGAAAACCCCGGGGAAAACAACATCTGAAGCCCCACCCTGATTACCCCCCGAGGGGCCCCGGATATTCCACGTAAATAGGCCATGGTTGGCGATGAAAAAAAATACCAGGGAAAAAACTGTAGGTAAAGGTACCTACGGGGCTAAGAGGGGGGTTTGGGAAAAATCCCAACGGTGGTGGGATTGGAAGACGTTCAAGTAGCAAGGAACGGAGCGTTTTCGAAGAATGGGGGGTGAAGATGGAGGAGAGGGAAGAGAAGGAACGGAAGTGAATCAAATGTCCATTGAAGGTTTAGTCTCTGCAAAATATTTGAAATGGCTTTCAAGTGTTTTTTGAAAATTCCCCAAAATTATGGGAAAACCATATTGGGGAAAAAAGGGGGGGGTGAAATAAAAATTGGGACAGTAATGGGGCGGGACCCAAAAAAAAAGGGGGAGGGAAAAGTGTTTAAAGGGGGGGGGGGGCCCCTTTTTTTTTTTTTAAGGGTGGGGAAGGTTTTTGGGGGGGGGGACCCGAAGAGGCAGAAAAACCCGGGGGGGTGGCAGAAGAGGGGGAAACTTGGGGAGGGGAAAGGGGGGTTTTGGGAAAGGGATAGTACAGGAGGAGGGTAAAACTCCACACTTTTAAAAAGAGCCAGGGGAGAAGGGAAAAAATAGGTAAGAGACTGGAAAGGTTTAAAATGTGGGGGTGGAAGAAGGGGAAAGGGAAGGGGGCAAAGAAAGATTTGGGCAAGTGGAAATTTTTTGGGCTTTTGAGAAGTAGAGGGCGATTGGGATTTGGTGTCGTACGAGGTCTGTCGAAAACTGGGGGTTGTGGGAAGGACGCGAAGATGTAGAACAAAGGACGAGTTTTAGTGGGGCGTCAGAGCCAAGGGCAGCAAAAAGATTAGATCCGTAGTGGCTATGGGAGGGGTTTAAAAACAGAGGGGGGCTTTCAGAAGATGGGGGCCCCAGAAGTGGGGGGGGTTTTTTGGGGAAAAACGAGAATAAGGGAAAAAGGGGTTTGTCCCCCCGGAGCGGAGATTAGTAACTGCCATAGAAAAAAAAAAGGGAGACCTTCTGCCTTTTTTTGAGGCAACGGATTTCACGTTTTATTTAAGTAGAAACCCGGCAACGGGGGGGTTCGAAGGGTGGGCTTCATTACAATTAAAGGGGGAAAATGGAGGTTGCTGCAAATGTAAATTTGAAAAGGTCGTCGGCACCACAGAAATGGGGATTTTTGGCCATAGATCTGCAATATTTTTGCTGGGTTTGGCCCAAAAAGCCAGCAATTTCTACATTGTTGCGGTTTTTGGTATCACTTTCAACTTTAACCCATGTTTTCCCCTGACATAAACAAGGGGCGGGAGTTTTGGGTGTCAAAATTAAACGAGGGCCCAAAATTTCAAGGGTAACGTCTCCGGCCCCCGGGGGGAGGAAGGACATAAGTGCCCACTTTGAGGATTGGGAGATTCCCGGAGTTCCAAAGCTGGTTTAAAAAATGTCCCTTTCCACATGACTGGGGGAAAATTTTGTTTTGGGCTTTGGTATGGGGGGCAGAATGAAGTAAACCCTACAAGGGAAATTGGGGAGGGAAAAATGTTTTTCACAAAGTGATGGGAGTAAATTCAATTTCAAAAGGAGAGAAAGATCATGACTTAGGTAGGGTTTTTGGGCAGTGATGATGCGCGTACCGTCTTGGAGACAAGAAATTTAAAAATCTCTACCAACATTTACCCGGACGCTTTTTCCAATTTTCTAGGTCAGAAAGGTAGGGGGAAGAAGTCGGTTTTAAAGTAAAGAATTTTGTCCATTGGGGTGGTCCCAAACTGAGCGTGGAGAGGGAGTGGCCCTTTCGGTTTTTTCTTTTCCCCAGTAAATGGGAAGGAACGAAAAGGAGCATCATCAGGGATTGAAGTTTGGGGGGTTTTTGGGGGTAGGGCCGGAAAATTGGGCCGGCGTGAAAAAGGGGGGGGCGATTCGAAAATTGCCGTACCCTTTGAGGGAAAAAGCCGGGAAACATTTGTCAAAGGAGAGCGGAGTTCAGGGCAAAAAAAAGGAGTCATTTTAAGCCCCGGGAACCCCGAAAACAGGTGGGGGGGGAAACAGCACCAGCAAGAGGTACGGGGCACAGGAGTGTCCGGGGAAAAGTGGTCTAAACACAAGGCAGGGGAAAAATGGGGGGGCGGTTAAACAAGAAAGGGGGCCCGGGGGTAGTGGGTTTCAAAGGAATGGGGTTTTCCATGGGTTTTGGTTATTTTCCCTTTTCTTTTTTTTTTAAGGAAAAAAAAGAAAGAAAAAAAAAGAAAATAAAAATAAAAAAAAAAAATTAAAAAAAAGGGGGGGTGGGGGGGGAATATTTCCCCGGGAATGAAAGGGCCGGAAAAAAACCCCTCCGCCCCAAGAGGACCCCCAGCACCGCTAGTAACGCAGATGCCCGGGATGGAACCCCCTGAAAACCCTACCCCTTTATGCCCTTTAAAACCAAACAATCCGGGGTAGCAAAACCCCACATATTTCCGAGGGTTAAAACCCCGGTGGCAAAAAAGAGGGGGGGGGCCGGGGTATCCGCCACCCAAACATAACCCCCTTCGGCCACCACCCCCCGGAATCGGGAAAAGGTTTGGGTTCCAGAGAAAACCCCCCGTCGCCCGAAAAACACCCCAAAACACTCCAGGATTCCGGGGGAGGGATCGGGGACAAACCCCAAAGGGGATCCAGATTCCACGGCAAACTTTCGCCACCCCCCCAAGAACCCAACGGGAAAGGGATGGACCCCCGGTTTTCCTTTCCCCCAAACCCAGGGAAAAAGCGGCCCGTGGGGAGAAAATCCCAAAGGCCAAAAAAAGGGGAAAGGGAAAAGGAGGGGGGGGGGATTAGGAGGAGGAAAGGAAAAAAAAGGGGGATGGGAAGGGGGGGGAGAAATGGGGGGGGAAATTAAAGGTTTTGGTCCCGAGGAAGAAGACCGACAGGGCTAATTCCTCAAACAAGAACCCCTTCACCCCAAAAGGGCCCAAAGGGGCCCCCCTTGAAAAAGGATAAAAACTTGTAGAAACCAAATTTAAAAGGCTTTTCCCTTTCCCCCAAACCCCCCCGTTTTGGGTCGGTATTCCAATACATCAAAATCCCCCGACTGTTAAGATGACATCACCCCAAAAATTTTTTCCCCCTTTTTTGATTTCCTCCTACTCTTGTGCATGACTTACCAATCCCAAAAGGCAATTTGAATCTGCAGCTTGAATGTGTTTATGCATGACATACTTCTTTCCAGTGTACCCTGTTACACCACCTTGGTTCACTGCAATTTAGTTTGACATTCCCAGGCTGCAGATACAGGGGGCTGCCCTTCTTTTCAACCATGCAATTATGAGAAAGACCTTAACCATAATCAATCATTCCTGGTTTTATTTTATTATCTGAGAAATAGGTAAAAATTTTTTTGTAGATGAATGGTTCAGAGAACCGACATGTTGTTGAATTAGACAAAATTGATGGACAAACCCAAAATCGACTCAAGGCTGAGGGACTGATTACCTCATTCTCCTCCTGTTCTTCAAGTTTCTCCTTTGTATGGACTGATGAAGCCACTGTGTGGTGAAACGTTTCCTCAATAAAGATACCCAAGAGTGCACTGTGTCCAATTCAACAAAAATTTTTTTTTTGGTGAATTCATAATGAAAGGCAAGTGTAATATAGGAGGCCTAGGATGTTATTACTGAACAGACGAAATGTTGCTTTAGTGGCTGGACTGTATAGTGTTTATTTTAGACTTTTTTTATTGGATTTTTTTAAATTGTATAAAACTGGCCAAGTTACTGAAATTTTGTGCACTTTTAAAAAGGAAAACGGCAAATTTAATACCTATTTACAAGGCAGGTGACAGGTCCTTAGCTTCGAACTATAGGCCAATAAGCCTTACCTCCATAGTGGGAAAATTTATGGAATCAATAACTGCTGAAGCAACTTGTAGCCATCTCGAATGGCATAAATTGATTAATGAATCTCAGCACGGTTTTACAAAGGGGCGTTCCTGTTTTACAAATTTACTAACTTTCTTCACTAAGGTATTTGAGGAGGTAGATCATGGTACTGAATATGATACTGTGTATATGGTATTCAGTAAGGCTTTCGACAGAGTTCCACGTCAAAGGCTATTGAGGAAACTTAAGGCACACGGTATAGGAGGAGAAATTTTTTCCTAGGTAGAGGCATGGTTGACAAATAGGCAGCAGAGAGTTTGCATAAATGGGGAGAAATCAGAATGGGGGCACGTCACAAGCGGTGTTCCACAGGGGTCAGTGTTGGGCTCCTTGTTGTTCACAACTTACATAAATGACACAGATGAGGGAATAAATAGCGACATAAGCAAATTTGCTGATGACACCAAAATAGGCTGTCCAATTCATTCTAATGAGGACATTAGAGCACTCCAGGATGATTTGAATAGACTGATGCAGTGGTCGGAGAAGTGGCAGATACAGTTTAATATAGACAAATGCAAAGTTCTAAATGTTGGATAGGAAAATAACCATGCCACATATAAACTAAATAATGTAGATCTTAATATTACGGATTGCAAAAAGGATTTAGGAGTTCTGGTTAGCAGTAATCTAAAACCAAGACAACAGTGCATTAGTGTTCGCAATAAAGCTAACAGAATCCTTGGCTTCATAGCAAGAAGTATAAATAATGCACTGGAAAACGTACAAAGGAGGATGACAAAGTTGATCCTATGTATCAGAACTCTTCCCTATGAGGATAGACTGAGGGCCCTGAATCTGCACTCTCTAGAAAGGCATAGAATTAGGGGGGATATCATTGAGGTGTATAAATGGAAAACAGGAATTAATAAAGGGGATGTAAATAGCGTGCTAAAAATATCTAACATAGACAGGACTCGCAGCAATGGCTTTAAACTGGAAAAATTCAGATTCAGGAAGGAAATAGGAAAGCACTGGTTTGGATGAGTGGAACAAACTCCCGAGTACTGTCATAGACGCTAAGATGTTGTGTAGTTTTAAAAATTGGTTGGATAAATACACGAGTGGGTGTAGGTGGGTGTGAGTTGGACCTGACTAGCTTGTGCTACTAGGTTGAATGCCATGCTTCTCCCTTAAGTGACGTGTCTGACCTCACTAGGTCAAGGCAATGGCTTAAGCCGGTGGGAGAATTGGACCTGCCTCGCATAGGCCAGTAGGCCTGCTGCAGAGTTCCTTCTTTCTTATGTTGTACTCAACAGACAGAACAGAATGTCTACTGGGAAAATAAGTAAAAATCTGGTTGAACTGAGTAATGGCATTGGCTTAAAATGCGACTTAAGTGGGAAAAAATTGTTGATGTATAAATTGTGCTCAGACCACCAACTTTGCACCTGTATAATTCTGTTAAGTTTTTCATCAATTTCATATTTTTGGTGTCATTATCTTCAGAAAAAGATTCTTTACCACTTCAGAATATATATATATATTCTTAAATTCCTGACATTGTCAGCACTTTTAATTTCAGGGCTTCTGAGAGTGAAGGGATTAATTGCCTTTATAAGAGCAAAATCTATTTACTCACCTCTCTGTACTGAGCATGGATGAATAACAGATAGACAGTTTCAATAACACCAAGGATGATCATAGGTGATAGGAGCATCAGTACAACCAATGGCATTAAAGCATAGTAGATGATGCTAAACACAGACAATCCAAGAATCGTACAAAAACGGATGACGCTCCATATCATGTATGGCACCATCAGTTTGAATCGTTCCTGAAAAAAAAAAAACTGCACAATCTACTTATTTATTTACATCTTAGGTGATTAACCCTTAAGCTGTCCAAACTTAGATCTACGTTTGCACGTCCTGCTGTTCTCCGTACCCTACTAATCATTCCTCTCCCTTTTGCCACCCGATACCCTCACTTCCTTCCCTGCCCTGCAGCGCTGTATAGCCCTTGTGATTTAGCACTCCTTTTTGATTATAATAATATGTTTGCACGCGCAGCGCTCCGAACGTAGATCAATGTTTTGTTTTTTATTCCTGCAAAATTGGCACAATATGTTTGAGTCACCTAGACATGAAAGAATGGGTCTGTGCACTTATGTGTTTCAGTATTAAAAAAATCTGGGAGCACATAGTACCTTGTGGGGAACACCAGTTCAATTGAGCACCAGCTAGAGCAAACAGCATGGCAAACACCAGGGATTCACTGATGTCATGTTGCATTAACACTCCCATTTTAAGACGAAAGTAAAAATAGGTTAGATAAATACATGAGTGAGTGTGGGTGGGTGTGAGCTGGACCTGACTAGCTTGTGCTACTAGGTCTGACGTCATGCTCCTTCCTTCAGTGGATGTGACCTGACTAGGTGGGTCATTGGTCTAAGCTGGGGGAGGGTGACATGGACCTGCCTTGCATGGGCCAGTAGGCCTGCTGCAGTGTTCCTTCTTTCTTATGTTCTTATGTATTCGGCCAGCTGGCTGGCTTGCTTTGGCTGTCTCTGGCTGTCTCTGTCTATACAGTGGACCCCCGCATAACGATCAGCTCCCAACTCGACCAATTATGTAAGTGTATTTTTGTAAGTGCTTTTGTAGGTGTATTTTTGGGGGTCTGAAACGGACTAATCTAATTCACAATATCTCTTATGGGAACAAATTCGGTCTATAACGGCACCCAAACAGACTTCTGGATTGAAATAATATCGTTATCCGGGGGTCCACTGTATCTCTGTCTCACATGTACACACAAGTACAGTTATTATACATAGTGCAAATTACCTAGGATAACCCAAAAATTCCAGGCAAAGACAGATAGATAGATAGACAGATGGACAAACATGTTTGTGTGTATCAGTGAAAATAAATAAAGCCAGGGTTTCCCCCCCCAGTGCCCATTTATCAAATGTCATTGAGCTGGTAACAGTTGTCATATCACCATTCTTCAAGGAGAGTTTCATATATGTATACTCCAGGCAGACAGATAAGCAGAGACAGACAGGCAGACAGATAGGCAGATAGATAGGCAGATAGACAAAGACAGATAGACAGACAGAGAGACAAGACATGTTTGTGTGTAACAGTGATAACAAATACAGCAAGGGTTAGCTGGAGCAGTGGGCATTTATCAAATGTCACTAGGCTGTCAACAGTATAGGGATGCCTTTCATAACAACATGCTCCAAGGTATATGCCAGGGTTTCTAAAATATTGCTGGGACCTATAATTTTTTTTTTTTTTTTAACGTCAGCCATCTCCCACTGAGGCAGGGTGACCCAAAAAGAAAGAAAATCCCCAAAAACAAAATACTTTCATCATCATTCAACACTTTCACCTCATTCACACATAATCACTGTTTTTGCAGAGGCACTCAGAACACAACAGTTTAGAAGCATATAGGTATAAAGATACACAACATATCCCTCCAAACTGCTAATATCCCAAAATCCCTCCTTTAGAGTGCGGGCATTGTACTTCCCATTTCCAGGACTCAAGTCCGGCTATATAAAAATAACCGGTTTTCCCTGAATCCCTTCACTAAATATTACCTTGCTCACACTCCAACAGATCGTCAGGTCCAAATACCATTCGTCTCCATTCACTCCTATCGAACACGCTCATGCACGCCTGCTGGAAGTCCAAGCCCCTTGATTACAAAACCTCCTTTACCCCCTCTCTCCAACCCTTTTCGAGGACGACCCCTAACCCCGCCTTACTTCTACAGATTTAAATGCTCTCCATGTCATTCTACTTTGATCCATTTTCTCTAAATGACCAAACCACCTCAACAACCCCTCTTCAGCCCTCTGACTAATACTTTTATTAACTCCACACCTTCTCCTAATTTCCACACTCCGAATTTTCTGCATAATATTTACACCACACATTGCCCTTAGACAGGACATCTCCACTGCCTCTAACTGCCTCCTTGCTGCTGCATTCACAACCCAAGCTTCACACCCATATAAGAGTGTTTGTACTACTATAACTTTTCATACATTCAATTCTTTGCCTCTGTAGATAACGTTTTTTGACTCCACATATACCTCAATGCACCACTCACCTTTTTTCCCTCATCAATTCTATGATTAACCTCATCCTTCCCC
>NC_069466.1:6175500-6192541 GCF_026875155.1 Cherax quadricarinatus
TCCCTTCCCTGTTTTTTCTGTTGTGAGGAATTAAGACCATCGCCCCGTTTTTCCGTTATTCCTTTAGAAACGCTTTTTGTGCGCTATTACCCCCATGGTCCACTTGCAAAACTTTTGCAAAGTCTGTATATATTAAAATCTGCATTTTTTTTTCCCTTCTAGTGTTTTTAGGACCTGCGTTTGATCCAATAGTTGAGACAGACAGGACGACCTTTTCTAAACCCATTTCCCTGGGTTGGGGAAAACTGAGGGTTTCTAATGGGTGGCAATCTTGTTTTCTTAAAGGACCCTTTTAAAAAGTTTTTTATGAATGGGATGTAGTGCTATGGCTGTATTTTTCTTCGCTTTTTGTTTTACTGCCCCCTTTGTGGAGTGGGGCTAGTCTGTTGTTTTTAGTAACGTGGGACACCCCGTGCCATGCCCCCTCTCCAAGGAGGGAAAAGGCTCGTATGGGGGCTTTTGCAGTTCTTGATGAACACGAGTTCCAGAGTCGGCCTGGGGCAGAGTGCAGGGGGCATGTATTTACGCCTTTTCGAAGTCTTTGGGCGCCCAGAAACATGGGATGGGTTTGTGAAAACCAAATTTTTGTGGCTCTCTCATAAAAAATTATTTTGATCTTCGCTCTCAGTCGGGTTAGTGGCTTGCTAAAAAAACTAGCTAGGGACTTGATTTGCTCATTCATTTCCTTGGTCATCTTGTAGGACCCATTTTTTTTTTAAAAGTAGGGGCCCAAAATACTGACGTTTTTCTGATTTTGATTTGGCATAGGGAAAAAATATTTGGGTTTCTTTCGTTTTTTTATGGCTTTTTCCCCCCGTGTTTTCCTGACCCCTAAAATTCCTTTAGCTTGAGTTCGATGCTTGTATTTCTCTGCCATGTCTCCCTAGGGCATTTCAGATACTTTGACCTCTTTAGTGCTCTGTTTTCTTTTCCGCCCGCCTGAAAAGGGAGCGCTTGCTCTTTCATTTTACATCTACCCCTCCCCTTTTTCTTAGGGGAAAAACCCTTGTATACATCGAGTGCCACCAATTTAATCGTTCTGGCATAATTTGGGGGTCGTGTTGCTTAAAATATCTTCCCAGCTATATGGGTTGGGATTTTGGTTTATTGATCCCACTTTGTTTTTGTTTTTTAAGAAAAATTTTGGTGAATGCTCCCTCGTGACTAGTCCATTATGTCGGTCGGGGGCCCCCACGCATACAGTCTGAACCTAAATTATGTTGTGATCTGATATTTTTTTTTTGATAGGGTGACTTTTTTATCAGATCATCTTTGTTGTGAAGTGAGGCTTGTATTCTCCATTAGTGGGCTTTTTATTTGCGGGTTAAATTGAATTTTGTGCAGAGTTTTAAAAAGCCGTGAGGGGTTGAGTTTTCATCAGAGTGCCTTTTGGTGTTATTACTGCAAAAATATTTTGCTATATTCCTCCATTTAGGTGCCTTAAGTTAAAACCCCCAGAGCAAGATGTTGGGGTGCAGGAGCGGAAGATTTCCAGACAGTGGGGCAATTTTTTTCAATTTTTCCGGGAAATTGCTGGGATTTATCTGGGGGCTAGTAGACTACCCCAATGACAGGTTTTGGGTTTTCCCACCTTTACGCTAAAAATTCCACTACATCATTTGAGGCATTTAGCGTTCGTGCAAACAAGTGACCTGCAATGTAAACGCCAACCCCCCCCTTTTGCCTTTTCACTCTGTCACTCTGTATAGGTTGTAACCTGGGACCCTATTTCGTTGTCCAGTGACATATAAAGTAATGTTAGATCCTTCTTTAAGCAGTACACCGCTTTTCCCACCACCAAAGGGTGATGCAATATGAACTAGCCCCTTTGGTTTGGAACTGCCTGTGTACCACAGAGAGATGAGAAAAGGGGCTTTTGGGGAAAATGCCAAAAGTTCAAGTTTATTTTTAAAACATTTACGTTGACATCCCTGGGGGGAAACATATCCAAACATTTCATCAGTTTAAAACTCAAGGCCTCAGTGCCAAGCCGAAAAATGCTTCCTTGGGGATAAAAAAGATTAGATATCTTGGGCTGTACTTTTAAAAACCCCTGCAGCCTTTCCCCAAAGATCAACGTTTATTTGAATTAAATTCCCCAAACCCCGAACTCGCAAGCTTTCTTTTGGGCTGTAAATTTTTATGCACGGTTTATCCCCAACCTTACGATCTTACGGGGCCCTTACCACTTTCCAAAAAATCTTGAAGGAACCCCTTGAATTTCCGAATAGCTCGGGAAAAGTTTAAAGGATTTAAAAGTATCTTTTTTTGAAAAACCCTATACTTAAATTTCCAGATATTAATAAAACATTTTTCTTAAGAACTGATCCCTCCAATACTGGCTTAGGTGGGGTGTTACTACAAAAACCATGATGGGAGGGTTTACTCCCCTGTAATGCTTCCTAAACCGGAAACTCCTTCCCGCAGAAACGAGATACTCCACAATAGAAAAGGAAGGGTTTACCCCTTGTGGGGGGTATCTCCAAACTTAAAATTTTATTTGCTGGGAAAAGAATTCATTTTAGAAACGGACCACAAACCTTTGATATACCTAGAAACTTTTAAGGGAACAAACAGTCGCCTCTTGAGGGGGGAAAATTGGCACTCCAGACTTTAAGTTCCATTTGTGTATATCAATGGTTCATCCAATTATTTCTCTGACTGGTTAAGTTGTGACAGTCAGTAGAAGATTTGCCTTACGCGACTTCCACATGTTAGAACTTTTTTCTCGCTTATTCTTCTTATACTCCTTGACTATAAGTCTTGGTATGGGGGAGTGTGAGGGAAAAGTTCAATAGATAGGAGTAGCGATACAGTAACAATAGTTTCATTGCCGGCTACTTGTTAAGGTAGGGTAAGTCCAGCTCCCGCTTTCCCCCCCCCGTTTTTCCCCTCCCTGAAAGTGATAATTTGCTTGCCGGCTACTTGTTAAGGTAAGGCAAGTCTAGCTCCACTATCCCACCCTTTTTTCCCCCCCCACTCCGAAAGGATAGTTTGATTGCCGGCTGCCTTAAGGTAGGTCAGTCTAGCCTCCCTCTATCCCTTCCCCTCCTCCTCCCCCCCCCCGAAAGGTGACGTGTGGGCTCCGGTCCAAACAGTAATCACTAGACTCTCAGCTCCCAGCACTACTGTAAGTACATGCCTGCTGTATTCTAGGGGCTTTATTGGTTTGAAAGCTCACTTTTGAACCAATAATAAACTTAGTCCTTTCAGTCTTGCTCTAAGTTTGACTGTTGGAATAATGGAAATAAGTCAAAGGACCCCAATGGGAAATAAGTCACCACTTCTCTTTTTTTTGGGTTATCCTAGGTTTCTCTACATTTATGCTGCTATGTATTATAATTCTATGTAACTGTATTTGTGTATTCCGTAATAAACTTACTTACTTACTTACTTAGGTATTGAACTTATACATGAGAGTGGATTTCTAAGCAGTGGTAACCTGTCTAATCTTTCCAGCTTGATGACAGAGATGGTCACCTGCCAATCAACGAGTAGAATTGAAGGAGAAGGGACTAACGTTCTGAGATGTCCGAATTTTGATCCACTTACCTGTTTGTGTATGGGGGGCAAGTAGCAGGAATTATAACCCCTCATCATGCAGGGAAGAAACCTGCTTTCCCTGTCTCTGGAAGGATTATTGAAAGCTAGAAAATCTGTGAGAACGAGCCGGAGGTTGTCATCAACACCTGCGACCCCCCCCCCCATCATCAGCAACGGCTACGATTTCAACAACACGCAGTGTCACCAACACCAGACCACCCACGTATTTTATAACATTTTATATATCGTTGAATTCTTATCATTTTTAATTTTCATTTTTCATTTCTAATGTAGGATTAATACTTCATATATAAGTGTTTTATATTTCATATTTTTCTAAATAATAAAGTGTTTATGTTTGTCAGTTTTTAATACCTTTTTTCTATATATTAATTTTTCCTGAGATGAGCCAGCCTTAGGTAATATGACTGAAGTTGTTTACAGGGCTGATAAGCCTTCACAATCAGACAGGAGATTGCCCGTCTCCAAGCTGTCAGTGCACCTCAACTCCGGGGAACTTCCTCCAAACAGTTGTCCCAATATGACAATGGAACACGCCTCAACCCCACGACCCTACCATCCTGCAGTAGCTCTCCCGCCATGCTGCCCCAATTCACATGGAATATATGTGCATTTGCGGCGATGTGCAAGCCAACCAATATGGTCTACATGGTCTTAACTGTTCCAAAACAAGTGCTGGCATGCAAGACACAAAAAAGTGCAATGACATCATAATAAAATCCTTGCTACAGTCGATGCCAAGCCAAGAGAGAGCCCCGATCATTGGCCGCCAAAATAACTATAACCCAGTTAAACCCGCTCCATCGGGAATCACATCTATCCTGGGACTATACATTGTGTCAACGCTGGCTGACAACAACTTCCATCACAGTGTCGGATGACAGGGAGGAGCTGCAGATCACAGGGAGGAGTTAAAGATCGGCAAGTACAGGGTCATAAGCCAATAGTATCAATTTGTCCCAGAAGAATCAGAGACCTTGGGATCATGGGAAAAAAATGCCACATTTCCCTAAAGAACTGGGTTCCAGACTCTGCAACACGACCAGGGACCCAGGGGTACCACTTTCATGTTCAGTGCCTCAGCATGGCCATCCAGAGGGGAAATGCTTGCTGGATACTGGGCTCACATCCAGCTTTGGAGGAGCTGGAGATTCATAATCTTTGATGTATTGTACCAATGTATTTATATTTGTGTTTCTGTCAATGTATTCTGTCTATTGAAAAAGTTCACATAAAATATGCAATATAAGGGGTGGTAAGAGAAGAAAAATATTCAAACGGGTCCAGGAGAACCTTGAGTTTTCCCTGAGGTACATTTATTGTCTTCTCTGAGGATGAGGGTCCCCAGCAAAGTCCCTAGAGGTGGTACCTCCTATACACACACACACACACACACACACACACACACACACCACACACACACACATATATATACATATATATATAATTTTTTTTTTTAACAAGTCGGCCATCTCCCACCAAGGCAGGGTGACCCAAAAACAAAGAAAATGCCCTAAAAGAAAATACTTTCATCATTCAACACTTTCACCTCACTGACACATAATCACTGTTTTTGCACAGGTGCTCAAAACACAACAGTTTAGAAGCATATACATATAAAGATACACAACATATCCCTCCAAACTGCTATCCCGAACCCCTCCTTTAGAGTGCAGGCACTGTACTTCCCATTTCCAGGACTCAAGTCCGGCTATACAAAAATAACCGGTTTCCCTAAATCCCTTCACTAAATATTACCCTGCTCACACTCCAACAGATCGTCAGGTCCCAAATACCATTCGTCTCCATTCACTCCTATCGAACACGCTCATGCACGCCTGCTGGAAGTCCAAGCCCCTCGCCCACAAAACCTCCCTTACCCCTTTCTACCAACCTTTTCGAGGATGACCCCTACCCCGCCTTCCTCCCCCTACAGATTTATATGCTCTTCATGTCATTCTACTTTGATCCCTTCTCTCTAAATGACCAAACCACTTCAACAACCCCTCTTCAGCCCTCTGACTAATAATTTTATTAACTCCACACCTTCTCCTAATTTCCAAACTCCGAATTTTCTGCAGAATGTTTACACCACACATTGCCCTTAGACAGGACATCTCCACTGCCTCCAACCACCTCCTCGCTACTGCATTCACAACCCAAGCTTCACACCCATATAAGAGTGTTGGTACTACTATACTTTCATACATTCCCTTCTTTGCCTCCACAGATAACGTTTTTCGTCTCCACATAGGCCTCAACGTACCACTCACCTTTTTTCCCTCATCAATTCTATGATTAACCTCATCCTTCATAAATCCATCCGCCGACACGTAAACTCCCAAGTATCTGAAAACATTCACTTCTTCCATACTCCTCCTCCCCAATTTATCCAATTTTTCTTTATCTAAATCATTTGATATCCTCATCACCTTACTCTTTTCTATGTTCACTTTCAACTTCTACCTTTACACACACTCCCAAACTCATCCACTAACCTCTGCAATTTTTCTTTAGAATCTCCCATAAGCACAGTATCATCAGCAAAACGCAACTGTGTCAATTCCCATTTTGTATTTAATTCCCCATAATTTAATCCCACCCCTCTCCCGAACACACTAGCATTTACTTCTTTTACAACTCCATCGATAAATATATTAAACAACCATGGTGACATTACACATCCCTGTCTAAGACCTACTTTTACTGGGAAGTAGTCTCCCTCTCTTCTACACACCCTAACCTGAGCCTCACTATCCTCATAAAAACTCTTTACAGCATTTAGTAACTTACCACCTATTCCATACACTGTACTTGCAACATCTGCCACATTGCTCCCCTATCCACTCTATCATATGAATTTTCTAAATCCATAAATGCAATATAAACTTCCCTACCTTTATCTAAATACTGTTCACACATATGCTTCAATGTAAACACTTGATCTACACATCCCCTACCCACTCTGAAACCTCCTTGCTCATCCACAATCCTACATTCTGTCTTACCTCTAATTCTTTCAATAACCCTACCATAGTCGGGAATTATACGCAGGAAGGAATACATATGAATGACCGCATAGGGGACAGGAGCCATAGTAGGGAAACAAGTGTAGTCAAAGATAAGATAAAACCAATATTGCAAACTAGAAATACCGCAGGAAATAGCAAACAAGAGGACTCCACTAGCAATAGTGAGGATATATTACCAAAAACAAATGGTGGGAGCTCCATTGTTGGTGCTAGGGAGGATAGAAGTAAGACAGGGAAACATGCACCAACAGGGAATACAGTCACAGAAACCCAAGGCAAACGGAAACCAAGCTGTGCACATACTATGCACTCGGTATCTGCTGGCATGGGAAATCTGGAAAAAACAGATGGACGTGCAACTATGACCACCCTAGGAAATGCCATGCCCATATGACAACAGGAAAATGCAAAACTCCTTCCTGTAAGCTTTTTCACCCTGAACTGTGTACCTCTTCAGTACAGGAAAGACTGTGCTATAACTTAAATTGCCAGGCATACCATCTAAAGGGGACAAAAAGATACAAAACATCCAGGCCATGGGAAAACCTGGGTAGCCACAGCCACTCAAGAGGGAGAGGTTTTTTAGTGCCAGGAAGGAAAAAAAAACTGGCAGGAAATGGCAGAAATCGTACACCAAATCCAGTCATTCCTGGAGTGGAACCACAGTCGATGGCCTCCACTCCAAACCAACAGATACAGATACTAATGCCGGAAAAAAAATCCCCCCCCAGTACCAACAATACCACCAGTCCGATAACATTCTTCTTTGCAAATATACAGGGTCTAAAGCCAGCAACAAACAACAAAATACCTTTTCATCCGTGGACTGCTTGCAGAGGCAAAGGCAATGTTCCGGCTTTCACTGAGACCCACATAAAGGATCACTTGGACAACGAAATATGGATCCCAGGTTACAACCTATACAGATGTGACAGAGTGAACAGGCAAAAGGGGGGGGTTGGCCTGTACATTGCAGAGTCGCTTGTTTGCACAGAACTGCTAAATGCCTCAAATGATGTAGTGGAAGTTTTAGCAGTAAAGGTCGAGAACCAAAACCTAGTCATTGTGATAGTCTACAAGCCTCCGGATGCAACATCCCAGCAATTCCAGGAACAGCTGTTTAAAAATTGACCACTGTCTGGAAAACTTCCAGCTCCTGCACCCAACATCTTGCTCCTGGGGATTTCAACTTAAGGCACCTAAAATGGAGGAATATAGCAAATAATATTGTTGCAAGTAATAACACCAGGAGGCAGCTCTGATGAAAACTCACACTCACGCGAGCTTTTAAATCTCTGCACAAAATTCAATTTAAACCAGCAAATAATAGAGCCTACTAGACTGGAGAATACACTAGACCTCATCTCACTAACAATGATGATCTGATAAGAAATATCACCATATCAAAAACAATATACTCAGATCACAACATAATTGAGGTTCAGTCATGTATGCGCGGAGCCCAGACCGACATAATGAGATTAGTCACGAGGGAGCATTCACCAAATTCAACTTCAATAACAAAAAACATAAAGTGGGACCAAGTAAACCAAGTCCTAACCGATATAAGCTGGGAAGATATACTAAGCAACACAGACCCCCAACTTATGCCTAGAACAATTAACTCGGTAGCACTCGATGTATGCACAAGGCTTATTCCTCTAAGAAAAAGGAGAGTAGATGTAAAACAGAAAGAGACAGGCGCTCCCTTTACAGGCGACGGAAAGAATAACAGAGCGGCTAAAAGAGGTCAATATATCTGAAATGCGTAGGGAGACACTGGTCAGAGAAATAGCAAGCATCGAACTTAAGCTAAAAGAATCCTTTAGGAGTCAGGAATCGCGGGAAGAACTAAAAGCCATAAATGAAATCGAAGAAACCCAAAGTATTTCTTCTCCTATGCCAAATCAAAATCGAGAACAACGTCCAGTATTGGGCCCCTACTTAAACAAGATGGGTCCTACACAGATGACAACAAGGAAATGAGTGAGCTACTCAAGTCCCAATATGACTCAGTTTTTAGCAAGCCGCTAACCAGACTGAGAGACGAAGATCAAAATGAATTTTTTATGAGAGAGCCACAAAATTTGATTAACACAAGCCTATCCGATGTTATCCTGACGCCAAATGACTTCGAACAGGCGATAAATGACATGCCCATGCACTCTGCCCCAGGGCCAGACTCATGGAACTCTGTGTTCATCAGAACTGCAAGAAGCCCCTATCACGAGCCTTTTCCATCCTATGGAGAGGGAGCATGGACACGGGGGTCGTCCCACAGTTACTAAAAACAACAGACATAGCCCCACTCCACAAAGGGGCAGTAAAGCAACAGCAAAAAACTACAGACCAATAGCACTAACATCCCATATCATAAAAATTTTGAAAGGGTCCTAAGAAGCAAGATCACCACGGGATCTAGAAACCCATCAGTTACACAACCCAGGGCAACATGGGTTTAAGAACAGGTCGCTCCTGTCTGTCTAACTATTGGACCACTACGACAAGGTCCCAAATGCACAGAAGACAAAAAGAATGCAGATGTAATATATACAGACTTTGCAAAAGCCTTCGACAAGTGTGACCATGGCGTTAATAGCGCACAAAATGCGTGCTAAAGGAATAACAGGAAAAAGGGCGGTCGATGGATCTATAATTTCCTCACAAACGAAAAACAGAGAGTAGTCGTCAACAGAGTAAAGTCCGAGGCAGCTATGGTGAAAAGCTCTGTTCCACAAGGCACAGTACTCGCTCCCATCTTGTTCCTCCTCCTTATATCCGACATAGACAAGGATTTTCCCGCCACAGCACCGTGTCTTCCTTTGCAGATGACACCCGAATCTGCATGACAGTGTCTTCCATTGCAGACACTGCAAAGCTCCAGGCAGACCCTCAACAAATCTTTCAGTGGGCTGCAGAAAACAATATGAAGTTCAACGATGAGAAATTTCAATTACTCAGATATGGTAAACATGAGGAAATTAAATCTTCATCAGAGTACAAAACAAATTCTGGCCACCCAAAAAAGAGCGAAACACCAACGTCAAAGACCTGGGAGTGACATGTCGGAGGATCTCACCTTCAAGGACCATAACACTGTATCAATTGCATCTGCTAGAAAAATGACAGGATGGATAATGAGAACCTTCAAAACTAGGGAGGCCAAGCCCATTATGACACCTTCAGGGCACTTGTTCTATCTAGGCTGGAATTTTGCTGCACATAACAGCACCTTTCAAGGCAGGTGAAATTGCCGACCTAGAAAATGTACAGAGAACTTTCACGGCGCGCATAACGGAGATAAAACACCTCAATTATTGGAGCGCTTGAGGTTCCTAAACCTGTATTCCCTGGAACGCAGGAGGGAGAGATACATGATTATATACCCCTGGAAAATCCTAGAGGGACTAGTACCGAACTTGCACACGAAAATACCCACTACGAAAGCAAAAGACTTGGCAGACGATGCACCATCCCCCCAATGAAAAGCAGGGGTGTCACTAGACGTTAAGAGGACCATCAATAAGTGTCAGGGGCCCGAGACTGTTCAACTGCCTCCCAGCACACATAAGGGGGAATACCAACAGACCCCTGGCAGTCTTCAAGCTGGCACTGGACAAGCACCTCAAGTCAGTTCCGGATCAGCCGGGCTGTGGCCTCGTATGTTGGTTTGCGTGCAGCCAGCAGCAACAGCCTGGTTGATCAGGCTCTGATCCACCAGGAGGCCTGGTCTCAGACCGGGCCGCGGGGGCGTTGACCCCCGGAACTCTCTCCAGGTAAACTCCAGGTACACTTTTCCTGGTATACTCAGTAAACTTATTCTTCTATAATTTTTACAATCTCTTTTGTCCCCCTCCCTTTATATAAAGGGACTATACATGCTCTCTGCCAATCCCTAGGTACCTTCCCCTCTTTCATACATTTATTAAACAAAAATCCCAAACCACCCAACCTATATCCGGGGCCGGGATAAGAATCCCCCGGCCCCTACTATCAATTGGCGGGGCCCCTTTGAGTTACGGGAAAACGAAGCGACCCCTTCCGTTTGGGGGTGGGGGGGTCAGTGGAGTTTTTAAAGGTCAATTAAAAAATCTGGGCTATTTAGTTTAAAATTTTAATAGGGAAAGACATCAAAAAAAACCAAAACCATTTACCAAACCCATTATAACTATCTTTTAAAATCATGCATTTTAAAGAAATAAACCAAGACGCATAGTATTATAGATTGGGCTATTAAAGTATACATCAGTCCCTATTATATTCACATAACCACACAGCCTTTTTTCCCTTTTTTAAAATACTGACCATTATTGTTATCATTGCATCATGCATAACACTATCAAATCATATAAACCAAAAAGTAAAAAATTGTTTTATTCACAGGCCTTCTTAAAAAAAATTTTTTCGGTTTTCATAGGGGCAAAATCACAATTATATTCTGAAAATCAATTTTTCTTGTTAGTCAACTAAATGGAAAACAAGGCGGGTTTTACACATTTTTGTCTGTTCATTGTTAAACGGAGCGGGTTTTTTCACTCTTTTCAAACAGAAAATGAACGTTCCCTTACAGTTTAGTAGCTGAAGTGTTGGGAAAGGCGATACACTATGCAACATTGGGGAAAGGGTTTTTAGATACCGCATTTTTTAAAATGTTTCAAAGCAGCTGAGGGCGAAAATTTTTTCAGGTGGATTTAATCTGATTCAATACCCAGAAAAATGAACTATTTCTTCAAAAAGTGCCCCGAAATCTGCTGAAAGGTGTTGTTGCAACTTTAATGCAGTTTTTCCCCAATTTCCGCATCCGATAGCAGAATTTTTTGAACGAAATCCAAAACTTGCCAAAAGGATTCTGGTAGTTTTTCTTTTCTTTCCCAATTCTTAATCAGTGAATCCAGAATGACGAGTTGTAGCTGTTTACATTTCTCCCTTGGTAGCAACACAATTTCATTGTCTGGCTTTTAAAAATTGCGTTTCCTTTTCCCTTGACCGCGATATCACCCCGGTAACTTATCTTTTCACCACATTTTACTTTCTCTTCAAACATTTCAAAAGCTCATCAATGCAAGTGAGCTTAAAAATTCCACTAAGCCTGCATAGAGGTTAGCAAAGTAGCCATTTAAATTTTCAATTTTCTAAAAGTGTCTTGTTCGGCTTTAACCCTTTCCGTATCAGTCCCAAAGCACACAGAGAAGGCCAAATTTTCAAAATCTTCCAATTTGTGCAAAGCTGGCGCTTCATTTTTGTAGTTACGTCTGTCTTCACCCTCTGCATTTTGGATCAAAGCAGAACTATTTCAGCAAAGCTGTTTTTAAAAGCATTTTTACTCATGCTGCGCTGACCACCTTGTTTTGATATTGATTTGATGACACCCCCCCATGAAGGGTTTGGCTTGAGTATCTCCACCGATGCGTTGAAGCAAAAAAAAATTTAAAGATGTTTGTAAAAGCCCAAAAAAAGAAACTGCAGCGACACAACACCCCGCAGCACATGCCCCAACAAGTTTAAGAAATGTGCAGACAGGGCACAAATCAGAAAGTGGGTTTTTGCTTGAAAAGGGTTTCAATCCATTATATTTACCCGACAGTTACTTGCATTGTCGTAGTTTGGGCCACGGCAACCCATAATAAGAGTCATGTTCAAGCAGAGTACCGTACAACATTCATCATTGTTTCCCCCACATGGCCTGAAAGAGAATGAATTTTATAAAGCGCTCTACGCTCCCCACGGGGAGTCGACAAAGCGAAAATGAATGTCAATGACTGTATGTAAAATACGGGTTTTTGAATTACACTTTTTGCGAATATTTTGCATTTTCACAGCGCTATAAGTTTTTGGGGGCCCTTCAGTCACATTCAATAAATTTTTGCAATGAGTGACATGTAAGATACGTGGGTCTTTTTCTTCCCAAGGCTGACACTATTTTCAAAAGGATCAATTGTGCTAACATTCTATGATCCCTAGGAAATTGCCATTGTTTTCCGAACCCAAAAAACCTCATTTTCTCCCCGGGAAAACAATCCTCTTAGACTAAGAATTTTTCAACAGCAAACAAATCTTTCTAGAACTTTTCTCCAATAAGTGCGCCTTTTTCAGTTTTTTTTTCCAAAGAGAATCCAAAAAGCCTTTTTTCTGTGCACGAAAAACACTGGCTAAAATGCAGCTCTTGTGAGTGGTGCTTTTTCATGTTTTTCGAACGCTTGGGAATTTTTCCAGTCTTGAACCCCTTGTGAAGGTATTTCTTTGGTAGAAAAAAGCTTTCTGCTAAAATACACTTTTCCCGACTTTCAGAGTTAAAACCCTCCATGATCTTTTCACAGTTTTTGAATTGCAAGCTTCCCATAAAACATAGATGACTTTTAAAAAACGACAATTTTCCCTCATCAAATCCTTTTCTGTTTTCCTAAATAATGTTCAGAGTTTGACTGAAGTTTTCTGAATGAAAAACATTACGAGAGAATCGGGGTTTCATTTGGCCCTGAGGCAGGTTTTCTTAAGACAAATCCTGGGATGAAATGTCCCTTGAGACATTGAAGGGAACACAAAGAAGTAGATGCTGGGTGAGAAATAAGGAGGGAGGGGGGCCCGTATGATCTGACGATTGCAGATTCAACTGTACTGGAACATCAGAAATTTTTCGTGAGCATGTCTGTGATCTTTTTTCCCGCTTCCTTATCATTCTTTTTTTTGTTCTTTTTTCTTTAATTTTTTTTCTTTCTTTTCTTTACCCATCACTAAAAAAGTCAACATCAGTTCACGAGATGCCCAAAAGAAGAGTATCATGTCTGTAATATGCAAAAAAATTTTTCATTATCAATTTTTTATTAATTTTTTTAATTTTTATTTAATTTTTTTTTTGTCAATTGGGGGATATGGCCCCTTTTAGCCCCCTTTCCTCTGACTGCGCATCTAAAAATTCAAAATGTTACCAGAAAGGAGTCATAACAGAATTTTTCCATAGATTGGTTTTTGATTTTGGGCTACGAATATTTTTCTAATTCATCCCCTTGATCTCCAATTTACTTAAAAAAGAAAAAATACCCAGTCCAAGAACAATCAAAATGGTATTAATTACCATTTTCTAAAAAACTAATCATTATGTTTTTTCATGATATATGGCCTACCACCATAGATAAGGGACATGAAATTGAAGAAAGCAGGGGGCAATTTTCAGTTTCACCCCCCCAAAAATTTTTTGATGTGGCTTATGTGTTTCTGGGGAAATAGTAGTAAATTAATTATGTTCTCATCACTTCCCCGCAACTTGAAAAATAGCATTTGTGCGGAAGTGATGTAGAACACAATCAATTAGATCTGTTATTGAAATGATAAAGACTTAAAAAACAGGGCAAAGTGCTTTAAAACCTAAAACGGGGAAATCTTTGCGTTTTTTAGGTTTTTCTTTATAGTATTTTTACCAAAAATCGTCTTTACTGGGCCCTTTCACTTTACTGGTCAAGTAACCCCATCAGGGACCTCCCTTTCATTTAAGGCAAAAAAAACATTTATCCATACACACAATGTCATCAACAACACTTTAGTTAATTTTTCACAGTACAAGTCTAGTAAGTTAATTTGCGGGGAAAAAACAGCTTTTCTGATGTAAACAAAGGGGGGTTGAGTGTTTTGCCATCTATGGTAGGTTTATTTATTTTATTTTATTTTATTCCTTATTTATTTTTGTTTTGATTAATTTTAAAAATCAATTTTACTCTCCAAACACTTGAACTTTTCGGGTAGGGACCCCTTTGCACTTGCACCATGTGCACAGTCTTGGATGACCCCCTGAACCCCTTGGGACCGCGGGGCCCCCAAATGCTGCGGGCCCTAGGCAAATGCCTCGTTTGCCTATGCGGTAATCCGGCCCTGACTATATCCCCCCCTCCTTTTAACATTTCTGTCATGATCCCATCAGTTCCAGCTGCTTTACCCCCTTTCATTCTACGCAATGCCTCATGCACCTCCCCCACATTCACATCCTGTTCTTCTTCACTTCTAAAAGATGGTATACCTCCCTGGCCAGTACATGAAATTACCGCTTCCCTTTCTTCGTCAACATTTAAAAGTTCCTCAAAATATTCTCGCCATCTACCCAAAACCTCCATCTCCCCATCTACTAACTCCCCTACTCTGCTTTTAATTGACAAATCCATTCGTTATCTAGGCTCTTCTTAACCTAACTCACTCCAAATTTTTTTCTTTTCATAAAATTTCTTGACAGGTGCCTCTCCCACTCTATCATCTGCTCTCCTTTGCACTCTCTCACCGCTCTCTTCACCTTCTTTTACTCTCCATATACTCTACTCTTCTTATGACACTTTTGCTTTGTAAAAAACCTCTCATAGCTAACTTTTTCTCTTATCACACCCTTTACTTCATCATTCCACCAATTACTCCTCTTTCCTCCTAGCACCACCCTCCTATAACCACAAACTTCTACCCCACCCTTCTAATACTGCATTTTTAAAACTATTCCAACCCTCTTCAACTACTAATACTTGCACCGGCCCACCTTTCTGCCATTAGTTGCTTATATCTCAAAACCCAACTTCCTCCTCCCTTAGTTTATACACTTTCACCTCCCCCTTGCTTGTTGTTGTCATTTTCCTCTTTTTCCATCTACCTCTCATTCTAACTGTAACTACAACTAAATAATGATCCAACATATCAGTTGCCCCTCTATAAACGTGTACATCCTGGAGCCTACCCATCAACCTTTTATCCACCAATACATACTCTAACAAACTACTTTCATTACATGCTATTTCATACCTTGTATATTTATTTATCCCCTTCTTCATAAAATATGTATTACCTATTATCAAACCTCTTTCTACATATAGCTCAATTAAAGGCTTCCCATTTTCATTTACCCCTGGCATCCCAAATTTACCTACTACTCCCTCCACAACATTTTTGCCTACTTTAGCATTGAAATCCCCAACCACCATTACTCTCACACTTGGTTCAAAACTCCCCACACATTCACTCAACATTTCCCAAAATCTCTCTCTCTCCTCTACACTTCTCTCTTCTCCAGGTGCATATACACTTACTATAACCCACTTTTCACATCCAACCTTTATTTTACTCCACATAATCCTTGAATACATTTATAGTCCCTCTTTTCCTGCCATAACTTATCCTTCAACATTATTGCTACTCCTTATTTAGCTCTAACTCTATTTGAAAACCCTGACCTAATCACATTTATTCCTCTCCACTGAAACTCTCCCACCCCCTTCAGCTTTGTTTCACTTAAAGCCAGGACATCCAGCTTCTTCTCATTCATAACATCCACAATCATCTCTTTGTTATCATTTGCACAACATCCATGCACATTCAGACTTCCCACTTTGACAATTTTCTTCATATTCTTTTTAGTTGACTTTTACAACACGCATCGCTTACGGAGGAAAGATTCTTATTCCACTTCCCCATGGATATAAAAGGAAAAGTAATAAGAATAAGAACTAAGATAAAATCAAAGAAAACTCAGATGAGTGTGTATAAATAAACGTGTACATGTATGTTTAGTGTGATCTAAGTGTAAGTAGAAGTAGCAAGACGTACCTGTAATCTTGCATATTTATGAGACAGACAAAAGACACCAGCAATCCTACCATCATGTAAAACAATAACAGGCTTTGGTTTCACACTCACTTGGCAGGACAGTGTCTCTACATTCACAGCAGGAGTCGAACCTTATATGCGTGTGTGTGAGTGTGTGAGTGTGAGTGTGTGTGTGTGTGTGTGTGTGTGTGTGTGTGTGTGTGTGTGTGTGTGTGTGTGTGTGTGTGTGTGTGTGTGTGTGTGTGTGTGTGTGTACTCACCTATTTGTACTCACCTATTTGTGGTTGCAGGGGTCGATTCATAGCTCCTGGCCCCGCCTCTTCACTGATTGCTACTAGGTCCTCTCTCTCCCTGCTCCATGAGCTTTATCATACCTCGCCTTAAAACTATGTATGGTTCCCGCCTCCACTACTTCACTTTCTAGGCTATTCCACGGCTTGACTACTCTATGACTGAAGAAATACTTCCTAACATCCCTTTGATTCATCTGAGTCTTCAATTTCCAATTGTGACCTCTTGTGTCTGTGTCCCATCTCTGGAACATCCTTTGTCCACCTTGTCTATTCTGAACAGTATTTTGTATGTCGTTATCATGTCTCCCCTGACCCTCCTGGCCTCCAGTGTCGTCAGGCCAATTTCCCTCAACCTTACTTCATAGGACAATCCCTGTAGCTCTGGGATTAGTCTTGTTGCAAACCTTTGCACTTTCTCTAATTTCTTGATGTGCTTGACTAGGTATGGATTCCAAACTGGTGCTGCGTACTCCAGTATGGGCCTGACGTAAATGGTATAAAGAGTCTTGAACGACTCCTTACTGAGGTATCGGAACGCTATCCGTAGGTTTGCCAGGCGCCCGTTAATGCTGCAGCAAGTTA
>NC_069466.1:6193041-6215169 GCF_026875155.1 Cherax quadricarinatus
TTTTTGAGTGGGGGGGGAAATATGTAGAAAATTAATTGATGTTCTACACACTTCACGCAACTTGAAAACTAAGCATTTGTGACGGAAGTGATGTAGAACATCAATCAATGAATCTGTTATTGAAATGATAAAGACTTAAAGACAGGACAAAGTGCTTTTAAAACCTACAAACGGAAGTCAGTTTGCGTTTTAAGGTTTTTCTTTATAGTATTTTTACCAAAAATGCGTCTTTACTGGTCCATGCTCTTTACGGGTCAAGTAACCCTATCAGGTACCTCCCTTAACATTTAGAGGCGAAAAAAAACATTTATCCATACACAATCAATGTCTATCAACAACACTTCAGTTAATTTGTCACAGTACAAGTCTAGATAACGTGTAATTAGCGGGAAAACACAGCTGTTCTGATGTAAACAAAGGCGTGTTGAGTGTTGCCATCTATGGTTAGGTTTATTTATTTTTATTTTATTTTATTTCCTTATTTATTTTTGTTTTGATTAATTTTTAAAAATCAATTTTACTCTCCAAACACTTGAACTTTTCAGGTAGGGACCCCTTTGCACTTGCACCATGTGCACAGTCTTGGATGACCCCCTGAACCCCTTGGACCGCGGGGCCCCCAAATGCGCGGGGCCCTAGGCAAATGCCTCGTTTGCCTATGCGGTAATCCGGCCCTGACTATATCCCCCCCTCCTTTTAACATTTCTGTCATGATCCCATCAGTTCCAGCTGCTTTACCCCCTTTCATTCTACGCAATGCCTCATGCACCTCCCCCACATTCACATCCTGTTCTTCTTCACTTCTAAAAGATGGTATACCTCCCTGGCCAGTACATGAAATTACCGCTTCCCTTCTTCGTCAACATTTAAAAGTTCCTCAAAATATTCTCGCCATCTACCCAAAACCTCCCATCTCCCCCATCTACTAACTCCCCTACATCTGCTTTTAATTGACAAATCCATTCGTTTCTAGGCTTTCTTAACCTAACTCACTCCAAATTTTTTTCTTTTCATTAAAATTTCTTGACAGTGCCTCTCCCACTCTATCATCTGCTCTCCTTTTGCACTCTCTCACCGCTCTCTTTCACCTTTCTTTTACTCTCCATATACTCTACTCTTCTTATGACACTTTTGCTTTGTAAAAACCTCTCATAAGCTAACTTTTTCTCTTTTATCACACCCTTTACTTCATCATTCCACCAATTACTCCTCTTTCCTCCTGCACCCACCCTCCTATAACCACAAACTTCTACCCCACATTCTAATACTGCATTTTTAAAACTATTCCAACCCTCTTCAACTACTAATACTTGCACCGGCCCACCTTTCTGCCATTAGTTGCTTATATCTCAACCGAACTTCCTCCTCCCTTAGTTTATACACTTTCACCTCCCTCTTGCTTGTTGTTGTCATTTTCCTCTTTTTTCCATCTACCTCTCATTCTAACTGTAACTACAACTAAATAATGATCCAACATATCAGTTGCCCCTCTATAAACGTGTACATCCTGGAGCCTACCCATCAACCTTTTATCCACCAATACATACTCTAACAAACTACTTTCATTACATGCTATTTCATACCTTGTATATTTATTTATCCTCTTCTTCATAAAATATGTATTACCTATTATCAAACCTCTTCTACATAAGCTCAATTAAAGGCATCCCATTTTCATTTACCCCCTGGGCATCCCAAATTACTACTACTTTACTCGACTCTCCCTCCACAACTTTTGCCTACTTTAGCATTGAAAATCCCCGATGACAACCACCATTACTCTCCACACTCTGGTTCAAAACTCCCCACAGACACAGTCCACTCAACATTCCTCCAAATCCTCTCTCTCTCCTCTACACTTCTCTCTTCTCCAGGTGCATATACACTACTATACCCCACTTTTCACATCCAAACCTTTATTTTACTACTCCACATAATCCTTGAATACATTTATAGTCCCCTCTTTCCTCCATAACTTATCCTTCAACATTATTGCTACTCGCCCTTATTTAGCTTCTAACTCTATTGAAAACCCTGATCCCTAATCACATTTAATCCTCTCCACTGAAACACTCCTCCCACCCCCTTCAGCTTTGTTTCAGCTTAAAGCCAGGACATCCAGCTTCTTCTCATTCATACAATCCACAATCTCTCTTGTTATCATTTGCACAACATCCATGCACAATCAGGACTTCTCACTTTGAGGACAATTTTCATGCATATATCTTTTTAGTTGACTTTTACAATCACGCAATCGCTTACGGAGGAAAGATTCTATTTCACTTCCCCTGGATATAAAAAGTAAAGTAGATAAGAATAAAAACTAAATAAAATCAAAGAAAACTCAGAAGATGTGGTATAAATAAACGTGTACATGTTATGTTATAGTGTGATCTAAGTGTAAGTAGAAGTATCAAGACTACCTTAAATCTTGCATATTTAATGAGACAGACAAAAGAAACACAGCAATCCTACCACAGCAATGTAAAACAATAACAGCGTTGGTTTCACACTCACTTGGCAGACAGTGTCACTACATACACAGCAGGAGTCGAACCTTATATGCGTGTGTGTGAGTGTGTGAGTGTGAGTGTGTGTTTGTGTGTGTGTGTGTGTGTGTGTGTGGTGTGTGTGTGTGTGTGTGTGTGTGTGTGTGTGTGTGTGTGTGTGTGTGTGTGTACTCACCTATTTGTACGTCACCTATTGTGTTGCAGGGGTCCGATTCATAGCTCCTGGCCCCGCCTCTTCACTGATTGCTACTAGTCCCTCTCTCCCCTGCACCATGAGCTTTATCAACCTCGCCTTAAAACTATGTATGGTTCCCGCTCCACTACTTCACTTTCTAGGCTATTCCAACGGCCTTGTCTACTCTATGACTGAAGAATATCTTTCCTAACAGCCTTTGATTCATCTGAGTCTTCAATTTCCATTGTGACCTCTTGTGTCTGTGTCCCATCTCTGGAACACCTTTGTCCACCTTTGTCTAATACCGAACAGTATTTTGTATGTCGTTATCATGTCTCCCCTGACCCTCCTGGCCTCCAGTGTCGTCAGGCCAATTTCCTCAACCTTACTTCATATGACAACCCTGTACTCTGGATTAGTCTTTTTGCAAACCTTTGCAACTTTCTTCTAATTTCTTGATGTGCTTGACTAGGTATGGATTCCAAACTGGTTCTGCGTACTCCAGTATGGGGCACTGACGATAAATAGGTAATAAAGAGTCTTGAACGACTCCTTACTGAGGATCGAGACCTATCCGTAGGTTTGCCAGGCGCTCCGTATGCTGCAGCAGTTACGATGATGTGCGCCTCAGTAGATATGCTCGTTGTTAATAGCTCACCCCCAGATCTTTTTCCTTGTAGAGTGAGGTTTTGCAGACTAGGCCATCTAAACTATATTGTGTCTGCGGTCTCTTTGTCCTTCCCCAATCTACATGACTTTGCATTTTGCAGGGTTAACCCTCAAGGAGCCAATTGCTGGACCAGGCTTGTAGCCTTGTCCAGGTCCTCTTTGTAGTCCAGCCTGATCTCATCCAATTTGATTCTTCTCATTAACTTCACATCGTCCGCAATACAAGGAAACTTCTGATTCTATTCCCTTCCGTTTATTTCATTCAAATAAACAAGAACAGCACAGGTCCTAGGACTGACCCTGTGGAAACCCCCCTTGTCACAGACCGCCCACTTTTGGGACACCCTCGTCACGTACCATGACTCGTTGTTGCCTCCCGTAAGTATTTTTCTTATCCATTTCAGTGCCTTTCTCCTGTTGTGTGTCCTGATCCTACTACTTTTGCATAACCACTTGTGAGGAACAGTGTCAAAGCCTTCCTTGCAGTCCAAAAAAATGCAGTTGATCCACTCATCTTTCTCTCTTGTCTTAGACTTCTGACACGCTTTTCATTAAACTCTAATAGGTTTGTGACACGGATTTTCCCTCCCTGAAACCATGCTGGTTACAATTATACACTTGTTTCTTTCCAGTTGCTCCACCACACTCCTCCTAAGATTCTTCTCCATGACCTGCATACATAGCACGTAGTGATACAGTCCTGTAGTTTAGTGCTCGATGTCTGTCTCCCCTTTTTAAAAAATTGGACTACAATTTGCCATCTTCCATACCTCATGAGTTGCACAGTTTCAAATGATGTGTTGAAGATCTTTGTCAATGGTATACCATCCATGTCTCTGCTCCCTCTTTAAGGACCCTCCCACGGAGAGATGATGTCGGTCCCAAGCACCCCACCTCCTTGAGGTGTCAAGTCCACATAGCAGCTTCTTCACACCTCCTCCTTGGTTATATGTACTTAAATCCAACACTTGCTGGTGCATCCCCCCTGCTCTGATTTCCCCTGGTGTCCCTACTGGTTTCCACTGTAATACTTCTTTAAATCTTGTGTTGAGCCCTGACATACCTCCCGGTCGTTTCTTGTGAATTCCCAATCACCCTTCCTCAGTCTGATTACCTGTCCTTGAAACTGTTGTTTTCCCTCCAGATGTGGCTGTACAACAGCTTCGGGTCATCAGACTTTCGTTGCTATGTCAATTTCGTATGCCGCTGACCTCACCTTTCTTACTGTGCATATTCGTTTCTCTGGCTCTTCGGCTAATCTCTTTATTTTTTCCTGAGTTCTCTGTCTTCTGTACCTTTACCATCTCTAGTAGCACCTAGTTGTTTGCCACCCTACACCTTTGGGTGAACTCAAGGACTTCTTTCTGTTCTTCCCATTATTTCTGTTTCCCTTGGGAACAAACCTCATCCCTCGCCTCCTTGCATTTTGTTGCCACAGATTCCCATCGATTTCTTGTACTGGTTTTCCCTGCAGTTCCCTCCCCCACTGAAAGTCTGAAGGAAGTTCCTCCAAGCCTGAGTAGTTCCCCTCCTTTTGTTGTTGGGTTTTTTACCCCACCCCTATTCATGCTGCTTCTACTCTCCACTTGGAGCTCAACTATGTAGTCGAAGCACAGAACCACGATGAATCACTGAGCTCCCAGGGGCCTATCATACATGATACCTTGATGTCAGAACTACTCAAGTGAATACAAGTACCCTCCTCACTGTTCATCCTCTTCCTCCGCTCTCTGGTATGTCTCTAAACATGTTGAAGCATGAGGTTTTCTTCCAGTACCGACATCCATCATCTTGGCTCTCCATGTTTGGGACCACCATGGGGCTTCCAGGTTTTCCCAGACGAATCTCCTTGTGATTGAAAATCACCCATAACACGTAACTGTGCTCCCCCCATGGTGCTCTCCTGGCCCCTATCGGCTAGTGATCAACCATTGCTCGTTGCTCTCATCGGTATTCTTCTCTTGGCCTCTGGCAGTTCGGTGGTGGGTTTGAACATTACGAATTATCCACCTTATGTCCTCAGACTGGATTGTTTGCCTAACTAAGTATCCCTTTTGCCTTATGCCATCCATCTCCCTTTCCCATTTTCTCCAAACCCACTGGTTTTTATGAGCAGTGCACTCCTCCTCCGTCCCCTCTCCTCCCTCTGTCTTTCCTGAGATTTGATATCGGTTGGAAAGATTGATCTGTTATTATTCTGGAGAGTTTTGTTTCTGCGAGTGCTATTATGTCTGGGATGTCTCCTTGATTCTTTCGTGCCACTCCTCATACTTATTTGTTAATCCATCTGCATTGTATACCACACCTTCGGTAACATCTTTGTCTAATATTGTGGTCTGGGAGTGTATAGGGGGTTTTGGGAAGTGGAGACCTGATAAGGAACTATTGGTGGTTGCTGTGGGGGTGGAGTTTTGTAATGCAGTGGTGGGGGCTTGGATTTGGCATGGGTGTTTTGGTTTAGAGTGATTGGTTGCACTGGGGTTGACCTGGTTGGGAGGCTTCTATAGGAAGTTGTGATGGACTGCATTTGATCTTCCTGTGTCTGGGGATCTCCCTTCTGTCTTCTCCATCCCCGTCTCTTTCCTCCTATCGCCTTTGTACCATCTCTCTCCTGTTTCTGCCTTACTGCTTGTGTTCTGTCGCTGTCGAGATACAAACACCTTCCTGTATGCCCGCAGTTCCCTAAATCGGGGCTTTCTCCTGCAGGATCCTGGTTCCGAATCGATTTTCTGCCGTTGAAAAGGTCACTTTCATTGGCTGGGTACTTTTTTTTTACATACCCGCCCTATGCTCCGAGAAATTTTTCCCAGCTGGGTCATGCGTCCTTCCTTCCTATTGCTTCATGATTCTAATCAATTGCTTTTTTCTCCCCTTGTTTCTGGCTTCATATGTTTCCCCTTCAACTTCCTGGGCCAAACACAAAGACTGACCTCACCCTTTCCATTTCTCCCCACTGCATAACCCTGTGTATCCACTCATTCAATTTGATTTCCTCCAATTGCAGCTTACCTTTCTTCAGTTTCTCTACAATGTACTTGGGCTCAGTGGCCTATCATTTTCCCTTCTCGGCTTTTCCCTTGCTCTTGCTGTGTCTGTTATGGGCCTCCCCAATATACTTAGGTCTTTCATTTACTACATTCTCCACTGATTGAGCATCTACAAGCTGTTTTGCTCCTTTCCCTACAGTACCCCTTATTTGTGACATGAGGTAGCCAGTCTCTGTTGTCATCCCAAAATGATCTTTAGGATCTTCTTGGCTGTTTTCAGATTTTTTCGGTTCCGCTTCTAAACTCTGTTATCCTGGCATCTGCTGGCACATTGACTTGCACCTCCCCACTTCCTGCTTTCCATGTTCTATTTATCCTCTCTTCTATTTATCTTTGCCATCATCCATCCTGCAATCTAAGTTCATCTAGTTACTTTTTCCCATTCAGTTCCCTTTTTGTGAGCTCTGCTGCCCACTCATCCTTTGCAGTTTCCTTCCTCCTGTCCCTTGTTTTTTCTTGTCGCTCTCTGGCAACCCATTTTTGTTTTATCCCTGATTGCCTCATAGTGGGAAACCTATTTAATTCTGTATATTAGGTTAGTATTGTGTATGTCAGAGTGTGGGGGGGGAGTAGAGGAGGAACTGTGGCTATTGGTAGATATTGGGAAGGGGAAGTGGGAAGGAGAGTGAATCATAGTGGGTGATAGGGAGAGGTAGAGGGAAGGAGGGAGAGGTGGAAGGGGAGGGTGACAGAGGGAGGGAGGGATCAGGTGGAAGGAGTTTAGATGTTGTGGGGGAGGGTGGGAGTGTATGTTGGTGTGGAGGGGTTTGGCCTGTGTGGGGGTGGTGTGTGGACGTGTGGTGGGTGTGTGTTGGATGTGGTGTGGAGGGTGTGAGTTGGTGTGTGTGGGTGTGTGTGGTTGTTGGGGTGTGTGGATGTGTGTGGTGTGTGGATGTGTGGTGGATGTGTGTGGGGGTGTAGTGGGGGTGTGTGGGGGTGTGTGGGTGTGTGTGGGGGTGTGTGGGTGTGTGTGGGTGTGTTGGGGTGTGTGGTGTGTGTGGGGTGGGTAATGGGTGTTTTTCGTGCACACACTAGGCTATGGCTACTCTTTTGAAGATCATAAAAATTTTTTCATCAATTCAATTCCTATATATACACTAATATATGCTATATAATATTAATTGTGTACACATGTGTTTGTTGAACACTTGTGTTTGTGTGTGTAGTGTGTGTCTTTACTATCTTGTCGATCTTTGAAAAAGAGGGGGGGGGGTCACGTTAACACTATTGTTTATTGTTCTTCTTGGTTCACCGGTACTCTCCCTGCCCAGATCTTTATTGTTCTGGTTCATCACCACGTACTCTCCCCGGCCCAGATCTTTATTGTTCTTGTCACCGGTTATCTCCGCAGCCCAATCTTCGCACACTAGGCTACTTTTAACTTGATTGAAGATTATAGGATTATTTTTTTCTCACTCACACCAATTCCTTATTAATATATACTAATTGTTTATTATAATAATAAATATACGGGTGCACACGTGTGTTTTGTAATGTGGCGACTTGTTTACTAGCTTGTCCTCCGAGAAAAAACGTGGGGGGGGGGGGTTCACAAGGCTACACAACTCTTCTGGATTTACCTGGCGATATTAGATAATTTACTAACCACTTATTATCCCTGGTACTGAAATATGGAGAGAGTGATTGGTATAGCATACAAACCACAGGTGCGAGACATCTGAGACTTTAGACACTAACCAGAATTAACCACAAATAGGCAAGTGATGTCGTCTGCACAACAATGGGAGGTTTCCTGCAGGTCGGCTGCTATCAACTCCTTTCAATTTTGTAACACCTTCAGGAACTTTATCATGCATCAAGTTTTTATTTATTTTTCTTTAAGACTTGGTAATTACCCTCTTTTTTCTTTAGTACAGTATTATGGTCATAACAAGTCTGATGATTTAGCTACATGCACAACACAACAGCTTGGGATTGACTAATGTTTTTCTACTTTCAGTATTTACTTAATCACAGTCTTTCAGGACCTTATCACTACACTGCTGTTAAATCAACTAACATATGTATTTGTTAATATTTCAGATCACACACCATTAACCCAATTAACTGTTTGGATATTTTGAGTCAACACTGTGGCCAGTAGCCTGATCAGCTGACTGCTACCCCTCCCTCACTCAAATTTCATTCAAATCTAAATTTGTAAAAATTTCTTGATCTTAATCACATTATTCGCAATCCTTGAAAGCTATTCACTCTTGTGGTATGTTCACTGATTCACTCACGTACGATGACGCGGCTAATAATATCTTAGACAGCCAATAGAACGCTAAATCCTGGGAGCACTATTCAGCGATACTGCTTCACGTGTGTGTGGTTTGTGTGATATGTTTGTGTGTAGCTCACCTGAGTACTCCCCTAGTCGAGGTTGCGGGGGTCGAGTCCGATGCTCCGTGTGTGTGTTGTTTGTGTGTGTGTGTGTGGTGTGAGTGTGGGTGTGTGTGTGTGTGTGTGTGTGTGTGTGTGGTGTGTGCTGTGTGTTGTGTGTTGTGTGTCGTGCCATATAGGTAAAACTTGAGAGTCTGGCTTTAAAAGCAACACTCTTCTTGGCCATATAAGGCAAACAAAAAATATGTGTATGCAATAAAAGTATTGCAAAAGACATTTCTGAACCTAATGAAAAAAATTATATTTCTTTGTTTTTGTTTTATCATTAAATTATTGTAAACTTATCTAAAATATATTAGTTGGTTTAGGCAAATTAAATTGCACTTGTTTAATAAGGTTAAGAAGTTTTGAAGGGTTGTAAAAATAATTTTTTTTAACATTAACATAAATAAAATACATCTCAAAACCCTATACAAAAAATTTTAGAAAGGATAACCCTTTTAAGGGTCCGCCCGTAAATCTAGGTTTTACGTTCGGGGCCCAAAACCCGTAGATCTACCCCAAAAATTAAAAGCAGCATCAAATTTTAGCGTGAGAAGGCGGGTAGGCTACGTTGAGAGAAGGGTTGGGTGGCAGGTCACACTATAGAAAATATCACGCCCGCATGCCATTTTGGGAACCCGGGCAAAGTAGCTTTGTTTTGGTTCGGGCGGCAGGAATTCTCACTCCCCACTCACTCTCTGGGGTGAATTCTGACTCTCTTTTTACAATTACATTTTAAAGATGAGGGAAAGGGGAGCTGAGGGCGAATTCTTGGTTTGAACCAATGATACCATTGGCCCATAGGACAATGGTACCATATGGTACAAGGGGTCCCTTGCCCATAAAATGGTAAAAGGAAAGGGGTACCATATATAAAAATATACCATATATACATTGTACCTATAGAACAAAAACCATATGGTACAGGGCACAGGCCCCCAAAGGGAAATAAGTCTGTCGACTTTTTTGGGTTTTTCCTAGGTTCCCAAACTATCTGCAAGTATGATATTCTATTAACTTTATTTGTGAACCTAAATAAACTTACTTATATGCCCCCTGCCCCTGAGTAATTTATTCGGTGTACAGAAAAAAATTACAACAAGATTATCATACATAGCACAAACTATAAAGTCCTGGGATAACAAAAAAAAGCAGGGTGACTTTTTCCATATTTTATCCCTGTACGTACCATATTTTTCCTGACTTAGGGTCCCCCTGCCATATGGTACCGTCCATATGTACCCTTACCAATGGTACCCCTAAAACCCTTTTACCGTCGATGGTACCCTATACAATACAGTACAATGTACCATAGGTGTCCTGTACTGTTGGTACCCTTCCCAATGGTACCTGCACAATATTTGTCCTGTACTGCATTACCCTATACAATTATAGTACAATGTACCTTATGGTAACCTGTAAAATATGATACCATGTACAAAAGGTTAATAAGTTTTTGGGTAAGGTAGACACAAAATAATTTTTAACCTAGAAAATTTTAAAACCTTAAAAGAGTTTTGAGGACAACACCCGTGGGTCCGTCCCGTGATCAGGCCTCTCGGGGATCAACCTGATCACCAAGTTGCTAGCGGCATAAAAAGCTGACAAGGTACGAGCCCACCCGGTGTAGGAACCGGGCTGGGGGTGCATTAGAATGCTTGTCCCCAGTGCCAGCTTGAGGGACTGCGGGTCATGTTGTAATTCTATGTGTGTCTGGAGGCAAGTTGAACAGCCCTCCCCCTGACACTCTTTGGGTAATGGTCTCTTAAACGTTAGCTAGAATGAGCTCGGGCTTCATTGGGATGTGAACCATATGTCCTTGGCCAAGTCTTTTGCATTCGTACATGAGTGATGTTTCGTGGACATTGGTACAAGTACCTCTAAAAATTTTCCGGGCTTGTATATAACATTATCCTTCCTGGTTCCAGGGACAGGGACCGTAATGAAATAAGCGTCACTTTTTGGGTTTTCCTAGTTCCCCAAATTATGCGCGCTAGTTGAAATTTCTATGTAACTTTATTTGGTCCAAAAACTTACATGCCTGCCCTGAAAGGTGTGTTAGAGTGCAGAATAAATTACATACATAGAACAATGAGATACATATAAAGTCCTATGGATAACCTCAAAAGTCTGTGAAGTTATTTCCATATTATCCCATCTGTCCATTTTTCCCTTATGTAGATGCAATTGATACCATGTTATGGTCCCTTTGAAGTGGTACCCTGCACCATATTATCACTCAGGCCCCTTTGACAGTTGGTTTTCCTGTATTTTATGGCCAGTAATTTGGTACCCTGAAATATTTGTCCTGTACTCAGGGTTTACCCTATACTGTAGTAATTGTAAATTTTGTACGTTGAACTTCATATTGTTTTCGGGGCATGGCCCACCAAAGATTGGGTTTGAGTGGTGACACAAGCTAGCTACTGACTCCACAGTTTCCCCGGAGACAAAGAGCTTTGTCATCCACCTCAAGGAACATGTGGAGTTCCTGTACATTTGTAAATATATAATAGAACATTACTAATATACAACATTTTTGCATATTTTTGTTGTAAACAATTATTGTAAACAAAATAATGATAAAATATAGTGTGTTTATTGTGTTGAATACAACAGTACCATATAGTACCATATGGTACAATGAACCATATGGTATCATTGTACTGTATGGTACAATGTACCATATGGTACCATGTCACCATATGGTACCATTGTACCAAATGGTGCCATTGTACCATATTCTACCATATGGTACCATTGTATCTATGTGCCATTGTACCAAATATGGTACCATTGCCATTGCACCTATGGCACCATTGTTCCATATAGTACTACATGGTACCATTGTATTCAACACAATAACAGCACTAATATTTTCATCATTTTGTTTACAATAAACTTGTAAACAAGTTTTGAAAGCAATATAACGATAAACAAATTAGTGCAGTTATTGTGTTGAATACAATGAGTGTACACTTATACAATATACATTATATTGGTCTCACAGGCCACAAATGTTATTAGAAAAAGAAAAAATTAGAAAAGAAAAGAAATAAGTATAAAAAACGTAAAATAAAAAAATGGGATTTTGCGGAAGTCACTGATGTTGTCGCCACCCGGTCATTTTGGGTCAACTTCCCGCTGCTGTATCTCGGTAAGTACTGATCAGAATTTTTTTTCTTTGTTTTATTACCTTCACAAAAATATTATATTTAATACTGTAAGAAAATTTTTTTTTTTTTTCAAAATTTCTTGGACACTGGGGCACCCTTCTGATTTTGGCCTTGGACCCTGAAAGGGTTAATTTTAAATGAGCTCTTGCTTGCTAATTGTCTAAGAAGGCCGTAGATAGGGATCTCTAAGGGAATTGGCATTATTATTATTATTATAATAATCACGGGGGGGCTAAACCCGTAGGATTAAACAGCAGGGAATTGGCAAAAGGTGTGGGATTAAAAGATAAAGAATCTAACACAAAGTGGGAGTTGTCACAGTTGCTTTTTTGCTGATGACACTGTGCTTTTGGGAGATTCTGAAGAGAAGCTGCAGAATAAGTAAGTTTATTCAGGTATACACAAATATAGTTACATAGATTATCATACAGAGCAGCATATGTGTACAGAACCTAGGATAACCAAAAAAAGTCAGAGTGACTTATTTCCATTGGGGTCCAGAAGTTGGTGGACAAGTTTGGTATGGGATGTAAAAGAAGGAAATTAGAAGTGAACATTGGAAAGAGTAAGGTGATGAGGATAACAAAAAATTTATGTAATGAAAGATTGGTAAATGTCGACAGATATTTGGGAGTCGACTTGTCGGCAGATGGGTCTAGGAAAGATGACTTCAATCACAGAAGTGATGAGGAAAAAAATGGTGAGGGTTGCACTGAGGAGTCTGTGCAGACAAAGAACATTAGCCATGGAAGCAAAGAGGGAAATGTATGACAGTATAGTTATACCAATGCTCTTATATGGGTATGAAGCATGGGTGGTTAATTTTGCAACAAGGAGAAGGTTAGAGGCAGTGGATATATCATATCTATGGGCAATGTGTGGTGTGAATGTAATGCAGAAAATCCGTAGTTTGGAAATTAGGAGGAGGTGCAGGGTTACTTTACTAAAAGTATTATGCAGAGGGTTGAGGGGTTGTTCAGGTGGTCTGAACATTTAGAGACAATGGAAAGAAAAATAATGATGAAGAGAGCTTATAAATCTGTAGTGGAAGGAAGGCAGGGTAGGGGGTCTTCCTAGGAAAGGTTGGAGGTAGGGGGTAAAGGAGGTTTTGCATGCGAGGAGCTTGGAGTTCCAGCAAGCATGCGTGAGAGTGCTAGATAGGAGCGAGTGGAGACAAGTGGTTTTTATGACTTGACATGTTGTTGGAGTGTGAGCAAGTAACATTTATAAAGGGATTAAGGGAAACTGGCAAGCCATACTTGAGTCCTGGAGGTGGAAAGTACAGTGCCTGTACTCTGAAGGAGGGGTGTTGATGTATTTCTTTAACTATAGTCTAGGTGAGCCTCTGGCAAGACAGTGATGGAGTGAATAATAATGATGATGAAAGCGTTTTCTTCTTTTTCGGGTCACCTGCCATGGTGGAAATTGGCCAATGTGTTAATAAAAAAAATATATATTGTCACTACTTAGTGATACAGTACACTACTCCCTACAGTAAAGTATTTAAATACCATGTTAACAATTGTAGTAAATAATACTGAAGAGTAGGGTAGCTTAGAAGTAACAGACTTTTAGTTAATATCACAAACATTCACTTGACCTTGGGCCTGTAGCAACTATTAGATTGGCCCTTAGCTTGGCCTTGGGCCCATAACAACTATTAGGTTGGCCCTGGAGCCATCGCAACCATTCAGTTGGCCCAAGGGCCATCACATCCTTTGTTTTTTTTTGTTTTTTTTTTTAATATACAAAATTGGTAAAAAAAAAAAAAAAAATTTTATGGCTCTCCATTGTTTTATTTAATTGTTAATGTCTAAGGAATAAAGATTAGGATTTTGTTCTCTGTGAATTGTGCTAACACAACAATCGTGAAATGACTTTTCAACATAAAAGGTTTTGGCTCTGTTTTCATAGCATATTTTTAGAACATGTTTTAAAATAATACATTGAACATGTATTATATCTTGCAACAGTTATGGAAATATTAATGTGTCACATATTCTTTCCTTTATGAGTTCTCATGTGTATCATTAAGTGAATTTTTTGTGAAAAGTCTTTTAGACATTCTGAACACTGAAACAGCTTTTCTCTAGTATGAAGTCTAGTATGTTTAACTAAATTAGACTTTTCTGAAAAGTTCTTTAGGCACACTAAACATTGATAGGGTTTTTCTCCTGTATGAATTCTCTGATGTTTTACTAGAGAACTTTTTTCAGAAAAATTTTTTTGGCACACTAAACAATGATATGGTTTCTCTTTCGTATGTACTCGTGAATGTCGTATTAAACTTCCTTTGACAGAAAACTTTCTTACGCACAGTGAACATTTATATGGTCTTTCTCCTGTGTGAATTTTCTCGTGTTTTATTAGGGTACCTTTTTGTGAAAAATCTTTTAGACACTCTGAGCACTGATATGGTTTCTCCCCCGTATGAATCCTTGTATGCGTTATTAATTTTGCTTTGTCTAAAAATTTTCTTTGACACACTGAACACTCATAAGATTTTTCACCTGTATGAATTCTTCATGCTTTACTAGAGCTTTTTTTTGAGAAAAGTCTTTTACACACACTGAACACTGATATGGTTTCTCTCCTGTATGAATTTTTTCATGTCCCACTAGCTTTGCCTTTTCTGAAAAACTTTTGAGACACACTGAGCACTGATAAGGTTTCTTCTCCCTGTGTGAATTCTCATATGTGTTATTAGATTGCGATTTTGAGAAAAGTTCTTCAGACACACTGTACACTGATATGGTTTCTCTCCTGTATGAATTCTCATGTGTGTAATTAGTGTAGATTTTTGTGGGAAAGTCTTTTAGACACTCTGAACACTCGTACAGTTTTTCTTTTGTGTGGATTCTAGAATGTGTTACAAGATTTGATTTTTCTAAAAAACTTTTCAGACATACTAAACACTGATATGGTTTCTCTCCTGTATGTATTTTTTCATGTCGTATTAGAACATATTTTTGTAAAATCTTTTTCGACATACCAAACACTGATATGGTTTCTGTTCTCTATGGGCACTCATTTGTATTGCATATCAGTTTGTTTTAGAAGTGAAGACTAATGTGATTCTTTGACAGAGCCTAGGTACATATGTAGGTAGATGGGAGGGCAGTATTTTGGTAAGTAGATGGGAGGGCAGTATTTTGATAAGTAGATGGGAGGGGAAAAGAGGTAGATAGGAAGGGAGGTAGATGAAAGGGCGCCTGGTTTGGTTTGGTTCGGTTTATTTGTTGGTTTGATTAATAAGTTGGTTGGTGTTGGTTGGTTTGGTTAGTTGGTCAGTTGGCTGTTTGACTAGTTAGTTGGTAAAATACATTAGAAACTGCATATGAGGGTAGGTAAATTAGAATTTTTTCTGAATCCTAATATATTTCTACATACATTTAATTATTTGCTCTTGATGCTTACAACTCTTACAAATGTTCTAAGACATTAGTAACAGAAACAATTTGATCTTATATGAAAATTCTCCTGCATTTTGAATTTAATATAAACTTTAATTTTCATAAGAGTTTATAGTAAAAACCCATCATCAAAAAACAATTTTACCGCTTATACTAACACAATGTATGAAACTTTCATAAAAAGGTTCTTATTAAAAGAAAATAGTATTTATAAAGATTTTGTTTGATACACGTTAATGACTGACAAAAACTTTTAGTATGTGGCTCTTATTTGTTAGGTTTCCCGGAGATAACTTAATGTGAGAAATGTTCAAAACACTAAAATGGCCTACCCCACTGCAACAGGCTTAAAATCTGGCACAATGTTCATATTAATTACAACTGAATAATAAAGTGTCCACACTTTTTTTGGCAGAATATTCTTCTGCTAAACTTGAAATATTTTGATAAATATTAAATCAACCAAGGGAAATACTGATATAACAATATTATGTAACTGTATAATATACAATATACATATATATATATATATTTAGATACAAATGAACACTAGCATTTGTATGGTAGATGACCGTGCATGCAACAACACACACACACACACACACCTACACATGCAACAAGCATGTAAATTAAATTTTACTAGAAATAAATAATGAGGTGAGCAAATTCATGGCTTTTTCATGATGCAAAAATGATTCCTTCATACAGTTGAATGCCGCAATTACCTTTCACAAAAATACCAACCATAAAAAAAGACAGTTAATGCTTTGAATGCATGTTACACACAGTTCTATATCCAATACAGAAGCGTTCATCAAAAAGAAACAATCACTATACCATGCACTAGTCATATAGATAAAACAGTGAACTGAATGCTCATCAGATAAAAAATTTATAAATAAATAGTAATAGAACTATCAATGAGGTTACATTCACATGTTAATGCATGTATTAGTGTTCAGGATTGCATTATATCATGTGCTGACCACAGTTTCATACATAAGTAATTATTTTTGCTATTAATGTGTCCTTAAATAGAAGGCAAAGGTAGTGAGTGTGTAATTCTTCCTCAAACGCATGGCTGCAGAAGAAAAGAATGAACATTAGGTATAGATAAAAAAACTTACACTAATGTGAAAATACAAGCCTATTTAGAACTATAAACTTTTTCTCCTTCAAGAAGAGCACATCTATGGTATATTAAGAATTTATTCAGGAAATACAATTGAGATATTATGTAAGTGTGACTGAAATACTTAAACAATTTTTGATGATGAGGAAGGGAGGAGAGGGAATGAGGGATTCCGCACCTGAGTCCTGTCTCAAAGTGGCCCTTTTGCAGGAAGGTCAGTTTAAAGTGTGTTGAAGCGGAAGAGATGTCAAGAGTACATTCTGTGTGCCTGCTGATAGACATGACATTCTATCAAGATATGTGAAATGGCAATGCAACTTTTCAATCGTCATTCAACGTTAATATGGGGCAGTGATTATCTGGAAGTGAATACTCCATTCCTCACTTACAGACAGGACAATTCAATTAAAATATGGGATCTGATTCAATTGCTACCTGGCAATCCAACAGATGCATGCAAAATTGTGTCCCATGAGATATCCGTGAAGTGCATGTGGCTGAGAATAGATTTTGCCACCACAGTGGCTAGTTTATTGTGCACCCCATATTCAGCCTGTGGACAGTAGCATGAATGCTAGGGATACACAAAGGGCCCTAGGAACTGGGCCATTTGTGTACCCCCATATCTTTCCCCAAAAGGGTTTAAAAAATGTTTGTTTAAAATTTTTATACATGTTGTTGGGTAAAAAAAAAGCCACTAAATTAGGCATTTTGGGCAGATAATTTTAATGCTTAAGATTAGCCCCAAAAGGGTTAAAGGAGCCATTTTGATTTATATCTACGTTCACATATCAAAATCTAAATCGTTACAAGAAAAATTTGGGAAAATTGCTTAAATTTTATCGGGGTTCTTATTTTCATTATAAGATATTTTGACATGTTCATAAATTATCTACACTCTATTTCCTCATATTTTGAAATTGGAAATTTTTAAAATTTTGTTTTAAATTGGCAAATTCCCAAATTCTGATACTCCATTGGATTTTTGAAAGGGTTGGGGGGCAGTTTTTTTTTCTTAACAAAAAAAACTAAAGACTACTGCAAAACAGTTAAGTATTTGGTAACTGGAAAAATGTAAGACCCAAATAAAACCCAAAAAGGGGGGAAAATCGCCAATGCATAAATTTGCTGATGCACAAATTATGAAAGCATAATTTCAGCACTTTTCCATCAAATTTCATACTTTTTGTTATATTATTTTCAGAAAAAATTCTCTACCATTTCATAAAAAATTGACAAAAAATTGTTTTTTTTTTTTAAAATCTTTGGGCTCTGGTGGCCTGGGGTTAACGCTTTCGCTTCACACGGTGAGGCCTGGGTTCGATTCCCAGCCAGAGTAGAAACATTGGACGTGTTTCTTTCAACCCGTTGTCTATGTTCCCCATCAGTAAAATGGGTACCTGGGTGTTAGTCGACTGGTGTGGGTCGCATCCTGGGACACTGACCTAAGGAGGCCTGGTCACAGACCGGGCCGCGGGGCGTTGGGGCCCCGGAACTCTCTCCAGGTAAACTTTAGACAATTTTCAGATCAGCGATCTGGACAGTGAAAGGGTTTAAAGGAAGTTTTTTTCTGCAAGGTACTGCTTTCACACTTGGTCAAACACTTCATGTATCCACTTCATGGAAACCACTTCATGGATTTACTTCATGGGGTCCACTGCCCTGTTACCCAGCTTTAATATTAGCCCTCCAAATTACACTGAGTTTACTTTTTATCACATTGTTTTTCATAAACACCCTTGCATTTTTCAGAGTGGGAGACAGCAATGGTGTAATTCTGCATTCCTTACTAGCATTAAACCCCACAATAAGTGTGTTAGCCTGTCTTTCATGGGCTTGTGTCCTGGCAATGATTTTTCTTCTTAGGCATTCTCTTTCTAAAAGAGCCCAACTTCATCACAATTAAAAACTCATTAAGGAATAAATCCCTCAATATCTAGACAGGTTTAAAATTCCTTAACAAACTTTTCAGCATCATCTCTGTTAGCACTGGCAGCCTTCCCATGCCTTATTACATTATGAATTCCACTGCTCTTTCTAAATCTATCAAACCAGCCCTTACTTGCCTTAACCCTTACAGGGTCCATCCCGTAGATCTACGGCTTCACGTTGAGTGTCCAAACCGTAGATCTACGCCAAAATTCTAGCGCTGTCAAATTTAGCGCGAAAGCGCTCATAGGCCTACATGTGAGAGAACGGGTCTGCGTGGTGGGTGTGCGCCATAAACAAAAAATCTAGGCGCCCGCATAGCATTGTGGGAACGCCGGCTCAGTTACCCTTGTTCACCATGCCTCGTCGCAAGTCAGCTCTCACTCCACGGAAAATTGGGACTCTCCTCTTCCTATCTGATAGTTCTGACACTGATGGAAGTGGAAATGAAGACGAATTCTTTGGCTTTGATCAGTTAGCGACCGAAAGGAATAACCAGGATATCGATAATACAGTGGACCCCCGCATAACGATGGCATCACATAGCGATTTTTCCGCATAACGATTACTTTTATCGCAAAATTTTTGCCGCGCATACCGATTAAAAACCCGCTTACCGATTTTCGTCCGAGACGCGTCCAATGTGCCCTCACATGTGCCGGCCGTCCCATTGTTTACCAGCCAGCCTCCGCGGTAACATCCAAGCATACACTCGGAATATTTCGTATTATTACAGTGTTTTCGGTGCTGTTTCTGGAAAATAAGTGACCATGGGCCCCAAGAAAGCTTCTAGTGCCAACCCTGTGGTAAAAAGGGTGAGAATTAGTATGGAAATTAAGAAAGATTTTGAAGGGTTTGGGGCTAACCCTGAGAAGCCTATGCCAGTTGTGGAATCCATTGTGCCTACTTCAAAGATTAAGGAAATGTGTGCAGAGTGGGTTGAACTGCAAACCTTTATAGATGAAAATCACCCTGACACAGCTGTTGCAAACCGTGCTTGTGACTATTTCAATGACAATGTTATGGCCCATTTTAGGAAAGTCTTGAAGGAACGGGAGGTACAGAGCTCTATGGACAGATTTGTTGTGCGACAGAGTCCAGTGACTCTCAAGCTGTCCTAGTGGCATTAAAAGAAGAAGGGAAGTAACCCCAGAAAAGGACTTGCTACCTCAAGTCCTAATGGAAGGGATTCCCCTTCTAAACAGTAAGAAGATAATGCCCCTCCCCCCTCCCATCCCATCAATCATCACCAGATCTTCAAAAAAGTAAGTGTCCATGTAATTGTGCATGCCTTTTTCAGTTTGATGTAATTAAAATTAACATTTCATGTGGTAAAAAAAATTTTTTTCATACTTTTGGGCGTCTTGCACGGATTAATTTTTTTTTCCCATTATTTCTTATGGGAAAATTCATTCGCTAACGTTTTTTGCAAACGATGACCCCTCTTCACGGATTAAAATCTTTTCCCGGGGGTCCACTGTAGTGGGGAAAACCCACCCTCCCTTTCTACCTCTGGGGGGGCACTCGCAGTCATGGTCAGTTGTACCTAAACGCAAGAAAAACTAATATTTTCGCGTAGCCAGGCCTCTGATTCAGTAATGATGATGATAGTGACGGGATTTTGATTTTTTTTGCGCTTGACGTCTTTTGGTAGTGATAGTGAGGAATCATATTTACCATGAAGCCCGTATGTACGCCGCCGAAGCGCTCAGGTATTACCCTATGCTTCCCCGGGGGTGATACATCCCCGGAGTACATCCGGGGTACTTCTGTGGCCCTAAAAACCAGGTTTTGATAGTGAAGGAGGAGTGTGGGTACCTTGCATGGAAGACCACAGGCATCAGCAGATGGTGGGGAGGGATGGGATGGGACCGCCCTGCGTGACTACCACCCCCGGGGGGACCTACCTGCTGGGTCCCCATTTAAGGAAAAGCGGAGCGTCACCCCCACCCACCACACCCCCCCACAACCAGCCCATATTCCAGTATCTACCACAAACCCTACGGGGTTTGGCAGCAAAAAACCCAATTTTTTTTCCCCAAACCCCCCACTTTATGCCAAAAATGAATTCACTACTTGTCCCCCTTGAACCCTGGCCAATGAACGGAATTTTTTGAATTTTCTTTGAAGCCATTGAGGAAACTTTGCAGGGAAAGAAAATTTAAAAAATTTTTAGTACAAAACCATGGGAAAAACGACATATCACCAATCAAGAACACCGTGGGAAAAAGACACTGTTCAGAAATGATTTGCTTTTTCAACAATAAAATTAGCCTCATTCTATAACAAAATAAAAAGCTATGTCCACAATCCCGGGTAATTTCTACCCCGGCTCAGTGAAATCATCCCCCGTGAACGTTTACTTTCTGTTACGTATGTTTGCACTTCCGACAAAACCAGGCCGACAGAAAATGACAGGGTTAACAGATCAAAATGTTTTTTTGTATTCAAACAAAAATTCCTTACTTTTATCCATTCAAAAATCTTGTAATTTATGAGTCATTGATTTTGTTCAAAGGTAGACTGTCATTCAAGCAGTATAAAACCGAGCAAGGGGAAACGCTTTGGTATAAAACTGTTTGTACTCTGTGACTGTGACAGTGGCCTGGTGTTGGATTTTGTTGTATACACGGGAAGTAAAACACTGAAAGATACCAAGATGTTATTGGGTATCTCAGGTGACGTAGTGGGAAAACATGATGGCACCTTATCTTGGTAAGGGCATACATTATATACCGATAACTGGTACACAAGCCCATTACTCAGTGATTTCTTGCGAGTGAACAAGACAGATGTGTGTGGCACAGTGCGTTCTAATCGTAAACAATGCCCAGGGTCAACGCAGGTGCTTTTTGGGTGATGACGTCAGGTGTTTACTGCCAAGACATCATGGCATTATGGTGGCATGACATAAAGATGTCACATTGTTGACAACCATCACATTAATGAAAATGCAAGACAGTGGCAAAGTTGATCGAGTGGCTAATGAACGTATCTGAAAACCAGTGACAGTGATTGATTTTACACAAAACATGTGCTTGGTTGACAAATGTGACATGCAGATTGGTTTTGTTGATTGTGTTCGTAAGAGTTACAAGTGGGACATGAAACTTTTCTTCCATCTCATGGGCATTTCAATGCTCAGTGCATATAATAGTACCAAAAAAAGACTGGCAACAGACCACCGTATGGTGAATTTTGTTTGTCTGTTGTCAGACAACTCATAATGAAGTACCAGGGAAGAACACCTGCTATACAAAAAAAGGTCCTCGAATTCTTCAGGATATACCCAAGCGTTTGAGGAGGAAGGTGATCATTTTATAATTACAGCTTCCTTCAACCAGAAGAAATTTGCTCAGAAGAGATGCATCTTCTGTGCACAAACAAAACGACGGCAACAAAGACGCAAAGACATTCGGTTTATATGTGTGAGGAATGTAAAGGGGCCTCTGTGTATGGTGCCTTGTTTCAAGGAGTTTTCCCCAAGCTCCAGCAGTTCAAAACCATGTCCAGTGGTTGTAAATATGTAAATATATGATAGAACATTAGTTTTTATAAAGATTGTGCATGTTTATTGTAATAAACAACAGTGGTAAACAATAATATGATAATAACTTTAGGCGGTTGTGTTCAATACAGTGGGGTTTTATATATTTCATTTTTATACAGTAAGGTCCTCAGGCCCCAAA
>NC_069466.1:6215669-6244402 GCF_026875155.1 Cherax quadricarinatus
TTTTCTTTTTTCTGGTTTTACTGTTCTTCGTGTTACAATACTGTTCTTGTGTGTTACTGTACTGTTCTTCTGTGTTATTGTATTGGTCTTCTGCGTTACTGTACTGTTCTTCTGTGTTACTGTACTGTTTCTTCTTGTTACTGTACTGTTCTTCTGTGTTACTGTCCTTTTCTTCTGTGTTACTGTACTGTTCTTCTGTGTTACTGTCCTTTTCTTCTGTGTTACTGTACTGTTCTTCTGTGTTATTGTATTGGTCTTCTGTGTTACTGTACTGTTTTTTCTGTGTTACCCGTACTGTTTTTTCGTGTTACTGTACGTTCTTCTGTGTTACTGTCCTTTTCTTCTGTGTTACTGTACTGTTCTTCTGTGTTACTGTACTTTTCTTCTGTGTTACTTTTTCTGTTCTTTTGTGTTACTCTACTGGTCTTCTGTGTTACTATACTGGTCTTCTGTGTTACTGTACTGGTATTCTGTGTTACTGTACTTTCCTTCTGTGTTACTGTACTGGTCTTCTGTGTTAGTGTACTGGTCGTCTGTGTTACTGTACTGGTCTTCTGTGTTACTGTACTGGTGGTCTTTGTTACTGCACCCGGTCTTCTGTGTTAAATCTACTATCTTCTGTGTTAAATGCACTGGTCTTCTGTGTTACTGTACGGTCTTCTGTGTTACTGTACTGGTCTTCTGTGTTTACTGTACTGGTCGTTTTGTGTTACTGTACTGTCTTCTTTTACTGTAACTGGGGGTCTTTTTTACGCACTGGTCTTCTGTGTTACTCTACTAGTCTTCTGTGTTACTGCACTGGTCTTCTGTGTTACTGTACTGGTCTTCTGTGTTACTGCACTGGTCTTCTGTGATAAATGCACTGGTCTTCTGTGTTATTGTACGGTCTTCTGTGTTACTGTACTGGTCTTCCTTTATTACTGCACTGGTCCCTTTTCTGTTAGGGTACTGGGATTCTTGTTACTGTACTGGTCTTCTGTGTTTTCTCAACTGGTCTTTTGTGTTATGTACTGGGCTTCTGTTTACTGCACTGGTCTTTTGTGTTACTCTAACTGGTCTTCTGCGTTTACTGCACTGGTCTTTGTGTTACTGAAACTGGTCTTCTGTGTTACTGCACTGGCCTTCTGTGTTGCTTGCTCGTCTTCTGTGTTAGTGTACTGGTCTTCTGTGTTTCTTTACTGATCTTCTGTATTATCTAACTATCCTGCATGTGTTACTACTGCACTGGTCTCTGTGTTACTGTACAGTTCTTCTGTGATACTGCCCTGGGCTTCTGTGGTACTCTACTGGCACTGGTCTTGTGTGTTACTGCAACTGGTCTATTTCTGTGATTACTGCACTGGTACTTCTGTGTTTACTGTACTGTCCTCTGTGTTTTGTACTGGTCTTCGGTGTTACTTACTGTTCTTCTGTTTACTGCACTGGTCTTCTTGTTAGGGTACTGGTCTTCTGTGTTACTGTACTGTCTTCTGTGTTACTGTACTGGCTTCAGAGTTACTGAACTGTCCTTCTGTGTTACTGTACTGTCTTCTGTGATACTGCACTGTTCTCTGTGTTACTGTACTGGCTTCTGTGTTACTCTGCCTGTCTTCCATACATGCACTAGTTGAGTTAGTGTGTCTTGGTGGCAGTGTATACTGTACTGTTCTTCTGTGTTACTCACTGTTCTTCTGTGTTACTGTATCTGTTCTTCTGTGTTACTGTACTGGTCTTCTGTGTTACTGCACTGGTCTTCTGTGTGTGCCCACAGTTCCTGTGTTACTGCAATGTTCTTCTGTGTTACTGGTATTGTTCTCTGTGTTACTGCACTGTTCTTCTGTGTTAACTGTATTAGTTCTTCTGTGTTACTGCACTGTTTCTTCTGTTGTTACAGTACTGTTTCTTCTGTTACAGTATTGTTCTTCTGTGTTACTGTACGGGTCCTTACTGTGTTCTGGCACTGGTCTTCTGTGTTACTGTACGGGTCCTTCTGTGTTACTGCACTGTTCTTCTTTGTTATGCACTGTTCTTCCTATGTTACTGCACTGTCTTCTGTGTTTACTGCACTGCTCTTCTGTGTTTACTGGAGTTCTTCTGTGTTACTGCACTGTTATCTGTGTTACTGACGTTCTCTGTGTTATTGTATTGGTCTTCTGTGTCTACTGTACTTTTCTTCTGAGTTAACTGTACTGTTCTTATGCTTGTTACTGTCCCTTTTCTCCTTCTGTGTTTACTTTCTGTTCGTCTGTGTTACTCTACTGGTCCTTCTGAGTTACAATACTGTCTTCTGTGTTACTGTACGGTATTCTGTGTAAGTGTATTGGTCCTTCTATGTTACGGACTGATCTTCTGTTTAAACTGTACTGGTCTTCTGTGTTTACTGTACTGCCTTCTGTGTTCTGTACTCCTCCTGTGTTACTGTACTGGTCTTCTGTGTTACGTACTGGTCCTTCTGTGTTACTGTACTGGGTCATCTGTGTATTACAGGTCTTTTCTGTGTTACTGTACGGTCCTTCTGTGTTACTGCACCTGGTCCTTCCCTGTTTACTGTACGGTCCTCTTTGTTTTGTACTGGTCTTCTGTGTTTACTGTACTGGTCTCTGTGTTACTGCAACTGGTCTTCGTGTTAGGTACTTGTCATTCTGTGTTACTGTACTGTCTTCTTGTGTTACTGTACTGTCTTCTGAGTTACTGTACTGTCTTCTGTGTTACTGTACTGTTTCTACTGTGTTACTGCACTGTTTCTTCTGTGTTTACTGTACTGTCATTCTGTGTTACTGCACTGTCTTTTCCATGGTTACTGTATTGTTCTTCTGTGTACTGATGTTCTTCGTGTAACTGTTACTACAGCACTGTTCGTCTGTGATTACTGTTTCTGTTCTTCTGGTTACGAAACTGTTTTCTGTGTTACTGCACTGTTTATCTTGTTAACTGTACTGGTCTTCTGTGTTACTGCACTGGTCTTCTGTGTTGGTGCACGTTCTTCTGTGTTACTGCACTGTTCTTCTGTTTTACTGTATGTTCTTCTGTGTTACTGCAACTGTTCTTCGGTGTTACTGGTATTGTTCTTCTGTGTTACGCACAGTGCTTCGTGTACTGTACTGTCGTCTGTGTTACTGTATTGTTTCTTCTGTGTTTTACTGTATCTGGTCTCTGTGTTACTGGCCTGGTCTGCCTGTTACTGTAACGGTCTTCTGTGTTACAGCACTGTTCTTCTGTTATAGCACTGTTCTATTCCTGTGTTACAGTTCTGTTTTCTTCTGTGTTACTGCACTGCTCTCTGTGTTACTGTATTGTTCTTCTGTGTTACTGCACGTTATTCTGTGTTACTGTACTGTTCATCTGTGTTATTTATTGGTCCTTCTGTGTTACGTACTTTTTCTCTGTGTTAACTGTACTGGTTCTTCTGTGTTAACTGTCCTTTTTCTTCGTGTGTTACTTTACTGGTCTCTGTTTACCTACTGTCTTCCTGTTTTTACATACTGTCTTCGGTGTTATCTGTAATGGTAATCTGTGTTAAAGTACTTTTCCATCTGTGTTACTGTACCGGTCTTCTGTTTAGTGATTGGTCTTCTTTGTTACTGGCGATCTTCTGTGTTTACTGTTCTGGTCCTATGAGTTACTGTACTGGTCTTCTTGTGTTACTGTACTGGCTTTATTCTGTGGTTACTGTACTGGTATCTGTGTTACTGTATTTGTGTTCTGTATTAACTTATGGTTTTCTGTGTTAAAGTACTGGGTCTTCCTGTGTTACTGTACTTGTCTACTCTGTTACTGTACTGGTCTTCGTGTTACTCTACTATACTGGCCTCTGTGTTACGTACAGTCTCTGTGTTAATGCACTGGTCTTCTGTGTTACCTGTACTGGTCTTCTGTTCACTGCACTGGTCTTCCTTGTGTTAACTGTACTGGTCTTCTTAGTACTGCCACTGGTCTCTGTGTTACTGCACTGGTCCTTCTCTGTTACTGTTCTGGTCTTCTGTGTTTACTGTACGGTCTTCTGTGTTACTGACTGTCTTCTGTGTTACTGTACTGGTCTTCTTTGTTACTGTACTGGTCTTCTGTGTTACTGTAACTGGTCTTTACTTGTTACTGTGCTAGGCTTTCTGTGTTCCTGTACTGGTCTTTCTGTGTTCATGTACTGGTCTATCCAAAGTGTGCAGCACTGTCTTCTGTGTTACTGTACGGGTCTTCCTGTGTTACTGTACTGGTCTTCAGTGTTTCCAATACCTGGTGGTCTGTGTTACTGCACTGGTCCTGCTGTGTTCCCCTCTACTAGCCTTCTGTGTTACTGCCACTGTCTTCTGTTTTACTGTACTGAGCTTCTTGTGATACTGCCACTGGTCTTCTGTGTTACTCACTGGTCTTTGTGTGTTACAGGCACTGTCTTCTGTGATACTGCAACTGCCTCCTGTGTTACTGACGGCTTCTGTGTTATTGTACTGGTCCTTCTGTATACTTACTGGTCTTCTGTTATACTGCACTGGTCTTCTGTGTTAGGGTACTGGTCTTCTGTGGTACTGTAACTGACCATCTGTGTTACTGTACTGGTCTTCTGAGTTACTGTACGTCTTCTGTGTACTGTACTGTTCTTCTTTGATACTGCCACTGTTCTTCTGTGTTACCTGTAGCTGGTCCTTCTGTGTTACTGCACTGGCTTCCATGTTACTGTATGTGTTCTCTGTGTTACTGTACTGTTCATCTTGACTGCAACTGTTCTTCTCTCTTACTGTTTTACTGTACTGTTCTTCTGTGTTACTGTACTGGTTTTCTGTGTTACTGCACTGGTTATCTGTGTTACTGTACTGGTCTTCTGTGTTACTGCACTGGTCTTCTGTGTTGGTGCACTGTTCTGTGTTACTGCCTTATCCTTCTGTGTTACTGGTATTGTTGCTTCTGTGTTACTGCAACTGTTTCTCTGTGTTATTACTTTATTGTTTCTGTCTGTGTTACTGAACTGTCTTCTTGTTACTGTACTGTTCTTCTGTGTTACTGTAATTTCTTTTGTGTTACTGTACTGTCTTCTAGTGTTACTGCACTGGTCTTCAGTGTTACTGACTGGTCATCTGTGTTACTGCACTGTTCTTCTTGTTATTGCTACTGTTTTTCTGTGTTACTGCACCTGTTCTTCGTGTTTACTGCACAGCTCTTCTGTGTTAACTGTATTGTTCTTGTTTTCTTCTGTGTACTGCACTGTAATCTGTGTTTACCTGTATACTGTTCTTCTGTGTAATTGTATTGGTCTTCTGTGTTACTTGTACTTTCTTCTGTAGTTACTGTAACTGTTCTTCTGTGTTTACAGTCCCCTTTTCTGCGTGTGTATACTTTACTGTACTTCTGTGTTACTCTACTGTCTTCTTTTCTGGTTTACTATACTGGATCTTCTGTGTTAACTGTACTGTATTCTGTGTTACTGTACTATCCATCTGTGTTACGGTAACGGTCTTCTGTGTTTAGTTATTGGGTCTTCTTTTTACTGACTGATCTTCTGTTTACTGTTCTGGTCTTCTGGTTACTGTACTGCCTTCTGTGTTAGTCTGTTCTGGCCTATCTGTGTTTACTGTACTGGTCTTCTGTGTTACTGTACTGGTCTTCTGTGTTACTGTACTGGTCTTCTGTGTTATTGTACTAGGTCTTCTGTGTAACTGAACTGGTCTTTCTGTGTTACTGCACTGTTCTTCTGTGTTACTGTAACTGGTCTTTTCTGTGTTATTGTACTGGTCTACTGTGTTACTGTACGGTCCTCAGTGTTACTTGCACTGGTCTTCTTGTTAGGGTACTTGGTGTCTTCTGTGTTACTGTACTGGTCTTCTGTGTTACTGTACTGGTCTTCTGAGTTAACTGTAAACTGGGTCTTCTGTGTTACTGTACTGTTCTTCTGTGTTACTCACTTTTTCCTTCTTGTTACTGTATTGGTCTATCTGTGTTTACTGCAACTGGTCTTCCATGTACTGCAATTGTTCTTCTGTGTTACTGTACTGTTCTTCTTTGTGTACTGCCACTGTTCCTTTCTGAGTTACGTGTACTGTTCTTCTGTGTTACTGTACTGGTTTTCTTTCTGTGTTACTGCACTGGTTATCTGTGTTACTTACTGGTCTTCTGTGTTACTGCATCTGGTCTTCTGTGTTGGTGCACTGTTTCTTTCTGTGTTTACTGCACTGTTCTTCTGTGTTACTGAGGTAGTTTCTTCGTTTACTGCACTTGTTCCTCTGTGTTACTGTATTTGTTCTTTCTGTGTACGCACTGTTCTTCTGTGTTACGTCCAGTTCTTTTCTGTGTTTACTGTATTGTTCTTCTGTGTTACTGTACTGGTCTTCTTGTTACTTCACTGGTCATGCTATGTGTACTGTACTGTCTTATGTGTTTACTGCACTGTCTTTCTGTGTTATTGCACTGTTCTTCTGTGTTACTGCACTGTTCTCGTGTAACGCACTGCCTCTTCTGTTTACTGAAGTGTTCTTCTTCTGTTACTGCAACTGTTATTCTGGTTAAGTACTTCTTTCTGTGGTATTGTATTGTCTTCTGTGTTACTGTACTGTTTCTTCTGTGTTACTGTACTGTCTTCTGTGTTACTGTCCTTTTCTTCTGTGTTACTTTACTGTTCTCTGTGTTACTCTACCTGTCTTCTGTGTTACTATACTGGTCTTCTGTGTTACTGTACTGGTATTCTGTGTTACTGTACTTTCCTTCTGTGTTACTGTACTGGTCTTCTGTGTTAGTGTATTGGTCTTCTTTGTTACTGACTGATCTTCTGTGTTACTGATTCTGGTCCTTCGTGTTACGTACGGCTCTGTGTTACAGTATTGCCTTCTGTGTTACTGTACTGGTCTTCTGTGTACTGTAACTGGTCTTCTGTTTACTATACTGGTCGTCTTTGTTACTGTATCTTCTTCTGTGTTATTGTACTGGTGTCTTTGTTACTGCACTGGTTCTTTCCTGTGTATCTCTACAAGTCTTCTTGTGTACTGCACTGTCTTCTGTGTTACTGTACTGGTCTTCTGTGTTACTGTCCAGCTCTCTGTGATACTGCGCTGGTCTTCTGTGTTATTGTACTGGTCTCTGTGGTACTGTACTGTCTTCTTTGTTACTGCACCTGGTCTTCCTGTTAGGTACTGTCTTCCTGTGTTACTGTACTGTCCCTCTGTGTTACTCAACTGTCTTCTGTTGTTACTGAACTGGTTTCTGTGTTACTGCAACCTGGTCTTTTCATGTTCCTCTACTTGTCTTCTGTGTTACTGGCACTGTCATATGTTATTACTGCACTGGCCTTCAGGTTGCTGCTCCTGGAATTCTGTGTTAGTGTACTGGGTCTTCTGTGTTACTTATCTGATCTTCTGTATTACTGTACTGGTCTTCTGTGTTACAGTACTGTCTTTCTGTTTTGTGGTACTGGTTTCTGTGTTAATGAACTGTCTCCTGTGTTACTGTACTCGTCTTCTGTATTACTGTACAGGTTCCTTCTGTCTTACAGTACTCGTCCTTCTGTGTTTACTGTACTGTGGACTGTGTACTGCACTGGTACTTCTGTGTTACTCTACTAGTCTTCTTGTTGTATTGCACGGACTTTTTCTGTGTTAACTGAACTAGGTCATTCTGTGTTACTGCATTGCTCATCTGTGATACTTGCACTTGGTCTTCTGTGTTACTGTACTGGTTCGTCTGTGCTATTGTACAGTTCCTTCTGTGTTACTGTACTGGTCTTCTGAGTTAACTGTCACTGCTCTTCTGTGATAACTCACTGGACCTTCTGTGTTACTGTACATACCTTCTGTCTATGTACAGGTCTTCCTGTAAGTTACTGACTGGTCTGCTGTGTTACTGCACTTGTCTTCTGTGTTACTGCAATCTTGTCTTCTGTGTTACTGCACAGGTCTTCTGTGTTACTGTACTGGATCTTCTGTTTACTGACTGTCTTCAGTGTTACTTCAACTGGTCTTCTGTGTTACACTGCACTGGTCTTCTGTGTTACTGAACTGGTCTTCTGTATTACTGTACTGGTCTTCTATGTTACAATTCTGGTCCTTTCTTGTGTTACTGTACTGGTCTTCTGGTTACTGCACTGGTCTCTGTGTTACTTACTTGTCTTCTGTGTTAACTGTACTGGTCTTCTGTGTTACTGCCTGTCTTTCTTGTTACGGCACTGGTCTCGTGTTACTGTACTGTCTTCTGTGTTATGTACTGTCTCTTGTTACAGTACTGGTCTTCGTGTTACTGCAATGGCTTCTGTGTTACTGCACTGGTCTCTTCTGTGTTACTGTACTGTCTTCTGTGTTACTGCACTGGTCCTTCTGTGTTACTGTACTGTTTTTTCTGTGTTACTGTTCTGTCCTTCTGTTTACTGTAACTTGTCCTTCTGTGTTACTGTACTGACTTCTGTGTTACTGAACTGGTCCTTTTCTGGTTACATACTGGTCTTTCTGTGTTACTGTATTGGTGAGTTCTGTAATACTGTACTGGTTTTCCGGTGTTACTGTTCCTGCTTCTGTGTGTACTGACGGACTTTTCTGTGTTTCTGTACAGGTTTTCTGTGTTACAGTCTGGTCTTCTGTGTTACTGCACTGGTCTTCTGTGTTACTGTATCTGTCTTCTGTTACATGTACTGGCTCCTTCTGTGTTACTGTTCTGGGCTTCTGTGTTACTGTACTGATCTTCTGTGTTACTGTACTGGACTTCTGTGTTACTTACCTTTTGTCTTCTGTTGTTACTGTACTGTCCATCTGTGTACTGTACTTGTCTTTCTGCGTTATTGTACTGGCTTCTGTGTTACCAGACTGCACTGGTCCTTCTGTGTTACTGTACTGTCTTCTGTGTTACTGCACTGGTCTTCTGTGTTACTTACTGGTCTTTCTGTGTTACTGAACAGGTCTTCTGGTTACTGCACTGGTCTTCTCTGTTACTGTACTGGTCTTCTGTGTACTGAAACTGGTCTTCTGTGTTACTGGTTACTGGTCTTCTGTTGTTACGCACGTCTTCTGTATCACAGTACGTCTACTGTGTTACGCACGGGTCTTCTGTGTTACTGCACTGGTCACTGTGTTACTGCACTGTCATCTGTGTTACTGTACTGTTCTTTTCTGTAGGTTTTCCTGCACTGGTCCTTCTGTGTACTGTACTGGTCCTGTGTTGCTTCACTGTTCTTCTGTGTTACTGCACTGTTCTTCTGGTTACTGTAGTTGTTCTGTTACTGCACTGTTCTACTGTGTTAACTGGGATTGGTCTCCTGTTACTGCACTGTTCTAATGTATTACTGCACTGTTCGTCTGTTTACTGCACTGTTCTCCTGTGTTACTGCACTGGTCTTCTTGTACTGCAACTGGTCTTCTGTGTTACTGTACTTTACTGTACTGGTCTTCTGTGTTACAGCACTGGGTCTTCTGGGTTACTGCACTGTTCATTTACTGTGTTACTGCCACTGTTCTTCTTTCTGTTGTTACTGCACCTGTTCTTCTGTGTTACTGTATTGTTCATCTTCTGTGTTACTGCACTGTTCTTCTTGTTTACTGCACTGTTCTAACTGTGTTACTGCACGTTCTTCTGTGTTACTGCACTGTTTTTCTCTGTGTTACTGCACTGGTCTTCTGTGTTACAGTACGGGTTTTTTTTTCTTCTGTGTTACTGCACTGGTTCCTTCTGTGTTTTACTGCAACTGTTCTTATGTGTACTGCACTGTTCTTCTGTGTTACTGGCAACTGGTCTTCCTGGTTACTGATATTTGATCTCTGTGTTGACTGCACTGATTCTTCTGTGTTACTGTACTGGTCTTCTGTTTTATAGTACTGGTCTTCTGTGTTAGTGTTTTGGTCTTACTGGTTGTGACTGTACGTTCTTCTGTGTTAACTGTACTGTTCTTCAGTGTACTAGTACTGTTCTTCGGTTTACTGTACTGTTATCTTCTGTTTAGTGTATGGCCTTGCTGTTTACGGTACTGTCTTCCGTGTTAGTGTAATGGTCTTCTTTTACTGGACTGATCTTCTGTGTTACTTTACTGTCTTCTGTGTTACTGTATCCAGGCTTCTGTATTACTGTACTGGTCCTTCTGGTTACATGTACCTGTCGACCTGCGTAACGTACTGTCTTCTTGTTACTGTACTGACGTCCCGTGTTTTGTGTACGGCTTCTGTGTAACTGTAATTGTGTTCTGTATTATTACTTGTACGGGTCTTCTGTGTTAATTACTGTCATCTGTGTTAATTACTGTCTTCTGTGTTACTGCACGGTCTTCTGTGTTTACTGTACTGCTTCTGTGTTATTGTACTGGTCTTCTGTTGTTACTGTACGGTCTTCTGTGTTATTGACCTGGTCCTTTCAGTGTTACTGCACGGTCTTCTGTTACTGCATCTGGCTTCTGTGTTACTGTACTGGTCTTCTGAGTATTGTACTTATCTTCTTCTCTTGTTACTGTTACTGGTCTTACTGTGTTACTGCAACTTGTCTTCTGTTGTTACTGCACAGGTTCTGTGTTACTGTACTGGTCTTCTGTGTTACTCTGCACTGGTCTTCTGTGTTACTGTACTGGCTTCTGTGTTACGTACTGGTCTACTGTTTTACTGTACTGTCATCTGTGTTACTGCACTGGTCTTCTGTGTTACTGCCTGGTCTACTGTGTTACTGTACTGGTCTTCTGTGTTAATGTACGGTCTCTGTTTTACTGCACTGGTCTGTCTGGGTTACTGTACAGGGTCTTTTCTGTGTTACTGTACTGGTCTTCTAGTGTTACCTGTACTGGTCTTCTGTGTTACCGTAATTTTGTGTCTGTATACTGTACTGGTTTTCTGTGTTAATGTACTGGTCTCATGGTTCTTGTACTGGTCCTTTCTCCTGTTACTGTACTTCTTATGTGTTACTGTACTGGCCCTTCTGTGTATTACTGTACTGGTCTTCTGTGTTAATGCACTGGTCCTTCTGTTTACTGTACTATTCTTCTTAGTTACTGCACTGGTCTTCTGTGTTACTGCACTGTCTTCCCTCTGTTACAGTACTGGTCCTTCTGTGTTACAGTAACAGGTCATCTGTGATACTGTACTGGACATCTGTGTTAGCTGCACTGGTCTTCTGTGATACTGTACTGTCCTTTTTTCTGTTACTGCACTGGTCTTTTCTGTGTTACTGCACTGGCGCTTCTGTGTTTACTGCACTGGTCTTCTGTGTTACTGCACTTCTACTGTTTTACTGTACTGTCATTTGTGTTACTGTACTGGTCTTCTGATATACTGTCCAGGTCATTTGTGTTACTGCACTGTCTTTTCTGTGTTACAGTAAGCTGTCATTTATTTTTGTACTGCACTGGCTCTGTTTTACTGACTTGATCCATTTTGTTGTTACTGTACTGTCTTCTGTATTGTGGAGAAATTTTTCTCCAGGAGGGGGGTATCAGCCCCCTTCTGCCCTTTCACCCCTTCAGCCCCTTTCAGCCCTGAGGGCCCAGCCCTTCAGAAGGGCAAATATCTTGCTTCTGCTACAGTGAAAAATATCACAGATGCCATGCACTAGTCAAGGACCCTGCCCGCAGTGCGGTGTTGAAAAGTGAATTTTATAAGAACGTGCATCCTTATTTTAACAGGACAATTAAAAAATCCGCTCCTACTTTATTACCAAGTAAAGAAGGGGACGTTTTTTGTCTATGTTTAAGACAGCAAGAATCAAACATTCGCTTTGCTTCTTTGAGGAAGTGGAAAGGGAAAAAGGGAGTACTGGGTCAGTTTTTTTTTTTTGTGCGGGGGCAGTGACGGCATGGAGCGCTGTGGCGTCTGAAATTTAAAATTTTGACTCTACCGGGTGACACGACGCCGGGAAACCCACAAAGAACACGATCTTGCGTTAGTGTGGACAAATTTCTCACAAAACACGATAAACATTACAAGGAAGTGGATCACTTCTAGGAATTGGGAAAATTATTGATGAACATGAAACAACGAGTGTTGCGATCCAACAGAGTGTAGTGCGACATTCTTCAAAACACTATTCTTCATCAACCAACGGATACCCGGGGCGAAATTTAGGGGCAATCTATCCCGGGTAAGGTTCAACTCGGAGTACTACTATTAAGCGCAGTTGATATAAAGTCTGAGTTAGAAATTTATCATAAAACCCGGAATGCAGACCATTGGTTAAAACAAGTATGTATTTGTCAGCCCCAGTGAATCAATGTCTGACATAACACCCCCGGGGGTAATTTAAAATTTTTACAAATTATATTTTTTGACAGCCCATGTTAAATTTGGTCGACAGCTTTAAAGACCTCGTCTCAGGGGCTCGTGAACGATTTGCTGTCTTTAATCACTAAGTTTTCAAATATTTATATTTAAAAATTATATCTTAGCGGTAAGGCCTTTTCTAAACATAAATTGGTCGCGCTCGAACCGGGATAAAGACCACACTGTGGTCCAAATAAGTTTTTGAAACTACGTTACAAATAACCTAGACCAAAGGCCCTTTCAAAAAAAGTGAAATCTATTGTTTTACAATATAAACATAAAAGACCCCTTCAACTAATCACAAGAAGGGCAGCAAAAGAAAAGGGGGCGCTCACCCGCGTTCCCCCCAAAAGAAAAGGGGAGCGGGGTGACCACCCAACAAAAAAAGGGGTGATGGCACCCTCCAACCCACGCCCAATCTCGAAAATGCTGACTAAGACAACAACCCAACGATGTTTTTGTCTGATTTATAACCAGTTTTTAATAATGTTTATAACAGAATTTAAAGACACGATTGTTTAAAGTTTTTTTCTTATAATTACCTTTATATTAAAGGAACTTATAATAAATGTAAGCTTTCAATATATATTAACAGTAAAATTTTAATTTTTGAATAATACTCACGTGTATTTGCAATTATAAAAAGACTTTAAAGTGTAAGGATGAAGTGTATAACTCGTTATTTACATAATCACCGGGGCAGGCTGACACAACAAACCAACCAAAACACCACCACATTACCCGTCCCCATGGTCATTGACCCTGAGGTTAAGCTTAGGGGTCAGTAGGTCTGACTCGATTATTCTGACTAACATAACTAAAACTACTGTTTATACGTACAGTGTTTTTTTAAACACCAAGTAAGCTGAATTTTCATATCCATTAAATGGCTTTTTTGAAAACTCAGTTTTCAGTCTTTACAGACAAGTTACACAATTAGAAAATCAAATTTCACTGTATACGTTTAACTCAAGATACAAACTAGATTTTGATGATCTTGAGGCAAATTTTGGATTATTTACACAGCTCTGAAATAATAATTCAACTATCACTTTAAAAAATAAATTTCTTAAATCAACCCACCCAGGATAAAAATTAAAAATTTTTTTGGATACTTTTGAAATCAACAATACGGGACAGGAGCGGCACTCCCGCAAAACTCGTCACAGAGACCTACTGTAACTAGTGAAAACCCCTTTACACCTTAAAAACAACAATTCCCCATTCCCAAACTTACCACTTTCATTACCTTTTTTCCAAGGCATAATTAGAAGAATTCATTAGGGGGTTTTCAACCATAGAATTCCCCCAAATGACATAGATGAGATTGCAAAGTTCAATTCCCTTAAAGTCTTGTGAAGGGAGAACCCTAGAACGGGTTTAAAGCATTTCCGGGGGTTAAAGAAAAATATCAAATACCTTACTTTTAAACAATACTTACTTACAAGGCAAGTTAGACATGCGTCTTAATATCAAGCTTGAAGCCACCCAAACATTTTTTTCAGATTTACAGGCATTTAGAATCACATTAACAATAGTCTCAGACCTAGGGCTAAATAGACCTAAGGCAATGTGATTGGTTTATCAGTTATTGTAAAGAACTTTTAAACGATTAAATATTAGTTCAAAAAACCTATTTACTTGGAAGAAATTACATTTTTACAAAAAAAATTATACATTAAAAAAGAGACAAGATGAAAATCCACAAATCGGTGGATAAAAAAACCTTCAACCGTATAAAAAAGTAAACCCCCCACTAAACCACAAATGGGAAATCCCATATGGCATTTTTTAACTGTAAAACAACAACAGTAAAAAAAAACTGTCGCACATAAACTCCCAAAAAATGTGTACTTGTGTGGAACACATTGGGCACAGTATTGTATTTAAACAACCAATGGAGGCAGTAAAAAACGTGTTCATCAGCGAAAAGTGCTCAAGTTTTTGGGTGAACACAAGGGATAAATGCTCACTGAAGAAGTGTTTTAAATCAAGGGAGCATCATACAGCTTATGCCCAAAAAACTTTTCTGAACAGCACAGACTTCCAAAATGGGAAAGTCAACAACAACACTTTAAAGTGGAGATAATTTAAAGCAACAGCTCCCCCAAGCTCGATTTGATTTAAATCTAAAAAATTTACACAAAACCAATGTCTAACACATTGATCAAGGCTCCAAAGGTCCTTCATAAGAAGAACATCTGCAGAAACTAAATAAACAACCCTACCCAAAATACAGAAATTATACTGGTTTTTTTTCCACAATTCGGAAAACAGACATATACCTGGCCAGAACACTTTGGGCTAGGAAACGGGAAAAAAAAAAGGAAGCGGGGTAAATTTATTTCCTAAGTCTGTGCAGTCCGGGGATTAAAGAAACATTTGTACACTGAAACACTAAGTCAATTTAGCCTGCCCTGACAACGACGGACCAATTAGCCAATTGTTTTAAATCTTTGGGAAAGGGTTTTTATTACACTGTTTTGGGAAAAAATTAGTATAAATATGATTTTCACTTGCTGAAAACAGCAGGACCACAATTTTGGGTCCCATTCCCTCCAAAGGGAAAAAAAGCTGATTTTGTTTCAGGGAAAATTACAGTTACAGAAAACCGCTGATCATGTACCCAAAAAAAATTATCTTTACTGGAAGAAATGAATAACCCAGTTGATAATTTTTGGGGATTTAGATGCGATGGGTAAATGAAAAAAACCCAAGCCCCAAAGGTCCGATTTTAAAAACCCAAATTTTTTGGACACGTCAAATTTGAAGAGGGACATTTTGGGTTGGGTTTACCATGGAAATTAAATCCCCACATCTTTCCTAGAAATTTACGCATGGCTTTCGACAATGAAAGCACAAATCATGAGCCGGGAAAATCCAGAGCTACGGGCGTCTATGAAATACATACAAGAACATTGGCAAAAAAATTTATTGAGGAAAAATCGAAGAAATTTTTGAAGCAGACTCTCATTATCTCCCGCACCATGGAGTCGAAAAATTCTGAAACCACCCCACACGTGTTTTAATAATTGCAGCCACGTGCAAAAAAAATTAGCAAGTCTTAATGACTGTCTGATGACCGGACCCTCAAAACGAGAAGCTTGGAACGTGCTTATAATTTTCGCACAAACCATATCCTACACGGCTGATATTTCCAAGGCTTTTTTAAAGTAGGCAAAGAAATAGATAAGATTAACTCGATTTTGTGGCCGAAAATCCACATGATCCTCAAATTTCCTGTGAAAACTTATCTTTTCAAATCATTTATTTGGGTGCAACACCCACATTCTTACAAAAGCTCACTAAAACCATTTAAAGAATCAAAAGTCCCTTCGGGAAATCAAAAAAAATTTCTATTGGCAACTTCAAGGTACTGTGAATAAAGGGGAGATTTGAAATCTTATACAGAGAACAAACAAAAAATGAAAGAACAAAGATGCCTAAAAGGAGTGGAATACAAATTCAAAGCATTAAGGAAAAACTTATCAAAGAAGATTTCCTGAAGCTGAAATTCCTGATTGCAACAAATGCGGGGATTTAAATTTGGAACACACAGAAGAAATTTTAAGTCTAAAAAGGGGATAAACAATAAATCATGGTACCTCATTAAACTTTTTTAAACTGCAGGGGTATCACAATTTTTGATCCCTAGGACTCGTCCCCACCAATTCCATAAAGGGAAAATGCTTAGCAAAACATGGAAGCTCAAAATTAAGGGGATGAAACTTCCCTAGAAATGAGTCAAGCGGGGATGAAATCCCAGGGAGTTTAAAACTTCTCAAATTAAACTTCCCGACAATGGGTCAAGAGGGAAAAAATTACACTAACTTTTTCTGTTGTGTCAACCAGAGGTTTATGGCGCTGTAGCTTACAGAGTAAGCTGAAGGAAGTACCCAATTATTTCAAAGGCCAGGTAGCACCCTTTGAAGGTCAAACGTCCCAAAATTTGGAACTACAGACTATGAGTACAAAATTAGTTTCTATTTCAACATATACTTGATTACTCACTATTGAAAAAAAAGTACTTTTTTCTTTATGTTTTTTTTAAAACTCAGAAAAAAAAAAAAAAAATAATGGGTACATAATCAATTTGTAACAAGAAAAGGCAGTAAAACAAAACTGCGTGACTACACAAATACCAAAAAACCCTTTATAAATGACATCAAATTTCTGCTCACTCCAATAAAACCACTTTTTTTTACTTTGCTTCACTGAAAAGAGGTCTTATAAAAAAAACTAAGCCCAAACTAGTAATGCTTACACTCCCCCCATCCCTTAAAAACATCCACTTTCACCTTAGTATACCATTGAAACCTTAACTTTTATTAGAGCATTAAAGGCACATTGCAACAGTATAAACACAATCCACCATCAAAAAGGCTGACAAAAATAAAAGGGAATGGCTAAACAGATGGCACACATCCACCAAAAAACCAACCACACCCTAACCCTCATATACCCCATATAACAATCAATCGTGCACGGGGGGGTTTAATACACTACCGCTGACTCTTCCCCCCCCCCCCCCACATGCCTATAACGTGCGCCGTCCCCACTCAAAACCCTCCATCAGTCATTGAATTTAAAAATACATTAAAAACAATAACAAAGAATATAAGAACCCCTATCGTCTCCGCCACAGAAAAATAAAAATTTTTTACATTTTCTAAATACATACTGCTATTCATCTTTGTCTTACAAAAAAACCCCCATCACCTAGATTTTTATCTCTTGAGTCCAAAGCAAAAACCAGATTATACTTTCATCAAAAAATTTTTTTACAATAAGCAAAATTATAAATACTTATCATCCGACAATGGGTTTTACATTATTATCCCCAAGTTCCATGAAATTTACATAAAATTTAAATACAAATTAAAAAACCTCCAATCCTTCCTGTTTTATAAATAAGTTCAAAAATCCAATAATTTCTTTATGACCAATCATATTTACTTTACACTTCCCCTTTTCCCAGTGCAAGATAAACCCACTGCACTAAGCAAAACACCTACATTTTTTTCACTTAAAACGAAAAAATAAAAACAACATAAATAATTTAAAACAATATATAATATAATTATTTGACAAAGTGAAGACTACCAACTAAAGGGAAACATAACTAGAAATTGTAACTCACTCCTAAACTACCCCTTTTTTTATGTATAAGTTCACAAGATATTTATATTTAAAAACAATTTTTCCAGAGCAATAAAATTTTTCTCGTCACGCACTAATTACAAAATAAACTAGGCCTAAAAAACATGTACCGGTCAGTACTACCTCAACATTAACAAAACCAACCTGGCAAAAGAACTTCAGAAAGCCACCCCCTGACCCCATCTACTGTTTAAAAAAAACAAACTCACGTTCCCTTCCATCTCAATTCTACCTGCGTCGAAAGCAAAAAAAACCCCCCTTCTCTAAACCAAAGGGACCCTTTCACCCCCCCCTACCCCCCCCCCCCTCATTCCTAACGATTTTTACCCCCATTGTCCACAACCCCCACGCACTTTTATTCCACCTTCCATCCTCAACTAATCTCAAAAAAAACAAAAATGCCATTTGGGGAAACCACCCAATCCACTCAAACAACCCCAACCCCTAACTTACACCTACCGTCAATTCGATAACCCAAGGAAAACTATTTCCCACAACCTCCCATATAGTAACCTTTTTTCTGCAACTGACGAAACACACTCGCCCAAGCCCCGCCCCCCTACATTCCCCCCCCACCTCCCCATGCACCAAGAACATACAAAAAATTCCCACTAATAACCCTCCCCTCCGAATGCCCTTTGGGAAACCCCCCCCAAATAAAATGCAAAGCCCTAAAAGCAAAATGTTTCTCCCCCTCCCGCCCATACCCAAACTCCGCTAACCTCCCTTACAAAACCCAATTTTCCCCACAAAATATAGGAAAGAAAAGCCGTCCCCTTTTTCCTCACAATGCAAACAAGGCCACACCTGCATAACCCATTTTATAGACGACCTTGTACTAAATTCCCAAAAGAATCTATAAACCACTTCAGAACCCTTGGCTTAATCTGATCTTCCGAAAGTTTTCCCAAAATGCCCCTCCAATCATACATTGGGATGTAGCTACTCCCTTATCACTGACCCGCCAACCTGTCCCCCCAACCTACTTACCCTTCTTTTTTTGCACTCTTACTGCCAAAAAATTTCGCCCCAATCTTCACGCTCCTAGTGCCTTTCCCTTCCACCATTTTTCGCACACCCTTCATGACCCTCCCCCCTTCTCCCCCTTCCCCCTCCCCCCCTCAAGTACCGCTGCTTCACATACCTGCCTTCGCCTTGTGTCCAAAGGGTATAAGCCCGGCCCACCCTGCCCACGCCATCATCACCACCCCTTTCCCAGCAGGCTTCCCCTAACCCCACCATACCTCAAAACCCCCTCTCCCTTCCTGAAATTTACCGACCTCAGGGATATATTTCAGCCACCCCCCCACTTTCTATACACAAGTTATTTACTACCACTACCCCCTGCTGCAATTTACATCCCCAGCCCCCACCCGCGCATTTCCCACCCATCGCCTACTCACTCTTCCTTGGAATTTATTCTCTGCGCCTCCCCAGCGCCGCCAATACACAACCCCACATATCTTAATTCATCCCTACGTTTTCCCCCCATCTGTTCCCCCCCCCCCCACCCACGTGCCCACTTCTAATAACTTTGACTTTTCTCCATTTCCCTCATCCCGTCGCCTCACCAAAAATTATTATACATCCCCCCATTTCCCCCCCCTATTTTCCCCCACCAAAAAGTGGTGTCACCACATACCCCACAATACCACATCTCCCAGGACCCCCCCTCTCCCTTTTCCCATGCATGCATTCAAAAAGGGTTTTAGACAAGGGCAACCCGTCACAAAAACCCCCCCCACGCACGGCAACCCTAACTTTCCCCTTAACCAAACCCTGAAACCCTTGCAGGCTATACAAAAAAATCGCCCAGCGCCAATCTCATCCCAAAACCCTGGGTTTTTTTTAAAAAACCCAAACAAATTCTATCACACTGCATAAGCCCTTTTTCCAATCAATCCCCAAGATCCCCCCCCCCTTTTCTAAAACCCCCACAAAATCCTTAATTCTTTCCCGCCCCCACGCATCTTTCGACCCGGAATCCCACACTGTCCCTATTAGGACTCGGCAAGCACCTTTTTTATACGGTTACCTAAAACCTTTGCAAAAACTTTTTAAAACAGCACACAGAGGGAGACGCCCTAAAACACCCAAGTCCCCCCCCCCCCCCTTATAGACCATAACTACACCCCCGGGCCCCGCGATTCCCCAACACCCCATTTCCTTCAAAAAGTTAAAAAAAACCGGACCAGCTTCCTTCATACAATCCCAATTTAATATAGAAACATTAGGAATTTCCCTCAAGCCCGGTTTCTTTTTCCCCCACTCAACCCCTTTAAACACCTTCTCCCACTGATCCTACCCCCTATTACCGCATTCCCTCCTCCCCCTAAAATACCCTCGAATTCCTTCCCCCAGAATCTCTCCCTCCCTCTCCCCCCCCCTCTGCTTTAAAAAATTTTCCCTAACCAAAAACCCAAATTGCTCATTCCACGTGGTACAAAATACCTGCCCCACCTATGTCCCCCCACCCCTTTACACACCTCAATCCCCCTAAAACGTGGTCATCGTTGCCCATTCCAAATCCCCCAAAAAACTTCGACGGTTTTTTCACCCCAAAACCTCCTCTAAACCCCCCTCACCGTATCGCACCAAAACGGAATTTTTATACCCCAATCTTTCCCCTAAAACCCCTATTTCTCCTGTCTAGCCCCCCCCCCCCCCTTTATAACAATCATTTTTTCTGCCCCTCTAAAAATTTCTGTAAACCCCACCTCCACCCGCCTCATCCCCTTTCCCCTAGCTGGTAATACCCCTAATCTGCAATTTAGCGTGCTTCTCCACCCTTCCAAGACATCCTCCTCTTCGTTCGAGCCTCCCATAGTTTCTTCCACCATTCCCTAAAAAAAACACCCTTTCCCCCCCTCCCTGAATAGCCTCACATTCTTTTCCAAAAACCCACTACCACGAACCACCCTACCCATGCCCTCTCTGCCAAAACGGCACGATGGGCCGAAAAACCCAAATCTATCGCATACACTTCTACTGTTAATCTCGATTAATAAACATCCCAACCGGGCCCAAAACCCTCCCCATAAACGTGTGCTCTACTTTCCACCCATCTCCCCACTAGTCAAAACCCTGCATCCCCACAAATCCCTCAATACCCCAAGCACAACCCCCGCCTGTCCGGCCCCACCCTTTTTCCCGATTACACATTCCAATCCCCACCTATTTAGAAACCATGGGAAACCCCCGTAGAAAAGCAAAACCCCCTTACAAAAATTACCTTTACCCAAAATTTCTATCTGGGCATAAATATCCCCAAAAACAAACCCAAAACTCACCCCCCCCTATCCCCTCCACCCTCACCACCCTCCCCTCCCCTCCCTCTTTCCCCGAGCACGTGAAGGGCTGGACCCCCACTGCCACTGCCACCCACCCTTTAATTTCCCTGAACTACCAAAATACACCTAAAACCGTTAGCCTCAAATCTCTGCCCTACTTTAAAAATTTTGTTTTGAAAAAACCCATCATGTTAAAAAAAGCCCAAAACTTCCCCCAACCATACCTTTTTCCCAGCTCTTAGGCCATTCACGTTTACGTAACACTTAAAGATTGAAAGGGGGGCTTTTTTCTATGTTTTGGGCCTTTTTTGTTCCCCTTTTGCGCTTTTGTCTTTTCCCCCTGCACTCTTCCCGCCTGGACCCCCTCCCCCCCTGGCACTACCCTGCCCCTTTTTAATCACTCCCCCCCACGTCTTTTTTCCCTAACGCTGAGCTGTGTATAACCCCTCTCCACGAGCCTCCACCCTCTTTCTAATGTACCCTCAATTTCCATACAAATTTTCCATCCCCTTGTGCCCTCAGCTTCCACCGTAGCAACTGCAAAATTCCGGGTCGACCCAGAGCCCTGGAAAATGCTCAAATCAAGTCCTTCCATCCATCAGAAAATTTTCCTGTCTGTAGATGGGTTTTCCCCCCGCAGGCACGTCCAGGAAAGACTTAATCATCTCCGTAGGGGCGTAGATAACCCGTGGGTCACCGGTCTCTCCCCCCCCCACAGGGTGCTGCTCAACCCCGGGCCCGTTTCGGGGAGCATCCGAAGCCACGTACGCACATTCTCTTCCACGCCTCCACTTCGCCCCCCCAATTCCTTTCCTGCTGCACTCAAATCTTCGGGAGAGGGGCCCCCTAGGGCCGTGACACTTCCTTTCCCCCAAACCGCGGGGGCCCCTTCTTACCACATCCAGCCGCCTGTGCAAAAGCCCGCACAGGCACACGTCTTTCATTGCCCGCGTAGGTCACATACATCGTGCCCAAAATCCTCCCGGACAAATACGATGGAAAAGGTCTTTTTAAAGACACTTGCGGGGTAAAAATCCACCGCAACCTTCATAATTCCCTCCGTCCATGAACTAAAGTTTTAGCATGCACCCACCATAAACTTTTAAATATCTCTCTGATATCCACTCGTCGCCCGAAAGGAACTGCGGATCCCCCCCAGGGTAGTATTTTGAGGGATCCCGCAGGTGTACCTCCAGACCAAATACGGTGTGTTTTTCCCTGGACGATCACCGTCCCCTTTTTTATCCTCCACTGTCAGAACTTTAAAGAAGATTAGGGGGAGCCATTAATGCATTCCTGTAATTTTTCAATTTCAAAGCCATACGTCCCCATAATCTTTGGGAATAAACTGAGGCATTCGTAGGGTAATTGCCCCCTTTAAAAAAGGGCAACACCCGGTGTTTCCCCCTCCTGCGTACTGCAGCCACTTGGTGAAAACAGGGAAATTTTCGCACCGAAAAAAGCAGGAGCTGTTTGCGCATGCGTCCACCAGCCCAAAACGAAGAGGACAATGAAATCGGGGTGATAATGAGCGTTTTTCAGTGGTTAAGAAATAATAAAGTAAACTGGTCTATGTACAAAAGGTAGCAAAAAAAAAGGATGCAGAGAGATTATTCTTTCCCCCATCTCACCCAAAGAAACCACGACATGTTGTCCGTGGGTCCCACTCAAAAATTTTTGGTTTAAAAATTATCTCCACGCCGAACTGTCTCTAATGAAAAAACTGCCTCACAAAAAGCCACTTATGCCAAAGAAACAGTCTCTTGGGCCACAGCAAAAAAAGTTTGTAAATACTGCAGACACAACAGAAAAGTCATTGATGGATCTAAATATATATTTCTTAGTATGGTTTTTAAAAACATTTCTCGTTTACGTCTTTTTGATAGATTACTTTTGTTTAGCATGTTAGATAAACCTCTGTCAATAAAATAAAATATTTTAAATACCACTACCCTGTAAAAGAAATACAATAAAGGCATAAAAATTTTAACGCATGAACTGAAAACAGGACCGGCGTTCTCACTTGAAAAATTTAAAACTAAAATCTCTTTATTAGGCCTGAGTGGTTTTTGGGGAGAGGGGCGTTGTGTTGAGTGAAGCCTAGGGGCCTCTATAAAAAGCTTACTCACCCCACTGATAACTCAACATGCAACAAAAATCGTTAGCGCACTGAATTTTTTGCTGGAAACCTTTTGTGGAACGGACTATGATAACCCAGTGAAAACCCAAAAAATCTTGATTTTAAATGCTGTAGGAGGCACACCTTACTCCACCTCGCCCTCCCCCCTTCACGATTTTAAATCAGCCATTCGCCTCTATTTATTGGGCTAAGCGGTTTTTTGCCAGACCCATAAAAGCTTTAGTGCCCTGTCAGTCCTCTTGCCGCACCCACCACCTTAAAAGAAAAAGTCCCTGTGGCCACCTGCCTGCTACAAGCAAATATCCAGTGGTTGACACGGGCTTAGCAAGACATTAAAAACAGGCTTGAAAGCCATTCCAACAGCCAGAACAAACTAAGGGAGCCGCATTACAGCGGCCCCAAGGCCCCCGGTATACTATACATTCACAGTGCTCGGCAACCAGGTTTCCTTATGGGGTTATTAAAAACAATTAACGAGCATTGCAGTACTGCTTTTTAATGGACATGCCCGAGGTTCACCCATAAAAAAGTAATTTGTGCTAAATTTTTTAGTGCTGAGATTTGTTTAATTTTGCTAGAAATGTTTTAAATGCTCAGATTTTTTGTAACTATTTTCACATGGATTTCACTGACTTTGGACATTGTGCACCCCAGTACCTACAGGCTTAAAATAGTGAGGGAAAGCTGGCTTCTGGGGACCTTGAAAATGGCACTTAAGACCGCATCCACTTCACCCCTACGCGGGGCCAGTGAGGGAATGTCCCTTCCCGATTTTCCTATTCACCGGATCCCTTTGCTCGTCGCATTATCTACATAGGATAAGGGGGAGTTTAAAAGATCAGGCTAAACAGCACCCAAGCCACTTGCCCAAAGGGCAAGTTACACTGCAGTTACACCTTTTGAATCCCCAGAATGCTTTGTGAACTTCTACAGTTTCCGGGCCCTACCTCGGGGTTGTTAGAACTCTTGTTTTGTGATTGTACATACCTAGTAAACACTGGAATTAGTTTTTTCCCTTTTGAAAGGGTAGACCTGGGAACTCCTTCGGGGAAAAGGCTTTTTAACTGTAACAAGCCAGAGGTTCATCTAAAACATATAAAATTTGTGCTGATTTATTTGTCCACAGAGTGAAAATTTGTCTGTCATTCCCAACACTGGCAGCGTGTTAAGTGCTGCGGGTTTGGAGTAATTAACGATAGTGAAAAATTGGAACTCTCGGAAGACTTTGGGCCCCTGAATGACCTTGAAAAACGCACTGCACCCAGGCCCACTCACCCCATTGCCTGTGCTAGCGAGGGGAATATCCCTTCCCTTTTCCCTCATTACCGGGACCTTTTGCCCATCGCATGTAAACCCTGTGCTAAGAATAGCATGGGGTTACGTAATGATGGGAAAAACAATTTGAAACAAATTTTTTAAACAGGCCGGGAAAAAAAAACGAGGGTTCCAGAGAAAGCTTTCTGAAAGCAAAACAGTGGGGGCCCCACCCTCCCCAAAACTTCAGGGGAGATTTCCCTAAAAACACTGTCAAAAACCAAGTTTAACTGGTTTTTTCGAAACAGTGTAAACAATCATAAAAACATCAAATTTGTCCGCGATGAGGGTAACAACGTCTTTTTGCCAAAGATTCAGCATTTTTAGACAAACTTCTCACTCACGAAAAAGCCAACATCAAAACCCCAGCTGCCCCCAAGGGCACCTAAAGTCTTTTGTCATCTTTCAACTCAACAAGCACTTTAACCCAATACTGGTAAAGGGAATTCAAGCCCCGTCACTTTCCAAAGGTCTGATATTAGCTGAGTGGGGAAATGGGCCCGGGGGCCTGCCACGCAATTCACCCCCGTGCAGCCCCCAACAGACGTATTTACATTGCATTGTACAGACCCCTCAAATCGATTTATAAGTGTCAACGCAGGGGCCACATCGCCAGGAAATGCCCTCGTCACCTGGGGTGGGATGTTGCCAATCTCAACCTTCTGAAAGGGGTTATGCTATGATCAAACGCAAAAAAGACTTTTGGGTAAAAAAATGTATCAATTGTAAACCTCAGGAGTCACAGCACCATCTGACTGCAGTGGGCGATCGATCGCAGCCAAACCCCACTTCACCCGTACCCCTCATAATGGCCCCCCAGGGCACCCGGGGACCCGGCTGAAACGGGGCATGCCCCGCCCCCAGACAATGGGTTTAGCACCTCACCTGGGGGGCACTCAACAACCTCCTCACGTCGGCTGTGAATGTCATGAACGACAAAAAATAGGGGAAAAAGACAACGGCGATTGTTCAAGATGGAATATTTTGCCCTGCCCAAAAGGCTCTCGACAGGTAGAAGCAAAAAGCACCTAGACTAAACGGGGCCCCTAGATGGATGGGGTCAAGTTTAAAAGAGTCCGGAGAGGGCCCCTGAATAACGGGCACCTCCAGTTTTATAAAATTAGGGCTAAACATCGAGAGTTCGAAAATCCTCCACCAGAAAGATACTAAAGCTGCTTTTAGGGGGGGTAATGTGAGGTTTCCAGGATAAACGACGATCAAACAAAACTGAGAAACCTACTACATCTTCAAGGATACGTGAGCCATACATGTACAATGGATATCACGGCGAAGAGCCTGGGGAAAGTAATTTGGGGTTTTTGCACAGAAATTTTAAACCCCAACGGGTAGGGCCCAAAAAAAACATTGCAGCATTCTAGAATTTTAGACGGGAAAAGAGCCCCCCATCAGTCCCCCAAAAACCCCGACCGCGCGTTACCACGGACCAGCAGCCCCAAAAAAATTCGTCCAAAAGGTATATTTTCTACAACATAAAAAGGTATATAGGTACCACGGACCACAAAATGCAAACTTGGGGAAAAAAAAAAAGGGGATAGATGGAGCCCCTGAGAGATTTCGGACAAGATGATTTCCAGTTTTTGTGGCAACTTCAAAAGGGTTTTTCAATGGTGAACAGCAACCCCAAGAACCGAGCTGCGCCGGAAATTTTTCCCACTCAGTTTTTTCCCTACATTTTTCCAGAATGCCTCTAGAGGAACCGAATGATGGTAAAACATAATCCCATCAACAAATGCGCTTAGTTTCATGGGTGACACGGGATGCAACTGCTCTCGCCCCCTTAAAATCAAGGAGTCGATTTGTGGTCCTTTTTGTAACGATATCGCCCCCAATGCAGCACGTTTCAAACGTACTGCAAAAGCAACAAGCAGGAAAACCCACCAATGCACGCATTTCTGAGAATGACTGCTCGGGGTTTGACGTATAGAATGCGAAGCCACGGTTAAAACTGAGATCAAAAATGGGCCCTTTAACCAGCTCATCAATAAAGACGAAGAAGGGTCCTCACTAAAAACACTTTGACTGAGTACTAATCTAAATTTACTCATTCAAATTGCCAACTTGGGCTTTCGAAAGGTCAGAATACGAATGAAAGGAGGATAGGAAAATGATCGCTGTCATGTAAATCTAGGAACACAAAGCAGGTAAATTCATGTGCATTGATGGGGACAAACTGAGAAATTCATGTTTAAAACATGGAGGGAAGAGAAGTGAGAAGAGTCTCTAACTGATCGCCACGAGTGTCACCGTGAGACCCTCCCCCCCCCCCCAAAGGAAATGGTGAGCATTAAAACACCTAAAAAACAAGAGTGGCAGTAAGGAAGAAACCAAAAATGCAACATCTAGAACTGATAATGCCGAGGAGAGAGATACAAAGAACAGACCGTAACCAGAAGGTGCATGCTGCAGTGTAATGCAGCGAAGTATGAACAAAGATCTGATAATATAGTATACCTGTTCGCACAAGGAGTGTATTTTTAAATTAAAAGTTCCATTGGGAAAAAGGATCCGATGAATGCAATAAAATATAGCCTGAGACGAGATAGATAACAGAGGAGCGCAATTTACGTTCTTGTAAACAGACAACAAACAGAGGAAAACTTGGAGAACAACACCTGAAGTCATCCTATTACCCCTAAGGCCTTGAATATCCCACTGTAAAAAGTCATAATTTACCAAGAAAAGTATACTGGTAACATGAAGCAGTAGGTGTCTACAGACAAGGAGGGTTAGTAAAATCTACACGAGGAGGCAGCAGAAGACTATTTAACAGCGAAGGACTGGAACACAGAAGAAATGAATCGGTTAAATGATTTAGGAAGAGGAGTGAGGGAGGTGGATCAGTTTTCCATCAAGGCTTTGTCTCCTCAGTATATTAGGGGCAGTTTCAAGAGTTTCGGAGGACAAGGAAGTTGCAGATAGTTCAACATTAGAGATAGGGAAAGGGGGAGGGTTATAAAGAATGGAGAGACGATGGAAGTTACCAAAGAGGAGGAGGATGAGAGGTTAGGGTCAGCTTGGGAAGAAACTTGGGAAGGGACAGGAAGGGAAAAAACTTGAAGGGACAGAAGAGAAGGAAAAGTACAGTGGGAGGATGAACCTCCACAACCGTAATAGATACAGGAATATTGGCACAGAGACTGGAAAGGATTAAATTAGGAAGTGGTTAAAGGAGATTTGAACTTTGGGGAAATTTGACTTTGGAGAATAGAAGGTGAGGAATGTAGTTGTCAGGTCTTCAAAACAGATAAAATTCGAAGGGGAAAGACGACTCATTTGAGCGCGAGGAGGCCAAAGCTGCAAAGTTAGAAAGGGGTTCTGGGAAGTTGTAGGTACCACAGAGGAGATAGTGGGGGTAGGGGAACCGAGTTGGAGGGCCGTTTTTGTAATTCGACAATAAGAAGTCGTGGGAAGTTTCCCTTGAGGCGAGATGAGAGACTGCCAATGGACGTTAGGAAGCTCTCTTCACTTGCAACGACGAGAATATGCGGGTGAGCTCAATACAATTAAGGCAAGGGGAGATTAGGCTGCAAGTTGTATTGGCATGGCGGCAGCACCACAAACTGGGGATTCTGACATGGCCTCATATTTCGCTGGAGGCCAAACACCATATATTCTACACTGTTTTGCGTACGGATAACTCTCGGACTTTTAAGCCGAAGAAAAGAGGCTCACTGCAGCAAAGGTTAAGCCGGAGTTACATTTCAGAGGAAGCGTCTCCGCCCGCGGGCAGTAAATACATTAGGTCCACTTTGAGAATTGGGAGATTCTGTGGCCGTGCTCCTTATTCAGTACACATGACCGGAATCACGTTGAACAATGTAACCGGCAGAAATGCTATACACCGCAGAATTTAAAGAAAATGGGCTTTCGAATGTTACGGAAACGTCTTGAGGGAAAGCAAAGACTGAGCTTGGCCAGTATGTGTACCGTGACAATGTATGCACCACTCTTAAAAGCATAAAATGAAATATTTTGATCAACATGGTGCAGGAGCGCCTTGGTGATACTATGGTCCAGAAAGCTAGACAGTGAGGATTGTCGGGTGCAGGGTGAAAAGCTTAGTCCATCGTGCCCCTTTGAAATATAGTTTTGTAAGGAGAGGGAGTGTCGTGATGGGCCTTTTTTCCCGGGAAGAGTGGAAGGTAACGTAGCAGTGTCGTCTGTTAATGATCGTGGTCGTTTAGGTGTGGGACCGAAGTGGTCTGTCCTGAGATAGGTGGACGATCTGAAAATTGTCCCCACCGTAGTGGGAGAAGCCAGAAAAAATGGCAAAGACTGAGGTCAGATGTATCAAAGGAGTCAGGTGGAATCTCCGTACCAGAACAGGCAACGAAATGTTAAACCCGCAGAAATTACTGCCCCTACACAAATTTTCGCTTGCCTTAGTGGCGAATTTTGGCTTAAATAGCAATGCTCTTCTTGCCGAATAAGGCAAGCGAAAATTTGTGTATGCAGTAAGTGTGACAACACTCTCCAGTAGTGCGACAACACTCTCCAGAGTGCGACAAACACTCTCCAGTAGTGTGACAACACTCTCCATAAATGCGACAAAACTCTCCAATAGTGCACAAAAACTCTCCAGTAGTGCGACAACACTCTCCAGTAGTGCGACAACACTCTCCAGTAGTGCGACAA
>NC_069466.1:6244902-6270237 GCF_026875155.1 Cherax quadricarinatus
CTTTATTTGGGAAAGTTTCGCCTCACTTTGGCTTCTTCAGCGAGTAAAAAAAAATGAAGAAGTAAAAGACTGAAGACGATGTAATCAGTCTCATCACTTACACATCTCCCCCACCCCTTTCCCTCATCCCTCCACCCTTTTCCCTACAAGAACGCTGACTGGATCCCTTTAAAATAAACCGGATATCTAACCTACCTATGACTACCAACAAACCCACTCTAAATTTGACACTCAATTTGATCTCATTCAAGCCATTACACAAGCAAAAACACCGCAATACCAAAAAAACACCCCAAAACGTTATTCCTTCAAACCCCCAAATCAGAACAAGAAGAGAAATTATTGCTACCAAACCGTTTCCCTCTACAACAACATGATTTAATAAAGCCCGATTAGATCTCCTTACCTTAGAAACAACATTTTTCACAGCCTGACTAAGGGCCCCCAACAACCTGGTAAACTCATACAACAAGCAGCAAACAGCGTATTAAAAACATCAAAACTTTGAATTTATCAAAAAAAATAGAGGCACAACTCCCAAAAAATTCAAACACATCACCCCCCAACGCAAACTTCAGACCCCCCAGGCTGCTACAAAATCTTCAAACATAAAATAATAAATATATATAATATATATATAATTTTATATTTTAATTTTATATATAATAAAATTTTTTTTTTTTTTTTCAACCGGGCCCTTCCCACCAAGGGAGGGGGGCCCAAAAAGAAAAAACTTTTTACCCTCTTTTATCCATCAAAAATTTTCCCAAGGGGGCTTTTCAACAGTTTTAAACTTCAAATTTCACCCTTTCAAAAGCAAACATGTATTCCCCCTCCCCGGACTCAATTTCCCCCCCTTTTCCTAATCCCTTTATAAAATTTACTTTTTCACACTCCCAAAACCTCCCAATTAAAAACCATTTTTTCCCCTTACTCCTACAACCTCCCACCTCTTTAATCCCAACCCCCCCCACAAAAACCCCTTTTACCCCCCCCTCAAAACCCCAAACCCCAAACCCCCTTTTAAAAAAAAAAATTTTTTTTCCCCTTTTTTTTAAAACCCAAAACCCTCCCCCCCTCTGGCCAAATTTTTAAACCCACCTCCCAAATTTTAACTAAAATTTTTTGAATATTCCCCCCATTCCTCAAAATTTCCCACCTCCAACCTTCCTCGCCCCGCCATTTACAACCCCCCACCCCCTTTTAAATTTAAAACATCTTTTATAATTCCCCCTTGCCTCCAAAACTTTTTTTTACAATCCTTGCCCCCCCTCCCTTTTTTTCCCCTCAACATTTACCCCTTTTTAACCATTGACCTTAAAAACTAAATTTTCTCTCTACTTTCCCCTTTTTCCTTTTTTTTAAAAAAATTTTTTTCCCCCAAAACCCTTTTTTTGTTTCACCTTTTTTTTTCTTTTTCCCTCCAATTCATCCCCAAAACCTAATTTTTTTCAAATTTAAAACCATTCCCGGGAACGTCAATCCATTTTATTTTGTTCCCCTAATCTCTCCCCCAATGTTTCAATTTTTCATCACCTAATTTTTTTGTTTTTCCTCATAACCTTATCTTTCCTGTATTCCCTTTTTAATTTTTTCTTTTGCACACCCCCCAAAATTCATCCCCAATCTCTGCAATTCTCTTCAGATTCCCAAGAGCACAGTTCATCACAAAAGCAGCTGTGACAACTCATTTTGTGTGTATTTTTTTATTTTTAACCCCACGCCTCTTGAAAGACCCTGCATTTTTTCTTACAACCCCATCTATAAATATATTAAACAACCCGGTGACATCAACATCCTTGTCAAAGGGCCCTATTTTACGGGGGGAAAAAAAATTTCCCCCTTTTCCTACATCCCTTAACTTGACCCCATTTCCCTCGAAAAAACTCTTCACTGCTTTCGTAACCTCCCCCTACCCCATACATTTGCAACTCTCCCAATTCCCCCCCCTATCCCCCCTGTCATACCCCTTTTTCCAAACCCATAAATGCCACAAAGACCTCTTTAGCCTTATCTAAATACTGTTCACTTTTGTTTCCTGTAAACCCGGGTCCACACACCCCCTCCCTTTCCTAAAGCCCCTTGTTCATCTGCTACCTTTTTCCCGTCTACTCTTTAAATTTTTTCAATTTAAAATTACTTTCACTTTACCAGACACTCAACAGACTTATCCCCCTTAATTTTTGCACTCTCTTTTATCCCCCTTTGCCTTTTTTACAAAGGAACTATCTGCCTTGCCAATCCCTAGGGACCTTACCCTCTTCCAACATTTTTTAAAAAAATTTCACCAACCACTCCAAAAATATATCCCCCCCTGTTTTTAAAATTTTTATTTTATCCCATCAATCCCGGGTGCCTTTTCCCCCTTTTTTTTACCTACTGCCCAGAATTTCCCCCCACTCCAATGGGTTTCCCCACTCCAAAAAGATGTTATTCCTCCTTGCCCTAACACGAAATCACAGTTCCCTATCTTCATAACATTTAACATTCCTCAAAAAAATTCCTTCCATCTTCCCAAAACCTTAACTCTCCATTTAATAACTCCCTCTCCTTTTTTAACTGACAAATCCATTTGTTCTTGGTTTCTTAATTTTAAAACTCACCCAAAACTTTTTCTTATTTTCAACAAAATTTTTTGATAACATCTACCCCCTCTTCCCTTTGCTCTCTTTTTTCTTGCTTTACAATCTTTAACTTCTCTCTTTTTTTTCCCTATATCTTCCCCCCTTGCATCACTTTACTTTGTAAAAAAATTCTATATGCTAATTTTTCTCCCTTAACTCTCTTTTCATCACATTCCCCCAACGCTCCTTTCCCCCCTGACCCACTTTCCTGTAACCAAAAACTTCTGCTGAACACTTAACACTACATTTTTAAAACCCACCCCATACCCTTTTGACCCCATTGCCTTGTTCATTAGCCCATTATCCTCCAAAGCTTTTATAAATTTTTCCCCCAACTGCCTCCTTTTTGTTTAAAAAACCTTACCTCTTTTCCCTGATGCTTTATTTCCTTTTATCCCCTCTCTTTTTCTCCAGTGTGCTACCTAGAAAAGTGATTGATATATCTGTGGCCCCTCTATAAACTGTACATCCTGAAATTATCAAAGTCTTTTATCTCCAAAACAAAACAACAAAATTGTCATTTCGCCCTAATCAATGTGTATACTTTTTTATCCTCTTTTTTTAAAAAATTTTATTTCTATAACAAAACCCCCTTTTTATACAAAATTCAATCAAAGGGCTCCCCTTTTCATTTCACCCGGCACCCCAAACTTTCCCACCACACCCTCCTAAAATTTCTCCTACTTTCATTCAAGTCCCCTACCAAAATTACTCTCTCACTTGGTTAAAAGGGCCCTATACTTTTCACTTAAATCTCCAAATCTCTCTTCTCTCTGTTTCCCTCTCTTCTCCAGGTGCATCACGCTTTTTTATGACCCACTTCTCGCACCAAACCCTTTATTTATCCACTAATTCTTAAAATTTAAAATTTTCAATTTCTCTTTTCCTTTCCCTTCATAACTGTCTTTTAAAACTTTTACTGCTCCCCCTTCCCTTTGCTCTAACTCCTCAGATCCCCGATTTAATCCCATTTATTTCCCCCACGGAAACTCCCCTCCCCCCTTCAGCTTTTTTTGGGGGGGAGGGACCCCCAAACTCTTTTCTTTCAAAACACGCAATCATCTGTTTCTTGTCATCCGCACTACACCCACGCACTTTAAGCACCCAGTTTTATAAATTCTTCTTTTCTTTTTTTTTAGTAATTTATACAGGAGAAGGGGTTACTACCCCATTGCTCCGGATTTTAGTCGCCTCATACACAGCATGCTTACGGGGGAAAAGATTCTTTTCCAATTCCCCCTTTGGACAAAAAAAGAAAAAAAAAAAGAACAAGAGTATTTAAAAAAAGGAAAAAAAAAAACCCTAGTGTATGATATTATATATGCTGTGCGTGCTATAATGTGACCAAAGGTAAGAGAGTGCAAGTTTCCCTGTTATTTTACGGTTTATGAGACAGAAAAAAAAACCAGAAATCCTATTTATATTATTTAATTTTATATATATATATATATTTATATAATATATATATATATATATTCAACAAGGGGCCCGTCTCCCCCGGGGCAGGGTGACCCAAAAAAAAAGAAAACCCCAAAAAAAGAAAATACTTTCACCATTCAACACTTTCACCTCATTCACAATAATCACTGTTTTTGCAGAGGTGCCCAAAATAAACAGTTTAAAAGCATGTACGTAAAGATACACATTATCCCCAAACTGCAAATACCCCAAAACCCTCCTTTGAGTGCAGTTTTGTATTCCCATTTCCAGGCCCAAAGTCCGGCTATATAAAAAAAACCGGGTTTCCTTTGAATCCCTTACAAATATTACCCGTTCACACTCCAACCCCCGGCCCAAATTCCATTCCCCCTCATTCACCCTTTCAACACGCTCCGCACGTTGGGGAAAGCCCAAACCCTCGCCCACAAAAACCTCCTTTACCCCCCCCTCCACCTTTTTCGGGGACGACCCCTACCCCCCCTTTCCTTCCCACAGATTTAACACTCTCCATCCATTTACTTTGTCCCACAAATGATCAAACCACCTCAAAAATCCCTTTTTAGCCCTTGATAATATTTTTTTAACTCCACACCTTTCCTAATTTCCCCACTACGAATTTTCTGATAATATTTACACCCACATTGCCCTTAGACAGGACATCTCCCCCCTTTCAACCGCATCCCGCTGCAGCATTTAAAACCCCAAGCTTCACACCCAAAAAGAGTGTTGGTCCCACATACTTTTATACTTTCCCCTTCTTTGCCCCCAAAGTAACGTTTTTTGTCTCCACTTCCCTCAACACACCACTCCCCTTTTTTTCCCTTTATAAATTTCTATGTTTAACCTCATCCTTCAAAAAATCCACCCACTGACACGTCAACCACAAATATTTTTAAACTTTCCCTTCTTTATACTCCCCCCCAATTTGATATCCATTTTTTCTTTTCAAAATCATTCTACCCCATCCCCTTACTCTTTTCTATGTTCATTTTAAACTTTCTCCCTTTTACACACACTCCCAAATCGCCCATTAACCTTTGAACTTTTCTTTGGAATCTCCCATAAGCACAGTTTTGAAAGAAAAAAGAACTTGCAAACCCCTTTTGAATTTGATTCCCCATAATTTAACCCCCAAAACGCGGGGCATTGATCAGTAAAACCACTGCAACTAGTGGAGTCGAACCTATTCTGCTTTGGCCCCCCTCTGGGGGGCCCAAAGGAGCCCTGCTTGCCCCAGGGCCCCCGAAATTTCTAAGAATGACGCACCCGCCAAGCTAGGTGTTGTCCGTTATCCGAAAACTATTTTGGGTGTGAATGCCTCGAATAATTTCATTCTACCCCCTGTTTGGTGTACGAGCACATTTTATATTATTGTACCCCGAACGATGGTTTTTTATCAAAAACCCACATTTTATTATCGTGGGTAAAATAATATAAATACTGCTGGGGGCGGTACCCCAAAAAGGGGTGAATAAAATTAGCTAAAAAGGCGCCCACATCACCGTATTTTCTGGATGACGAGTACAACCCTAATTTGCTGGTGCGTAATTCTTGGAATTGTGGGTCCGGGGACTCACCGTTTGGCTCACCATGGGGGCGGGCCAAAGCACTGGGTTCGACTCTTGGCTAATCGCAGTGTTGTTTATATAATAATGCTCGACCTTTTTCCCCCCCGAGGCAGGATGACCGAAAAAGAAAAAATACTTTCATCATCATCACTCCCCCCCCCTTGCCTGAGAGTGCCAATACAGGGGTCGAAATTTAAGATTTTCCCCACCCCCCTTCAGAATGCGGTACTGTACTTTCTCCCTCCAGGTTTTAATTTCGGCTAACCGATTCCCTGAAATTTCATAAATTTTGTTTTTGCTCACACTCCAACAGACGTCAACTTAAAAAAGTATTTTCCCCCATCGCTCCATCTAATACGCCTCTCGTTAAAACCCTTTTACCCCCCCCCCTCCAATCTTTCTTGGAAATCCTCCCCCCCTTTCCCTTCCCACCCCCTTTGGCGTTTCCCTCTTCATTTAACTTGTAAAAATTTTTTGTTAGGGGTTTACACTGTCCTTGGCCTTTTTTAAAAAAATCCCCGAGGAAAAATATGGTTCCTTTGTTTCGTTTTTTCTAGCTCAGAAATATTTCACCTCTTTCTATCGTGTGTAAATTGTGCCCAGTAGTTCTTTTGTATTCTTTATTTTAAATTTCGGTTATATCCCTATTTTTCCCGGAACACAATTTTAAATTTTTTTGTCAGCTTCGGGCGGATTTTTATTTCATCTTCCCCCCTTATTTTTTAGTCTTTTTTCTTTGGGGCTTTACTACTGTTACTTTCAGTGACTTGTAGCAAATTTGGTTCGATATTGATCTCGATGCTGTGTCATTTTTTATACGCCCAATATCTTTTTTTCACTTTTTTCTCGTTTTTGGGTTTTTGTTGGTTCCCTTTTTTCCCACTGTTTTTTGCTTATTTTATTGTTCCCATGCTGTTCATTCCTTACCCCCTATCGCTTTCCTAGAAATGTGATAGGATATTTGATCTTGAAAGTGAGATTCAGCGAATTATCACCCCCGGTCCTTCACATTAGCTGTCTGTCTATTGTGTGGTTAGAGTTTTTTTTTATGCGTCTCTGCACTTCAAAGTGAATTATGCTCCTTTTTTCCTTTGCTTACTTTTGCTATCGGGTTGTATTCCCTTTTTTAAACCTTAGCAGTTGATCCCAAAATGGTTTAAAAAGACACACGAGAAAAACAAGAGGACTATGTATTAAAGAGCATTTCGGTGGGGGGACCTATACGGGGATTTTGAGAAATGAAAAGGGAAACCCGGGGTCGAAATTTTGTTAATATGTCCCGGGGTATTGCTCACGTGTCTTTTTAAATCCAATTTTAAAATTTTTCTGCCCCTTTTATTTACAGCTAGTTTTTTTCATGTCGCTTATTTCCTTCCAGTCATATTTACTTAATTTTGGGAAAAATTTTTATTGTATAATCTCCCTTTTGACGTCTGACTTCCCCCTTCCTTCCCTTCCAATTTTTCCGTCCATGTTTACTTCCATAAAATATTCGAAGTCTATTGTGTAGTACGGGCATCGGGGGGCCCTTCTACCGTTTTTCCAAAAACGGATTCGTGTTTATTTTTTTGTGTGTTGTGTATGCGTGGTCTACGAAACCGTTTTTAGCTAAATTACACGTTGACATTTCTTTGGATTTGGGGGCATGGTCATGGATGTTACTCCTGGTTCGATCCCCTGAAACCCATAAAAAAGCAAATTTTTTAAATTTATGTTTTTTTTTCAAAACAAAATTTGGAAAAACAAGAACTGTACTTTGTTCTTGTGGTTTGAACTGAAAAAATTTGAAAAAAATTACCGTTTCTTGGTATTTGGGTGGTTGTGTTAACTTTTTTCCCAGTCTAGTTTTTATGACTTTTAGGAAATTATTGAAGTCACACTCCCTTTTAGGTAGGAAAAAGGACATGTAAATCATTGTCCGCATTCGATAACCGACAAAAATAAAAATTTTTAAAAATGTGTTTATTTTAGTTTTTTCATGACTTAACCCGACTTTTTATTTGATGGAAGGAACTTTGTAAAAATTTAATCGGGGGTAAGGTGGAAACCTCTGACATTTTAAACTCTGAAAATTTTTAACAAGCAGAGGTCTCCTACTAACATTTTCACAGAGGGTTTGTTAAAGCGGTCTGTGGAAATTTTTATTAACCCACAGTTGAATCTTGGCTTATGTGACATAATACAACCCGTCTGCCATCACTGGGTTTTTTCACACACGAAAAATTTTTTTCATTTTGGGTTAGGCAAAATTAAATTTCATTATTATAAATTGTCATTTTTAAGCTTTACAAAGTAAAAAAAATAAAAAATGCAAAAAATTAAATATATAAAAAAAGGCAATGGGACTTTTTTGGAGCCTAACAAAATATTGGGACCCGCGAGCACACAGTCCATAACTACGTGTAACCACAGAAAAAGCTGACATTGTTTTGTTTTTTTGTCAAAAATTTGTAGTATGACTCAAGTTATTTATGAATCGAGCCCAAAGAATTTTCATTTTATAATTTTTCGTAAAACTTTTCGAAAATTTGTTTAGAATATCAACGTTTTCTCCCAATTTCTGGTCCCAAAAAACGACCGAAACTTTTACATCACTCTCGTTCCTTGTCTGTTTTTCACAATGCGCCCACAAAGAATTCAAACTACCGCACCCCCCTACTGGAGTGGTTGTGCCCTACGGAGGTGTTGTCCCCTAGGGGAGTGTTTTGTCACAAATGGAGAGGTTGTCGCCTATGGAGAGTGTTGTCGACTATGGGAGTGTTGTACACTACGGAGGGTTTTGTCACACTACTGGAGAGTGTTGTCACACTACTGGAGATGTGTACACTACTGGGATGTTTCACATACGGAGATGTTGCGACTTAGAGTGTTGTCACACTACTGGAGAGTTTTTGTACCTCTGGGAGTGTTGTCACATACGGGGAAGTGTTGTCACACTTGGAGAGTTTTGTCACGCTACTGGGGTTGTTGTCGCATAGGAGAGTGTTGTCCATATGGAGAGTTTTGTCCACTACTGGAGATGTTGTCACATACTGGAGGTGTTGTCGACTAGGAGAGTGTTGTCGCCTACTGGAGAGTGTTGTCGCACTATGGAGGTGTTGCGCATACTGGGAGTGTTGTCGCACTAGGGAGAGTGTTGTGCCACTGGAGAGTGTTGTCGCCCCCTTTGGAGGTGTTGCACACTAGGGAGTGTTGTCGACTACTGGAGAGTGTTGTCGCACTATGGAGAGTGTTTTCGCCCTGGAGAGTGTTGTCGCACTATTGGAGAGTTTTGCCCACTACGGGAGAGTGTTTCACACTACTGGAAGTTTGTCGCACTACGGGAAGTGTTGTGATAGGGAGAGTTTTGCGCCTACTGGAGTGTTGTCACCCTGCTTACAAATTTTTCGCTTGCCTTTATTCGGAAGAAGAGCTTTGCTTTTAAGCCAAAAATCGCCACTAAGGCAAGCGAAAATTTTTATGCAAAATTTTTGCAGGTAATTTTTCGTTCCTGTTCCTGGTACGGAGATTCCCCCTGACTCTTTATACATCTGACCTACTCTTTGACCATGTTTCTGGCTTCCCCCATACGGTGCGAAATTTTAAAGACCCCTTTTCCAGGACAGACCCCTTGGGTCCCACACAAACCCCACTCTTTAAAACAGACGACCTGACGATTACCCCCCATCTTCCCCGGGAAAAGGGCCACACGACACCCCCCCTTTACACACTAATTTAAAAGTGCAGATGGACTAAGCTTTTACCTCACCCGACATCCTCACTGTCTAGCTTTCTGGCCCATAGTATCCCAAGGCCTCCTGCACCTGTTGATCAAATATTTCTTTTAGTTTTTAAGAATGGTCATACATTGTCACGGTACAATATGGCAAGCTCGTCTTTTGCTTTTACCCCCATAGACGATTTCCTGTAACAATTCAAAACCCCATTTTTTTCAATTCTTGCGGGGTATCGCATTCCCCGGTTACCTTTGTTAACGTGTTTTCCCCGGTCTGTGATGTACAAAAAAGGAGCAACTCGACCCACAGAATTCCAATTCTCAAAGTGGCCACTAATGTATTTCCCTCCCCCGCGGGCGGGCCTTCCTTGCAATGAAACTCGCTTAACCTTTGCTGCGTGACCCTCGTCTTGGTTTTAAAAAGTCCGAGATTTAAATCCGTACAGACAAACAGTTAAAAATTACTGGCTTTTTGGGCCCCATCCAGCGAAATATTGCGGGTCCATGTCAGAATGCCCATTTTGGGTGCTGCCGACCATCCCAATACAACTTGCAGCCTACCTCCCCCCTCCTTAATTGTAGTGGGGCTCCCCCGATATTCTCGTCGTTGCCAAGTGAAGAGAGCTTCATAAGTCAGGGCATTTCTCATCTCCGCTCCAAGGAAATTCCCACGACTTTCTTATTTCGAATTACTAAACGCCTCCAACCTCGGTTTGCTACCCCATACTCCTCTGTGGTCCCCTCAAACTTCCGAGTAACCCCGTTTCAAATTCTGCAGTTTTGGGGCCTACCCGCGCCCAAATGAGTGTTTCTCGTTCAAATGTATCTGTCTTGAAGACCCCGCACAACTACCCCTTTCCCTTACCTCTCTATTTCCCCAAGCCCAAAATTTTTCCCAAATTAAAATCCCCTTTTAAACCCCACTTTTTCTAATTTACCTTTCCAGTCCTGTCCCCAGTTTTCCCCTTACTATTAGGGGTGTGGAGGTTCATCCTCCCACTCGAAATTTTTTCCTTCTTTTCTGCCCCCTTCCAAGTTTTTTCCCTCCCCTGCCCCCTTCCCCAAGTTTCTTCCCAGGACCCAAACCCTTCCCCCCTCCTCTTTGGTAATTTCCATGTCTTCCATTTTTTACTAACCCCCCTCCTTCTATCTCAAATGTTGAACTACTGCAATTCCCTTGTCCCCGAAAAACTCTTAAAACTTGTCCAAATATAGGAGACAAAGCCATGATGGACATGATCCACCTCCATCCCCCTTTTCCCTAAATCTTTTAAACCCGATTTTTTCTTCGTTTTCCAGTCCTTCGCTGTTTACTAGTTTCTGCGCCCCCTCTGTAGATTTACTAACCCCCCTTGTCTGTAGACCCTAATTTCATTTACCATATATTTTTTTGGTAAATTTGATTTTTCAGGGGGTTTTCAAAGGCCCTTGGGGAAATAGGATGAGCTTCGGGGTTTGTTCCCCAAAGTTTTCCCCTTTTGTGTCTGTTTAAAAGAATAAATTGCCCCTTTTCTGTTATCTATCTCGTCTAGGCTTTTTTTTATGCTTTCTGGGACCCTTTTTTCCCAAGGGAACTTTTAATAAAATACACTCCTTGGCGAACAGGTATACTATATTATCAGATCTTTGTTAACTTCGCTGCATTACACTGCAGAGCACCTACGGGAACGGTCTGTTCTTTGTATCTCTTCCTCGGGGCATTATCATTTCTAGATGTTGCTTTTTTGGGTTTTTCCTTACTCCCCTTTCTTTATTAGGTGATTTTAAGCTCACCTTTTCCCTTTGGGGGGAGGGGGGAGGGCTCACGGTGAACCGCGGCGATCGTTAAGATTTTTTCTCACTTCTCTTCCCCTCCATTTTTAAAAAAACATAAATTTTCTCATTTGCTCCTCATCAACTGCCATAAATTTTCCCTGCTTTGTGTTCCTAGTTTTTACTGACCGATCATTTTCCTATCCTCCTTTCCATTCGTTTTTTAGACCTCTTCGAACCCACTTTGGAAATTTAATGATAAATGGATAATACTCACGTCAAGTTTTTTATGGGGGACCTTTTCTTCGTTTCTATTGTGGCTGTTACCCTTTTTTGACCTCTTTTTAAACCGGGGCTTCGCATTCTATAGAAAAACCCTCGAGAGTCATTCAGAAATGCTGCTTGGGTTTTTTTCCGCTTGTGCTCGTGCGTACGTTTGAAACGTGCTGCAGGGGCCGATACGTTACAATAGGCCCAAAAAATCGGCCCCTTGATTTTAAGGGGCGGAGCAGTTGCATGCCGTGCATCCATGAAACAAAGGCATTTGTTGAGGGGATTATTTTTCTACCACCCTTGGGCCCCCCTTTTGGGTGCATTTGGAAAAATGTATGGAAACTGAGGGGGAAAATACTTTCTGGACGCGCCAGGTTTTTAGGGTTGCCTGTGTCCCCTTGCAAATCCTTTTGAAGTTGCCACAAAAACTGAAATCATTTTGTCCGTACTTTTGGGGCTCCATCTATGCCCCATATTTTTTTCCCTCCAAGTCTTGCATTTGGGGTACTTGGTCCCCTTTGCTAACCTTTTAGGGGTGTGAAAATTCCCTATTTGGACGAATCTTATTGTGGCTAGCTGGTCCGTGGCTAACGCGCGGTCTGGAGTTTTGAGACTGATGGGGGTTCTACCGTCTCAAACGAATGCTGTCAACTGTTTCTTTTTGACCACTCCCCTGGGTTTAAATTTTTTAGTGCTAAAACAACAAATTTCTTTCACCAAATGCTCTTTTGCCGCTGAACCCAATGTACCCCCGTATGGTCAGTATCCCTTTAAGTGTACAGTAGGTTTCTCAGTTTCTTTTTTTTTGATCGTCGTTTTCCCGGAAACCTCACATTACCTCCCTTAAAGCAACTTACCATAGTCATCTTTTATATTTTTTTCGAAAAAGGAGGTGACCAGCTATATTCAGCGGCCCCCCAGCGATCTTTCTAAACTGATCCCTCCATCACAGGGGCCCGTTTAGTCAGGGGGTTTTTGTCCTCACCCGTCGAAGCCTAATGCAGGGCGAAATTTTTCCTCCCTTTAAAAAACGCCGTGATGCTCATTGTCTCCATATTTTGTCCGCTCTCAGACTTCACAATCCTTTACTACAGGATAGAACGGGTTAGAACCATTATTTGTTTGCCCCCCCTGTTCTTCTCATTTTGTCTTCTTTTCTCTTTTCGTCTCTTCATTTTCCCCATTGATATGTTTATTGATCTAATTTCCCCCCTCCCCGGGAGGTTCCAAAAAGTTCGTTGTTCTTCCCCCCTGCCGTGATGAAAACCCCAATACCTAAGTTTCTTCGTTTTTTTTAAATTCCCGGGATCCTTGTCATACCGCGCAGTTACATGATGGTTTTGAAACCCCTGATGGTTTTGGGTTTGCAGCGGTTCCCCGGGATGTGTGAGAGGGATTTATTATACTTGGCAGGGTTTTTACATGAATTATATCAGTTCTCATTGAAAAAATCCCTATTGATCTGTGCCACTCGACATTTTTTGTCTCAGATCCCCAGTGCTTTGTAAGTTTCAAAAAATTTTATTCACCCCTCCCCCAGTTTTTGTATACAAAATTAGTTATGCGCATTTTCCAACAAAACAAGATATTTTTTCTGTTGGGTCGTTGGTTGTTTTGTTCAGGGCAGTGAGCACGCAGACTTGCTACATTTTCCAAGTTGACCTTCTAGTTTCTATAGAGGTTTTTTCCTTTCAGATTATTTTTTTAATCTCTAGCCATCTTCGCAACCCTTGGGGAACAACGTTGGTTCAAAATTTATTTTAAAAAAAATTTCATCCTATCAAGCCAAAATTTTTTGGTTTCTGGCTTCTTTCCCTCGATTTCCCAGATGGAAGATATGGTTCCCTTTTTTAATGGAACACGGTCTTCAAAGTATCTTTGGGAAGGGACCCTGTCCACTTAGAGACTTGTCGGTTCCAATATCAGTTTCCATATTTTATTATACTTTATCTTCCCCCCCTCGCTGACAGTCCCGCCTTTGCACAGACTCCCCTTTGATTTTTGATAGAACCAATTTATTGCACAAACTTTTATACACCCCCCCCCCCCCCCCCCCTTTCCCTTTAGCACTCCTACGCCCTTCCCAACTCTCCCTTTGTTGTCCCCTCCCCTTGATGTCCTTAATCCCGCACACCCTGCCCTACACTGCTGTTGACCCAGTAGGTTTAGTGTTTTTTTTGATTAAAAAAATAAATGGAGCATAAAATAAAAAGGGATAAGACTGTGGCGGCGGCTTAGGCATTAAGTCCTATACTGTTTAAGGGTTCACTGAACTAATGAAAATTAAAAATGCTATAAAAATGCGAATTTTTTCTATTTTTTAAATTTGATTTTGTAGTTCTTTTATTTGACTTACAAAACTCTGTGAAAATATTTTGTTTTTGTGTTTCGGGCATAATTTGAAAAAAAAAAATTTTTGGGAAATTGGTGTACGTACAAAGCTAAATTAAAAAAAATAATTCTCGCAGTTAAAATCAACACTGAAAAAAAGTTGACCATAAAAATATATTTTCCTAATTTCTTAAATTTAACTTTTGCAAATTTTTTTTTTTTTTCAATTTATAAAAATTTTTAAAATTTTACCTGAATTAAACTTTTACAGCAAGTGGGGGGAAAAAAACTTTGTCTATTTTTAAGTATTTTTTTATATAAAAATAGCAGCCGTAAGCCCCATGTCTAACTCACAAAAAGTTAAATAATGGACAATACTTTGGTTTGGTTTCAGGAAGGGCACATAAACTTCCCTTATAAAAAAAGCATATACAAAACTTTATATATATAAATATTATATATATTTTTTTATATATATATATATAATTTTTATAAAATATATATTAAAAAATATATAAACACCACTGCAAAAATCCCTCACCATAGACCTTTCCCAAATTGACAAAATTGGCCATATTATTTTTACAGTTAAAAACCAAAAGCCCAAACCACAAGAGTCATGTTGGTTAAGGGGAAAAAAACATTAAAGGTCCCGTAGATCGCCTATTTCAATGTCGGCTTCCCGCCCCCGCTGGTAAAAAAAGAATTATTTTACACTCTCCCAACTTCACAACCTAATAAATACAGGGACGGCCAATGCTAGGGCAAATTTAAAAGTAAAAAATTTTACCCAAAAAAAACCTATGGTTAAACTTTACCCAAAAAACCCATGCACTACTTAAGATCTGCAACCCTTTCTCCACACATCTTCTCGCCCCCCCTAATTGACTCATCAGCTTCTCGCCCCCGTACCGTTAATACATGTCCCCCTGCCCTTCAAATTTTCCCTCCCTTTAAGGCCGACTTTTTTGGAGAATTTTTACAAACCCCCTTTCATTTATTCATAGTTCAATACTTGCTTGATTTTTTGGTTGGGGAGAGAAGTGCATTTATAATTTGTTCTTCTTGATTTGTAGTTAAAGAGAGAAGTACTTACCTATTGATTTTTGTTAAAGAAGAGTTATTGACAATGTTCTTGTGATGGGGAAAATAAAATTTCCCTTTGTAAGGGGCGGGTTTATCACATGTACTTACCATTAGGATCCAACAGTCAATAAAAAAACATTTGGTTCATAAGGTGTTTCTTTATGGATAGAAGTGTATAAGTACACACAGAAACGCAAAGTTAAATATAAGTTTTTTGGTTGAGGAGGTCCACATTGGGAAAGTTTAAAAATCGTCCTCCCACACTTTTGACCTTTTAAAAATCTATCTGTGGCACTCTCAGAAAAACCCAAAACTCGTTCCTTTTATCTGGATCATCATGTAAGGGAAAATATTGATTAAAATTTCTACATAAAATTAAAAATATACAGCCATTTTACTGGGTTTTAGACTCAGTAATGACGACAATTTCTTTACCAGATTCAGGAAATGTTTCGCAAAGGAAGAACTTTTTTTAGGAATATAACAACTCTTGAGATTATGAATTCGTTTTACACACAGGAGTGCGTAGTTGGACATTTAAGTAGTTAAATAAATGTGGGCGATATGATATATTAGCCAGTGGTAACGCGTCGGTTGGGTTTTAGACTTTGGTCGTGGGTTTTTTAAAACCCCCCCGGGTTGGTTAAAATATGAGTCAAAATCTTTAATCCCAAAAAAGACATCGGCTGAAAAACTGTTAAAGAAAACGGAGATGAGTTATTTTGGGGAATTTTTTGTTGATCTCGTAAATTATTTTTTGTTTTTTTTTTGGGCAAAAAGGGAAAAACTGACATTTGATGGCTGGAATAACACTGTTTGGGGAGTGATTGTTTTCTCACAGTGCCAGACCCGCTTCCCCCAGTCCGCCCCCCCCGCTCCCCACAGTGCCCGCCTCCCCTCCCACAGTGCCCGCCTCCCCCCTCCCCCCAGTGCGTCATGATCTGCGGTCAAGCTGGATTATTTTCTGTAAAGGAAGTTAAAGGGTTAGTTAACAGTTTATGAATCTTTGATCCTTAAAAGGCTTAGAAAATTAGTTTTTGTGCATTATTTTTTTTTTGTTGACTTATGAAATCGTAAAGACAGATTGTAAACAACTCACAGAACGAAGTTCGAAACCATGAAAGTCAAGCCTAAAAATAGCGGAAAATTTTTTTTAGACTGTACCCCGCCGGGCTATTAACCCACATGGCCATTTTGCCAACTATGTGCATTCTTTTCAACATTAGAAGGGTTTGCATGGGTCCTGCTGCGATTAAAAAAGGGGAAAGTTTTTTTTAGACGAATCTCCCTCAGTTGGCTGGGTTCTCTAGCTCAAAATCATTAATGCGGGTTTTGAATAAGTGAAAAACTAATCTTGGGAGTGCTTTCAGGCCCCCCAAACCTTTTACAGGATCAAATTATAAAGGGATCTAGAAACGAAAAATTATTTTAACAAACAAAAAATTGGGGAAAGATTTGACAGGGGAAAATGAGTTTGGGCTTTGTTGATACGACGTGAACAATTTTAACGAACCCAAAAAGAGTTAAAAACCGGGTTGACTTTGGTTTTTGTCAACAAGGAATCACTGAATTTAATTTCGAGGTTAATGTGTCTGGGGGGAAAGGATCACAAATCACTCATTTTTAATTATCATTGAATTATTTAATAATTTTTAAAACCAAATTTTCCTAAAAGGATAAACAGTAGATTAAACTTTTCCCTAGGTCAAAAGAGAGGCAGTACGATTAATCAAAAGAAAAGGTCACTTTTGAAATCGATATAGTCGTTAAAAAGGAGAAATAAAAAAAAGGGAAAAAGAAGAGTCAAAAGAGATTATGAATTAATCTCAAAAATTTCGGGATTAACCACAAAAATTTTTTTAGGTTTTGGGGAAAAACGGGAAACAAAATTGCTCAGGCAGGGCACGACAGGACAAAAATTTCAGGGAGGGCATGACAGTGCAAAGTTGCTCAGGTCAGGTCAAAGACAGGACAAGTTCCATGTAGGCAGACAGTGACAAAGTTGCTCAGGTCAGGTCACTGAAATTTACAAAAAAATGGTCCCAAATAATTCACAAGAGATGGTTCTTTAACAAACTAACCAAAGAAATCTCTGGGCCCAGGGAAATGTTTTTAAGGGTTTCAAAGGTAGTAAGTGGAGTTAGTGAAACCTTTTGGGTAGTCTTTCCCAACAAATCATCAAATGGCATAGGACAGATAATGGGGAAAAAGGCGATGTGAACCTATCTACAAAATAGGGATTGGCCTTAGCTTCGAATTATAGACCAATTGCCTAACCTCCACTGTGGAAAAATTTATAGATCAATAATTTTCCTGGGTTTTTTTGAATCACTCGAAAGACTAAAATTTTTTAAATTTTTGTAAGGTGTTCCTCCTTAAAAATTTACTAATTTTTTCAGGAAGGGGATTTGGAATTGTAGATCTTTTGGTTTTAAATAGGGGTATTGTTAAATTGGGCTTCATTAAGGCTTTTGATAGGTTTCCTACATCATAGAAAAATTTTTTATATGGTTAGAGTTGGTTGACTATAGTCAATGAGAGTTTGCATTTATGGGGAGAGATTAGGACGCATCACAATGGTGTTAACAGGGGTTAGTGTTGGGCCCTTTGTTGTTCACAGTTCATAAACGATGTGATGATTGAATAAATGCAACAAAGAAAATTTTTCCGTGACAAGAAAATAGGGGGGTCAATTAAATTTTTTTCGAGGACACTTGTAGATGCAGGAAAAAATGAATGGTAATGCTTTTTCGGGAAGGGCAGATCGATTTAATATTGGGCAAATCAAGTTCTAAGCCCTTTAAAAAAGAATAACTTGGGCCTTTTGAATAAATAATGTTTTTCTTAATCACTCTGAATGCAAAAATAAAAAAAAAAAAAAATTGAAATTCTGTTAGCCCCTAATCTAAAACCCCGACAAAAAATGGCAAGTGTCGCAATAAACAATAGAAACTTTCTTTACTGGGAAGAAAAAAAACAGGGATTAGGTTTTCTTCAATTTTAAATAGTTGGTTAGGGCCCTTTTTATTATGTGCACAGTTTGGTCACCGTAATTCAAAACGGGGGAAAAATTAGAGAAGGATCACAAGTTTATCTATGAATGGAAAACTTTATAGGGAAGACACAGTGCAATTTGGATAGTTGTGTTGAAAAAAGCTTCGTCTGTGCAGCAGGCTTTATCAAACCCAAAAACAGGGACTGTATAGTAGGAAGCAGGGTGTCGAGGGGAAAGGGGTGTAATAGTCCCTCAACCCTTTGAAAAATAGTTTAAAGAAACACTCCTTCAGCCCGGGAAAATGCGGGCTTTTAAACAACCATCCGGCTTTAGGGTTTGGGAATTCTGTTCCTCAAACTTACGAGTTTTATGAAAGGTAAGAGAATGAGGGAGGAGAAAGAGGGGTGACTTTTTTTTGGAATTTCAGAAGGCATTGAATGCTGCACAAGAGACGAATAATGGGATAAACTACAGTGGACGGGCATCTGTTTCCCTTTCCGTTAAATATTCTTTATCCACTGCAGTTCTGTCTCTTTATTCTGCTCTTGTGAACACTATATCAAAAAACTTTTGAAAAACCCCTATCCCCGTCTCCCGCCTACGTCTCTTACCCCCTCATAACACCCCACACACACACACACCAAAACCAAAGGATTTCATGACGGAACTGGGTAAAAGAATGGTACAAAATGCGATATGAAAGGGTTACCTTTTTCCCGTTCAGGGGTTGTTACACTTTGTTTGACTTTTAACTATAGACACAAAAGTGATGCTGTCAAAAAAAATATGGGAAAGAATTTTGGGGCAAAAAAAAAGAAAATCAGTTTTGCAGAAATAATGATTAAATTGAATGACCAACGAAGACAAAAAAAAGTTTTTGTACTAAATTTTGTAAGTAAATGATTTAAACTTCGCATTAAAGAATAAAAAGAGAAGAACAAAAATAATACGTGCATACGAAATAAACAGTTAAAACTAGCGCCAGGCTCAAATTATGACTTTTGAACCATCGTTTTTAACATTAAAAAATTTTGAGCCAAAAAAACTAGAAGTATGTAACGTGAAAGAAAACAAAAATGTCGGGATGAGGGATGTTTCGTCCCCCGGGGTTTTGATGTTTTTAGGTTTCCCGGGGTAAGTGGTAGAAGTGATAACGGATCCGAGCGAGACGAGGGTTTTCCCTCACGTATTTAAAAGATAAATATTTCGGGAAAAATTAAGACAAGTATTTTTACAAGCCCTTTTGGGTTCACTCCAAACATACAAACCTGTAGAAACTTATACATTTCCTCAGCGATAACCCAAATCAAACAATTTGGCTACTTAACTACTTTATTAATAGGAGGTTTAAAAAATTTTTTATTTACATTACATTGCTTATTGTCATTAGCATTTTTCCTTTCATGTGGTGTGTGCTCTATACAGCATAAAGTTTTTGGGGTGTGGTATCACCGTGACAACATCTGCATCAGAACATCCTGTCATGCCACAGTAGAACATTATTAAACCAATTGACTTTCACTTTTACTAAAAAATTATAATATTTCATATTATGAAATTTTTAAAATTCTCTTGCAATTTTTGTAATTTTTTCTTTTAAAATTTAAAAAAATTTTAAGCCTAGCTGGTGACACCCAAGTTTGTAGACGAAGGAGTTAATATTTAGGATATTTTTGAGAAATGCTTTTTACGAATGATTCTTCCGTTTAATAACAGGTATGTTAAAATAAAATGAATACAATACAACAAATAAAGAATAACACATGTGAACAGTTAAAAATAACTAAAGTACTCACTTCATCATAAAAATAATTGTAAATAAAAAACAAGACTGATGTTTAAAAAGACATCCCCCATATATCTAAGACATTTTCCCAAAAATCGCATTTTTAAAAAAAAAACCCAGTGTTCCCGAAAAAAACACTACTCAAATACTCTGTTCCAAACAACAACACTACTCATCAAAACTCAGTGTTCCGAAAACAACACTACTCACAATACCAGTGTTCCAGAAAAAAACACTACTCTCAATACTCAGTTTTCCGAACAAACTCTCATCAATACCCGTGTTCCAGAACAAAAACACTATCATCAATACCGTGTTCCCGAAAAACAACACTACTTCAAAATCAGTTTCCGAACAACAACAATTCATCAATACTCAGGTTCCAAAAACAACACTACTCATCAATACTAGGTTCCAGAAAAAAAAAACCTACTCATCAATACCCAGTGTTCCCGAACAACAAAACTACCCTCAATATCATGTTTCCGAACAACATACTCTCAAAAACTCAGTTTCCAAAAACAACAACACTATCTTAATACCCTTTTCCAGAACAAAAATACTCATCAATACCCAGTGTTCCCGAACAACAACACTATCTTAAAAACCAGTGTCCAAACAACAACACTACCATCAATACCCAGTGTTCCCGAACAAAAACTACTCATCAATAACAGGTTCCGAACAAAAACCTACTCTCAATACTCAGTGTTCCAGAACAACAACATACTCATCAATACCCCGTGTTCCAGAACAACAACACTACTTATAATACTCAGTGTTCCAGAAAAAACACTATCATCAATACCCCGTGTTCCGAACAAATACTCATCCTTCAGTGTTCCAAAACAACAACACACTCATCAATACCCCTGTTCCCGAACAACAACACTACTCATCAATACCCGTGTTCAGAAAAAATTAAAAACTATACAAAACCCAGTGTTCCAGAACAACACTATTTCAATATCAAATGTTCCCCAAACCCAAAACATCACAATTTTTTTGACACCACCGCTTCATACACTCTTCACCACCACTTAAATTACGCTCATCACTATTACTAACATTATTGACACCATAGCCTTCGTTATGATGGTCACTACAGTTATCAACACAAGTATTATATTCGTCATTACTGTGATTAAGAACACCACCACCTTGTTCAGCAGCCTTACACTTGCTTTCACAAATTGTGACAATCTTGTTATTGGTACACTCTACACATCTTTCCTTGTGTTGTTCAAGTTGTTTGTTTCAGGAGAAATTGTTGTGTTTCCAGTACTTTTATGCGCGACATCAGGTTGTATACCACAGGAGCAAGACTTGGAACATCTGGAGACGTGAAGTCCCGGTCAGCTGAGCTATTTGGCTGACTGTCAGCTGACTCAGCTAGGCTGGTATTGACAGCCGACGTGATGGAGGTCTGTTGACGTGCTCCCAGGTGAGGTGCTCAACCCCATTGTCTGAGGGCAGGCATGAGCCAGTATTCAGACCGAGGTACCTGGTAGTCCTGGGGGGCCATTATGAGGGGTACAGGGTGAAGTGCGGTTGGCTGCGATGCGATCAGCCCTCACACTGCAGTCAGCATGAGCTGCTGTGACTCCTGAGGTCTTACAATTGATACTTTGTTTAGCAACAGTCTGTTGCTGTTTGATCATAGCATAACACCGTTCAGAAGGATGAGCGTTGGCACACACTGCACACCAGTGTGACTTAGATGGGCATTTCCTAGCGATGTGGCCCCAGCGTTGACATCTTATAAACATCGACGTTGAGGAGGTCTGTACAATGCAATGTAATAGCGTCTGTTGAGGGCTGCACGGGAGTGAATATAGCGTGGCAGAGTCCCCTGGCCAGTCCACTCAGCTAATATCAGACCGTTGGAAAGTCGACGAGGGCTTGCAACTTGCTCTGTCGCCAGATATTGAGGATTCAAGTGCTTGTTGACGTTGTAGATAAAAATAAGCACTTTAGGTGCCCTTGGTGGGGCAGCTCGGAGTTTGATGTTGACATATTCGTGAGTGAGAAGTTTGTCTATAAATGCTGAATCATTAGGCACAAAGACGTAGTTTACCTCATCGTGGACAAACTTGATCGTTTTCTCCTGATTGTCTATACTAGCTTCGAAAAAACCAGTTAAACTTGGTCTCTTGATCAGTGTTGTTAGGGAAATCTAACCTGACAGCTTTGGGAGGGTGTGCGCCCACTGTATTGCTTTCAGCAAGCTTTCTCTGGAAGCCTCGTTCTTTTTTCCGAGCCTGTTTACTAAAATATGTTTCAAATCTGCCTTCACCATCATCTACGTCAACACCATCAGCTATACTCATAGCTGACAGGAGTTTCACACTGGCGATGGGCTAAAGGATACCGGTGAATAGAAGGGACAAGGAAGGATATTCACCTCGCTAGACACAGGCAATGTGGGTGTAGTGGCCTGCGGGTCGCAGTGCGATTTTCAGGTCATTCACGGGGCCACAGTCGTCTCGAGAGTTACCAATATTGCACTACTCGTTAATTACTCCAAACCCGCAGCACTTAACACAGCTAGCACACGTGTCTAGGAATGACAGACAAATTTTCACTCTGTGGACAAATAAATCAGCACAAACTTAATATGTTTATAGATGAACCTCTGGCTTGTTACAGTTAAAAGCCGTCTCCGAAGGAGTTATCAGGTACTAGCCTTTCAAAACGGAAAACTAATTCCATGTTGTTTCACTGGTATGTCACAACTCACACACAAGAGTTCTAACAACACCGAAGGTACGGCCGGAACACTGTAGAACGTTCACAAAGGCATTCTGGGATTCAGAAGAGATGTAACTGCAGTGTAACTTGACCTTGGCAAGCTGGCTTGGAGTGCTGTTTAGCCTGGATCGGTTAAACTCGCCTTATCCCATATGTAGATAATGGCGACGAGCTAAGGGATACCGGTGAATAGGAAAGTCGAGGAAGGGACATTCACCTCACTGGACACATGCAGTATGGGTGTAAGTGGCATGCGAGTCTTATAGTGCCATTTTCAAGGTCACCCAGCAGGCCAGACATTCCTCACTCATTTTAAGCCTACGTAGGTACTGATGGTAGTACAATGTCCTAAGTCAGTGAATCCACTCGTGCAAATAGTTACAACAAATCTGCAGCACTTAACACTTCTAGCACAAACTTACAACAAATCTGCAGCACTAAACACTTCTAGCACAAACTACTATGTTTATAGGTGAACCTCTGGCATGTCCACTTAAAAAGTCAGTACTGCAATGCTCGTTAAATTGTTCTTAACTAAGCCACTACAGGAAACACTGGTATGCCAGCAGCACTGTAGAATGTATACGTATACCTGCTGGGCCTTAGGCCAGCTGTAACTGCAGGCTACCTTAGTTTGTTCTGGCTAGCTTGGAATGCTGCTTTCAAGCTGCTTGAATGTGCTTGCTAAGCCGTGTCAACCACTTGGATATTTGCTTGTAGCAGGCAGGTAGGCACACAGGAGACTTATTCGTAAGGTGAGTGGAGTTGCGGCAGAGGACTGACACGGGCACTCAAGCATTTATGTGGTCTGGCAAAACCGCCTCTAGACCATAAGTAAATAGAGGCGAATGGCTGAGTTCCAAATCGAGGAAGGAGGGGAGAGAGGCGAGGTGGAGTGAAGGTGTAGCCTCCTACAGCCACTTCAAATCAAGATGTTTGTGTTTCACTAGGTATATCACTAGTCACAGTTCACACATAAGAGTTCCAGCAGCAATTCAGCTGCGCTCCAACGATATTTGTTGCATGATGAGTTATCAGTCGGGTGAGATAAGCAGTTCTGATATAGAAGGCCTAGGACTTCACTCAACACACACGTCCTCTCCCCTCAACCACTCAGGCCTAACTGAACGAGATTTTAGATTTAAATTTTTCAAGTGAGAACGCTCGGTCCTGTTTTCAGTTCATGCGTTGAAACTTTTTATAGCCTTTATCTCGTATTTCATTTATCAGGGTAGTGGTATTTATAAATACTTATATTTTATTGACAGAGGATTATCTAACATAGCTAAACTAAAGTAATCTATCATAAATGACGTAAACAGAGAAATGTGTTTCAAACCATACGTAAGAAATCCATATATTTAGATCCATCAATGACTATTTCTGTTGTGTCTGCAGTATTTACACAACTTATTTCTGCTGTGGTCAAGCAGACTGTTTCTTCTGGCATAATGTGAGCTTTTTGCTGAGGCCAGTTATTTTCATTAGAGAGCAGTTCGGTCCGTGGAGCCATAATTTATTAACCACAAATTTCTTGAGTGGGACACCACGGACAACATGTCAGCTGGATTTCTCTTGGGTAGAGATGGGGAGAAAGAGATAATCTCTCTGCATCTCTTTTATTTCTGCTACTCTGTTCTGTACATAGACCAGCTTACTCTTATTATTTCTTAACCACTGAAGAACTGCCTCATTATCACTCCAGATCATACATTGTCCTCTTCGCTTTTGGGCTGAGTGGACGCACTGCGCAAGCAGCTCCTGCTTTCTCTGGTGTGCAACTTCCTGTTTTCACCAAGATGGCTGCCAGCTACCGCAGGAGGAGCAACACCGTGTGTTGACCTTGTTAAAGGGGCAATCTACCCTACGAATGCCTCAGTTTTATTACCAACGATTATACGGGACACGTATGGCATTGAAATTGAAGAATTACACGGAATAGCACTTAATGGCTCATCACTAATCTTCATAAAGTTCTGCACAGTGGAGGCATATGAAAGGACGGTGACTCAGTACCAGGAGAAGAACATCACCGTATCATCTGGTCTGGAGGTACACCTGCGGGATGCCTCAAAATACTACACCTGGGTGAGGATCCGCAACGTTCCTTTCGAGGCAGACGATGTGGATATCAGAGAGATATTTCAAAGATATGGTGAGGTGCATGCTATAACTTTAGTTCGATGGACGGAGGGAATCTATGAAGGATTGCCGGCTGGATCTTACACCGTCAAGATGTCTTTAAGAAGACCTATTCCATCGTATGTTGTCCTGGAGGATTTTAGGACACAGATGTATGTGACCTACGCGGGACAATGCAAGACGTGTCGCCTGTGCGGCGCTTTTGACCACATGGCGGCTGGATGTGGTAAAGCAGCAGCGCCGCGGCCTTGGGAAAGGCAAGTAGTCACAGAGCCTCAGGCGGCACCTCTGCCGAAGACTTTGAGTGCAGCAGGCAAAGGTAATTGGGCGGACGAAGTGGAGGGCGTGGAAGAGAATTGTGTGACGCTACCAGTGGCTTCGGATGCTCCCCCGCAAACGGGCCCGGGAGTTGAGCAGCAGCCTGTGGGGGTGGGAGAGACCGGTGATCCACAGGAGTTATCTACGCCCCTACAGGAGATGATTAAGTCTTTCCTGGACGTGCCTGCGGAGGAGAACCCATCTACAGACAGGAGAATTCTGATGGATGAGAAGGACTTGATTGAGCAGTTTCCAGGGCCTCTAGGGTCAGAGCCTGGCATGTTGCAGTTGCTACAGGTGGAAGCTGAGGTGCACAAGGGGAATGGAAATACTGATATGGAAATTGAGGGTACATCTAGAAAGAGGGCTGGAGGCTCGTCGGATGAGGAGGTTATAACACCAGCTCAGCGTTCAGGGAAGAAGACGTGGGCGGGAGTGATTAAGAAGGGAGGTTGTGCACAGGGGGGGGGGGGGGTCCAGGCGGGAAGAGTGCACGGGGAAAAAAACCGAAGCAGCAAAAGTGGAAAAAAAAGGACACGGAAATAAGGAAAGCC
>NC_069466.1:6270737-6308813 GCF_026875155.1 Cherax quadricarinatus
CCTCCCCCGCCCATTTTCCTGAACCCAAACTTCTGCTAACACTCAAAACACTACTTTTTTAAACCTACCCCATACCTCTTCGACCCCATTGCCTATGCTCTATTACCCCATCTATCCCCCAGTAGCTGTTTATTCTTACCCTAACTGCCTCCTTTTAGTTTAAAAACCTTCTCCTCTCTCTTCCCTGATACTTCTATTCTCCTTGTACCCCATCCCCCTTTTACTCTCAGTGTAGCTACAAACTAGAAAGTGATCTGATATATCTGTGGCCCCTCTATAAACATGTACACCCTGAAAGTCTACTCAACAGTCTTTTATTACCAATACATAATCCAACAAACTACTGTCATTTCGCCCTACATCATATCTTGTATACTTATTTATCCTCTTTTTCTTAAAAATATGTATTACCTATAACTAAACCCCTTTCTATACAAAGTTCAATCAAAGGGCTCCCATTATCATTTACACCTGGCACCCCAAATTTCCCTACCACACCCTCTCTAAAAGTTTCTCCTACTTTAGCATTCAGGCCCCCTACCACATTTACTCTCTCACTTGGTTCAAAGGCTCCATTCATTCACTTAACATCTCCCAAAATTCTCTTCTCTCCTCTGCATTCCTCTCTTCTCCAGGTGCATACACGCTTATTTGCCCCACTTCTCGCATCCAACCTTTACTTTAATCCACAAAAATTCTTGAATTTACACATTCATATTCTCTTTTTCCTTCCATAACTGATCATTCAACATTACTGCTCCCCCTTCCTTTGCTCTAAACTCTCTCAGATACTCCAGATTTAATCCCATTTATTTCCCCCCACTGAAACTCCCCTACCCCCTTCAGCTCTGTTTCGCTTAGGGCCAGGACATCCAACTTCTTTTAAATTATAACATCAGCAATCATCTGTTTCTTGTCATCCGCATACATCCACTCACATTTAAGCTTCCCAGTTTTATAAAGTTTTTCTTCTTCTCTTTTTTAGTAAATGTCTACAGGGGAAGGGGTTACTAGCCATTTGCTCCCGGCATTTTAGTCGCTCCCTACGACACGCATGGCTTACGGAGGAAAGATTCTTTTCCACTTCCCCATGGACAATAGAAGAAATAAAGAGAACAAGAGCTATTTAGAAAAAAAGGAGAAAAACCCAGACGTATGTATTATTTTATACATGTGCGTGTCTGTGAAGTGTGACCAAAGTGTAATAGGAGTAGCAAGATATCCCTGTTATCTCGCGTGTTCATGAGACAGAAAAAGAAAAAAAGCAATCCTACCATCATGCAAACAGTTACAGTTTTTTGTTTCACAGTCATCTGGGAGGACGGTAGTACTTCCCTGGGTGGTTGCTGTCTACAACCTACTACGAATATGTATATATATATATATATATATATATATATTTATATTTTAATATATAAATTTATTAATATTCAACAAGTCGGCCGTCTCCCCACCGAAAAGGCAGGTTTACCCAAAAAGAAAGAAAATTTCCAAAAAAAAAATACTTTCATCATCAACATTTCAACCCCACTCACACATAATCCCCTGTTTTGCAGGGTGCCCAGAATACAACAGTTAAGAAGAGGTAAAAAGTCACAAATATACCTCAACCGCTAATATCTCAAATCCCTCCTTTAGAGTGCAGGCATTGTTTTCCCATTTCCAGGATCAGTCCGGCATATAAAAAAAAACCGGTTTCCTTGAATCCCTTCATAATATTCCCCTGCTCCACCCCAAAAGCTCGTCAGGTCCCAAATTCCATCGCTCCTTTCACTCCTTCTAACACGCTCGCGCCGCTTGTGGAAGCCCAAGCCCCCTCCCCAGAAAACCTCCTTTACCCCCCCCCTCCAACCCTTTTTCGGCGCCCCCTCCCCCGCCTTTCCCTTCCCCCACAGATTTAACACTCTCCAGGGATTTACTTTGTGCATTCTCTCTAAAAAACCAAACCACCCAATAACCCCTCTTCAGCCCCCCTTTACTAATAATTTATTTACCCCACACCTCCAATTTCCACACTACGAACTTTCGCATAATATTTACCCCCACATTGCCCTTGACAGGGCATCTCCAGCCTTTAACCGCCCTCCTGCTGCATTCACAACCCAACTTCACACCCATTAAAGGGGTTGGTATACTATACTTTCATACATTCCCTTCTTTTCCCCCATGTAAAGTTTTTTTGTCCCCCCACATATACTTAACCACCACTCACCTTTTTTCCCTCATCAATTTAGTTTAAACCCCATCCTTCATAAATCCTCCACTACACGTCAACTCCCAAAAATCTTTAAACATTTACTTCTTTTTATACTCCTCCCCAAATTTTATATCCAGTTTTTCTTTATCTAAATCATTACATCCCCATCACCTTACTCTTTTTTATGTTTACTTTCAACTTTCTACCCTTTAACCACCCAAAATCGCCCATTAACCTTTGCAACTTTCTTTAGAATCTCCTAAGCACAGTATTGTAAGCAGAAAGTAACTGTGTCAAATTTCCCCTTTTGTATTTGTTTCCATAATTTAATCCCCGAACGAGTGGTATTGATCAGTAAAAACACTGCAATAGTAACGGAGCCGAAAACCCATTTTCTTTGGCCCACCTCATGGGGCCAAATGAGTTCGCTTAGTCCACGGGACCCGCAATTTCAAGAATGACGCACCCAGTAGGTCACCCCTGGTCAACAGAGTTAAATCGGAGGCTGCCTAGGGATTACCCCCCCCCTCCAAAAAAAATGGGGGCCCCAAATTAGTTTCCCTTCCCCCTTTTAAAAGGAAACATCCCATGAAATCAAAAATTGATGGTTTTTAAAATGAAACCCCTTTCAAAACCCCTCCAAAGCCCCTGAAAATCCTTTTAAATCCCCCCTTTTTTCCACCTACGGAAATTTTTTGGCAAAACTTTTAACACCCCTTTCCCCCAAACAGGAAAACCCCAAACGGGTTCAGGACCCTTTTCTCCCCACTTTAAAGGGGGGGTTCCCATTGGGGGGGGGGGGCCAAAAAGGGGGGGGGGGGGGGGGTAAAGGGGGGGGGGGGTTTTAACTATCCCTTTAAAGCCCCCCTTACTTTTTTCTTAACCAAAAGAAAATAACCCCATAACCCACACTTGGAAAAATTTTTAAAAAATTCCCCCCCAAATTTGAAAAATTTTTTCCCCAAATCACTCCCAAACCCCAAAGTAAAAACTTTTCCCTTCAACATCCCAAAAAAAATGCCCCTTTTTAAACCCAAAGAAAAACCCCAAGATTGTGGGGGCCCAAAAATTTTAACGGTTCCCCCCGTTTTAAAATTCCCAAATTTTAAAATCCCCGAAGAGTGGTAAAAATAAAAACCCCATGCCCCCCTTTTGGGGAGCCCGGAACTTTTCCCCTGCGGCCCCACCAAAATGGGGGGAAACCCCTGACCTGGGGGCCTTGGGGCCCCGCGGGGGGGCCCCAATTTCCCCGGGAATGGAAGGCCCCCCACCCAACCCAGGGGGTTGTACTCGTTATCCAAAAAATATTTTGGGTGTAAATTCCCTTTCTGAAAAATTTTTATTTTTTCCCCGGTTTGGTGTACGAGAAAGCTTTTTTTATATTTTTGCCCCCCGAACGAGGGTATTTATCAATAACCACCCTTCTAAAAAATCGGGGGTTTAAAATTTAATATAAATACTGCTCTTTGGGCTAGTACACCAAACAGGGAGAAGAATAAATTTAGCTAAAAGGGCGTCCACATCACCTATGTTTCGGATGACGATTTACAACACCTGGGCTTGGCTGGCTGCTTTAATTCTTGAGAAAATTGTGCGGCCCGTTGGACTAGAGCATCCTGTGTCTTTCGCTCACCAAAGGGGGGCCAAAGAAGAATGGGTTCGACCCCTTGGCAAATCGCAGTGTTTTTAGTTTTAAAATTGCATCGACCGTTTTCCCCCCGGAGGCCAGGATGACCCGAAAAAGAAAAAATTACTCTCATCATCACTCACTCCCATGTTTTTGCCAAGGACTGCCCAAATTTACTAGAGGTCGAAAACTTAAACATTTTCCCCCACCCCTCCTTCAGAAGGGAAAGGTACTGTATTTTCCCTCCCCCGGATTTAAGTTCGGGGCCTAAACCCGAAACCCCCCTCCAACAGCCACTCAATTTTAGAAAAAAGTATTTTCCTCCACTCGCTCCTATTTTAAACGCTCACGCACGCTTCCGGAAGTCTAAGCCTTTTGTATTTTAAACCTTTTTTACCCCCCCCCTCCAACTTTTTTAGGAAAAAAACCCAACCCCCCTTTCCCTTTCCCCACCCTTTTGGCGGGTTTCCCTCTATCTTTAAACCTTAAAAAAGGGTTTTTCCCCAGGGGTTTTAAAATGTCCTTGTCCCCTTTTTTCCCAAAAATCACCGATGGAAAAAAACTGGTTCCTTTGTTCCCTTTTGTATCTAGCTCAGAAATATCTTCCCTTCTTCCCCTATCTTTGTTATTTTTGTCCAGTATTTTTGATGTATTCTTTATCTTTAATCTCGGGTTTTATATCCCTTTTTCTTCCGAAAAAAACAATTTTAAATTTTTTTTTTATCACTTCTGGGGATTTCTTTTCATTTCATTTTCCTTCCTTATTTTTAGTTTTTATTACTTTGGGGCTTTACTACTGCCCTATTTCAGTGATCTGTACAAAAAAGGGTTTTCAGAATTGTTTCTCGGTTTTTTTTTCCCCCTTTCTTTTTTCACATTTTTTCCCTCGTTTTTGGGTTGTTTTGGTTTCCCTTTTTTCCCCACTGTTTTGCTTTTTAAAAATTTTTTTCCCATCTGTTCCTTCCCTTTATCCATCCTATCGTTTTCCTAGCAGTTGTGATAGAGATTTTTGGGTGATCTTTAAAAGTAGTTTCAGCGCATTACACTCCCAGCCCCTTCACATTAGCTGTCTGCCAAATTGTGGGGGTTAGAGTTTTTTTTTATGCTCTTTTCCCACTTCTAAGTAACCCTATATGTTTTTTTTTCCTTCTTTTTTCCCTTGCCTTTAAAAACCTTCTTTGATCCCGGGTTTGAAAAAACCTTGTTTAAAAAACCTTTCTTTGGGGGGAAACCAACAAGGGGTTTAAAAAAAGGAACCGGGCAAAGGCAAAGGCCTATTTTTTAACGAGCTTTTTTCCTTTAAACCCTTGTCCCAAGGGATCTTTGAGAAATTTATCAAAACCCTTTTGGGCCCAAATTTGTTAATTCCTCTTTTAACTTTGTTCTTTTTCCCCTTTTAAATTTTCCGCCTTTTTTTTAAAAATTTAAACCAAAGGTTCCTTTTCATATTCGCTTTTTCCCTTCCAGTTCTTTTAACTTTTTTGGGCCCCCTTTTGGGGTGGAAAACCCCTTTAGGCAACTTTTTTTCCCGAAATTTTCCTCCATGGTTTTCTTCCAATAAAAAAAAATTTGAAACTTAAATGTTTTTAAGTCCTGGTTTTGGGGAACCCCCTCATGGGGGTTTTTCCAAAACGGGGAATTCTGGAAAAAATTTCTTTTGTTGTGTTTACCACAATTGGGTTTGGTAATTTTAAATTTCACTTTTGGTGTACAAAACCGAAAAACTAAATTAAAACATTTGTAACATTTCAGGGGTTTGGGGGGCACGGGTTTCATGGATTTTTCCCCCTTGGTTCGTTTCCCCCGAAAATCCAAAAACAAGTTAATATTTTTTTTATTTTTTTTTTTCCCATAAACAAAATTTTGGAAAGGACAAAACGATTTTTGATTCTTGTGGTGAATTGAGAAATTTGGGAAAAAAATTTTCCCTTTTTCTGGGGTTTGTTGGGGGCTGCTTTTAAAACTTTTCCCCGGGTCTAGTATTTATGACTTTTAGGACAATTTAAATTAAAATCCACGGGCCATTTTAGGTGGGAAAAAGGGGACATGTAAATCATTGCCCGCAGTTCGATAACCGAAAAACAAAAAAAATTTTAAAAAGGGTGATTATTATATTTTTTTTACTGACATTAACCCGGGTTTTTCTTTTTCTGCGGAAGAAACCTTTGGGAAACACTTCAACTCGAGGGTAAAAAACCTTTGAAAAACATTTTAAATTTCAGGCTCAACCGTTGTAAACACTTCAACTCGAGGTTTAAAACCCGTTTTTAAACACTTCAACTCGAGGCTAAAACGTTTTTAAACACTTCAACTCGAGGCTAAAAACCTTGAAAAACACTTCAACTCGAGGCTAAAACCGTTTTTAAACACTTCAACTCGAGGCTAAAACCGTTGTAAAACACCAATCGGGGTTTACAACCGTTTTGAAAAACACTTAAATCGAGGACAACCGTTGAAAACCTTCAACTCAAAGGCTAAAAGGGGGGTTTTTAACCTTTGACATTTTTCCCAGTCTCCCAAAATTTAACAAGTCAGAGGTCCCTTACAAACATTTTTCACAGCACGGTTTTTAAAGCGGGTCTGATGGAAATTTTTATTAACCCCCCATTTTTAAGATTTTTGCGCTCTTGTGACATAATATAAAAACCGTTCTGCAGAAACCCCGGGTTTTTTCACACCCCCGATTTTTTTTTTAATAGATTAGGTTGGGTTTTAAATTAGATTTGATTATTAAAAAATTGTCATTTTTTAAGCCATTACAAAGAAAAAAAAAAAAAAAAATGCAAATAATTGAATAAAAAATATATAAAAAAAAAGGGAATGGGGCGTTTTTGGGGCCCCTTTTCAAAATTTTGGGGCCCGCGTGCACAAAAGTCCCCAAACCCCTAAAATACTTTTTTGTAATTTTTCAAAAAGTGAATGACCAAAATTTTTTTATGAATCGAGACCCAAAAATCTTCCTTTAAATAAATTTTTACATGTAAAAAATTGCAATTTTTTTAGGGAAAATCAACAGTTTTCCACCAATTTTTCTGGGAAACCCAAAAAAACGAAACTTTTTCAGTACTCTCGTTTTTTTTGTCTTATTTTTACAAGTGCGTCCCCCAAAGTAATTCAAACTATCCACTCGCCCCCAAATTTGGGGGAGTGTTGTCCACTAAATGGGGAGTGTTTCCCACTACTGGGGGGTGTTGTCGCACTAATGGAGTTGTTTGGGACTACTGGAAGTGGGTTTTCCCACTACTGGAGGGTGTTGTTGCCCTATGGGAGTGTTGTCCAAATACTTGGGAGTGTTTGTCGCCTAAATGGGGGAGTGTTGTCGCACAACCCGGGGAAAATGTTTTGGGTTTTTTCACACTACTGGAGAGTGTTTTTTGCACACTGGAGAGTGTTGTCCCCTACTGGAGAGTGTTGTCCCAAATACTGGAAGGGGTGTTGTCGCATACTGGGGGGTTTTTTGTCCACTACTGGGGGGTGTTGTCACACTACTGGAAGTGTTTTTCGCACAATGGAGAGTGGTTTTTCCGCCCTACTGGGGAGTTTTGTCGCACTACTGGAGAGTGTTTTTCCCCACTACTGGAGAGTGTTTTTTCCACTACTGGGAGAGTGTTGTCCACTACTGGAGAGTGTTGTCCACTACGGAAGTTTTGTTTGCCCTAAATGGAGGGGTGTTGTCGCACTACTGGGGAGTGTTGTCCACTACTGGAGAGTGTTTGTCGCAAATACTGGAGAGTGTTGTCCACTACTGGGGTTTTTTGTCGCACAATTGGAGGGGTGTTGTCCCCTACTTTGGGGAGTGTTTTTCGCACTACTGGGAAAAGTGGTTGTTTGCCCTACCCGGGGAGTGTTGTCGCCTACTGGAGAGTGTTGTCACACTACTTGGGGAGTGTTGGGCCACTACTGGAGAGTGTTGTCCCTACTGGGGGAGGTGTGCACTACTGGAGAAGGGTTTTTCGCCCTTCTGGGGAAAATGTTTTTCGCACACTGGAGATTTTTTGTCCCCCCTTTTGGAGAGTGTATTTTACACTAAATGGAGGGGTGTTTTTCGCCCTAATGGAGAGTTTTTGTCCCACCACTGGAGAGTTTGTCGCACTACGGAGAGTGTTGTCGCCCTAAAGGAGAGTTTTCCCCCCTACTGGAGGAAATGTTGTCGCACTACTGGAGAGTGTTGTCGCCCCCACTGGGGAGTGTTGTCCACTATGGAGAGTGTTGCGCCCCCACTGGAGAGTGGTTTTCCACTACTGGAGAGGGGTTTTAATTTGGGGGGCACACAAAGGGAGGTTTTTGTCCATACTGGGGAGTGGTTTTTCCACTACTGGAGAGTGTTGTCCCCAAATGGGGAGTGTTGTCCACTACTGGAAGTGTTTTTCGCCCCTACTTTGGGGAGTGTTTTTCCACTACTGGAGAGGTTTGTCGCACTACTGGAGAGAGTTTTCCCACTACTGGAGAGTTTTCCATACTGGAGAAGGGTTTTTCGCATACTGGAGAGTGTTGTCGCACTACTGGGGAAGGGAAAAATTGGGGGTTTTTTCCAAAAACTTTGGGGAGTGTTTTCGCCCCTACTGGGGAGTGTTGTCCCACTAGGAGGTGTTTTCCCCTCTGGAAAAGTGTTTTTCCACTCAATTTTTGGGGAGTGGAATGTCCCCATACGGAGAGTGTTTTTCGCCCTTTCTGGAGAGTGTTGTTTGCATACTGGAGAGTGTTGTCGCACTATGGGAGTGTTGTCCACTACTGGGGGTGTTTTTTTCCCCTACTGAGGTGTTGTCGCCCTACTGGAGAGTTTTGTCGCACTACTGGGGAGTGTGTTTGGGGGTTTTCACCCCTAAAAGGAGAGTGTTGTCGCACTTTCTGGAGAGTGGGTTTTCGCCCCTACTGGAGAGTGTTTTCGCACTACTGGGGAGTGTTGTCCACTTCTGGAGTGTTTGTCGCACTACTGGGAGTTTTTGTCGCACTACTGGAGATGTTGTCGCCCCTACTGGAGAGTGTTGTCCACTACTGGAGGTGTTGTCGATACTGGAGAGTTTTTGTCGCCCTAATGGAGAGTGTTGTCGCACTACTGGAGAGTGTTTTTTCCACTAAATGGAGAGTGTTGTCGCAAATACTGGGGGAGTGGGTTTTCGCCCCCTACTGGAGAAATGTTGTCCTACTGGGGAAATGTTGTCCCACTACTGGAAAAGTGTTGTCGCCCCTACTGGAGAGGTTGTCCCCCACTAAATGGAAAAAGGGGGTTGTCCACTACTGGGGGTGTTGTTTGCACTACTGGAGAGTGTTTTTTCGCCTACTGGAGAGTGTTGCGCACTACAGGGGAGTGTTTTCCTTATACTGGAAAATGTTTTCGCACTACTGGAGTTTTTGTCCAAATACTGGAGGTGTTTGTCGCACTACTGGAGAGTTTGTCGCACTACTGGGGAGGTTGTCGCACTACTGGAGAGTGTTGCCCCCCACTACTAATTTTAAGGAAATGTTGGGCGCACTACTGGGAGTGTTGTCGCACTACTGAAGGTTTGTCTTTTTCCACTACTGGAGGGTGTTGTCCACTACCGGGAAAGTTTTTCCCCGGGGTTTTCCCCCACTTCCCGGAGTGTTTTCAAACTACTGCATCAAAAAATTTTTGCCTTTCCTTTTTCAGCAAGAAAAACATTTTCCCTTTTTAAACCCAAAAACCCCCAAATAAGGGAAGCGAAAATTTGTGTATGCCCCCAATTTCTGCAGGGAACATTTCGTTGGGCCCCTTCCTGGTACGGAGATTTCCCCCTGGGGCCCCCCTTTTAAACAAACGACCTCACGTCTTTTACCATGGGTTTTTGGGTTCTCCCAAATACGGTGCGACCAAATTTTTAATCGTTTCCCCCTATCCAGGACAGACCCCCTTTGGTCCCACACCTAAACACCACGATTTAAATTAAAAGAGACACTGCCCACATTACCTTCCCCTCTTCCCCGGGAAAAAGGGCCCTCACGACACTCCCTCTCCTTACCAAAATTTCAAAGGGCACGATGGGCTAAACTTTTCACCCTGCAAAGACAACCCTCACTGTTTTAGCTTTTTTGGACCATAGTATTACCAAAGGGGCCCCCTGCACCATGTTTTATCAAAATATTTAATTTTTTTGCCCCTTAAGGTTTGGGGCATGCATTGTTTACGGTACACCCTACTGGCCCAACTCCCTCTTTTTCCCTTTTACCTCCATAGACGATATTCCTTTTTAATTTTCGAAAAGGGCCCCTTTCTTTCAATTCTGCCCGGGGGTTTTAGCCCTTCTGCCGGTTACCATTGTTTTTAAAGTGATTTCCGGTTTATGTTTGGGTGCTGGGCATAAAGGGCAACTCGAAACCCCAGAACTCCAAATTTCTCCAAAAGGGGGGAGGGCGCTTCCTCTGCAATGTAACCCCCTTAACCTTTTACTGCAGGGGAGCCTCGTCTTCGGGTTTTTAAGTCCGAGAGTTAAAACCGTACAGCACAACAGTGTAGAAAAAAATTTCTGGCGTTTTGGGCCCTCCAGCGAAATATTTCAGGGCCATGTCAGAATGCCCAGTTTGTGGTGCTGCCGACCATGCCAATACAACTTGCAGCCTATCTCCCTCCTGCCTTAATTGTAGTGAGGCTCACCCAGCATATTCTCGTCGTTGCCAAGTGAAGAGAGCTTCACTAACGTCATGGCAGTCTCTCATCTCCGCCTCCAAGGGAAACTTCCACGACTTTCTTATTGTCGAATTACTAAACGCCCTCCAACCTCGGTTCTGCCTACTCCCACTATCTCCTCTGTGGTCACCTCACAACTTCCGCAGTAACCTCCGTTTCTAACTTCTGCAGCTTTGGCCTACCTCGTCGCCTCAAACTGAGTCGTCTTCTCGTTCGAATGTATCTGTCTTGAAGACCTCGCACAACTACACCTTCCCTTCACCTCTCTACTTCTCCAAAGTCCAAATCTTCCCCAAAGTTCAAATCTCCTTTAACCACTTCCTCTAATTTATCCTTTCCAGTCTCTGTGCCCAGTATTCCCTGTATCTATTACGGTTGTGGAGGTTCATCCTCCCACTCGTACATTTTCCTTCTCTTCTGTCCCCTTCCAAGTTTCTTCCTCTCCTGTCCCTTCCCAAGTTTCTTCCCAAGCTGACCCTAACCTCTCATCCTCCTCCTCTTTGGTAACTTCCATCGTCTCTCCATTCTTTACTAACCCTCCTCCTTCTATCTCTAATGTTGAACTATCTGCAACTTCCTTGTCCTCCGAAACTCTTGAAACTGTCTCCTAATATACTGAGGAGACAAAGCCATTGATGGACACTGATCCACCTCCCATCACTCCTCTTCCTAAATCATTTAACCGATTCATTTCTTCTGTGTTCCAGTCCTTCGCTGCTTACTAGTCTTCTGCTGCCTCCTCGTGTAGATTTTACTAACCCTCCTTGTCTGTAGACACCTACTGCTTCATGTTACCAGTATACTTTTCTTGGTAAATTATGACTTTTTTACAGTGGGATATTCAAGGCCTTAGGGGTAATCAGGATGAGCTTCAGGTGTTGTTCTCCAAGTTTTCCTCTGTTTGTGTCTGTTTACAAGAACGTAAATTGCGCTCCTCTGTTATCTATCTCGTCTCAGGCTATATTTTATTGCATTCATCGGATCCTTTTTCCCAATGGAACTTTTAATAAAAGTACACTCCTTGTGCGAACAGGTATACTATATTATCAGATCTTTGTTCATACTTCGCTGCATTACACTGCAGCATGCACCTACTGGTATACGGTCTGTTCTTTGTATCTCTCTCCTCGAGCATTATCAGTTCTAGATGTTGCATTTTTGGTTTCTTCCTTACTGCCACCTCTTCTGTTATTAGGTGATTTTAATGCTCACCATTTCCTTTGGGGGGGGAGGGGATGGGTCTCACGGTGACACTCGTGGCGATCAGTTAGAGACTCTTCTCACTTCTCTTCCCCTCCATGTTTTAAACATGAATTTCTCAGTTTGCTCCTCATCAACTGCACATGAATTTACCTGCTTTGTGTTCCTAGATTTACATGACAGCGATCATTTTCCTATCCTCCTTTCCATTCGTATTCTAGACCTCTTCGAAGCCCAAGTTGGCAATTTGAATGAGTAAATTGAGATTAGTACTCACGTCAAAGTGTTTTTAGTGAGGACCCTTCTTCGTCTTCTATTGATGAGCTGTTACGCCTATTTTTGATCTCAGTTTAACCGTGCTTCGCATTCTATACGTCAAACCTCGAGCAGTCATTCTCAGAAATGCGTGCATTGGTGGTTTCCTGCTTGTGCTTGTGCAGTACGTTTGAAACGTGCTGCATGGGGCCGATATCGTTACAATAGGACCACAAATCGACTCCTTGATTTTAAGGGGGCGAGAGCAGTTGCATGCCGTGTCATCCATGAAACTAAGCGCACTTGTTGATGGGATTATGTTTCTACCATCACTTCGGCTTCCTCTATGAGTGCATTCTGGAAAAATGTATGGAAACTGAGTGGGAAATACTTTCCGGACGCAGCTCAGGTTCTTAGGGTTGCCTGTGTCACCATTGCAAACCCTTTTGAAGTTGCCACAGAAACTGGAAATCATCTTGTCCGTATCTCTCAGGGGCTCCATCTATGCCCCTTATTTCTTTCCTCCAAGTCTTGCATTTGTGGTCACAGTGGTACCTATACTAACCTTTATATGTTGTAGAAATATACCTAGTTGGACGAATCTTATTGTGGCTAGCTGGTCCAGTGGCTAACGCGACGGTCTGGAGTTTTGAGACTGATGGCGGGCTCTATCCCCGTCTCAATCTAGAATGCTGTCAACTGTTTCTTATTGAGCCACTACCCGTGGGTTTAAATTTTCTAGTGCTAAAACACACCAAATTACTTTCACCAGATGCTCTATCGCCGCTGATACTCCATTGTACATGTATGGCTCACGTATCCTTGAAGATGATACAGTCAGGTTTCTCAGTCTTCTGTTTGATCGTCGTTTATCCTGGAAACCTCACATTACCTCCCTGAAAGCAGCTTACCATAGCTCATCTTTCATGGTGGAGGATCGTCGAACTCTCCGACTGTATTCAGCCCTAATTTTATCGAAACTGGAGGTGACCAGCTATATTCAGCGGCCTCTCCAGCGACTCTTTCTAAACTTGATCCCATCCATCATCAGGGGCCACGTTTATGTCTAGGTGCTTTTTGCTTCTCACCTGTCGAGAGCCTATATGCAGAGGCGAATATTCCATCCTTGAACAATCGCCGTGATGCTCATTGTCTCCTATATTTTGTCCGCTCTCATGACATTCACAGCCGACGTGATGGAGGTCTGTTGACGTGCTCCCCAGGTGAGGTGCTCAACCCCATTGTCTGAGGGCAGGCATGAGCCAGTATTCAGACCCGAGGTACCTGGTAGTCCTGGGGGGCCATTATGAGGGGTACAGGGTGAAGTGCGGTTGGCTGCGATGCGATCAGCCCTCACACTGCAGTCAGCATGAGCTGCTGTGACTCCTGAGGTCTTACAATTGATACATTGTTTAGCAACAGTCTGTTGCTGTTTGATCATAGCATAACACCGTTCAGAAGGATGAGCATTGGCACACACTGCACACCAGTGTGACTTAGATGGCATTTCCTGGCGATGTGGCCCCTGCGTTGACACTTATAACATCGACGTTGAGGAGGTCTGTACAATGCAATGTAATAACGTCTGTTGAGGGCTGCACGGGAGTGAATATAGCGTGGCAGAGTCCCCTGGCCAGTCCACTCAGCTAATATCAGACCGTTGGAAAGTCGACGAGGGCTTGCAACTTGCTCTGACACCAATATTGAGGATTCAAGTGCTTGTTGACGTTGTAGATGACAATAAGCACTTTAGGTGCCCTTTTTGGAGCAGCTCGGATTTGATGTTGGCATATTCTGAGTGAGAAGTTTGTCTAAAAAATGCTGAATCATTAGGCACAAAGACGTAGTTATCCTCATCGCGGACAAACTTGATCGTTTTCTCATGATTGTTTACACAGCTTCGAAAAACCAGTTAAACTTGGTCTCTTGATCATTGTTGTTAGGGAAATCTAACCTGACAGCTTTGGGAGGGTGTGCGCCCACTGTATTGCTTTCAGCAAGCTTTCTCTGGAAGCCTCGTTCTTTTTTCCGAGCCTGTTTATTTAAAATATGTTTCAAATCTGCCTTCACCCATCATCAAACGTCAACACCATCATATACTCATATTTTGACAGGAGTTTCACACTGACGATGGGCTAAAGGATACCGGTGAATAGAAGGGACAAGGAAGGGATATTCACCTCGCTAGACACAGGCAATAAGGGTGTAGTGGCCTGCGGGTCGCAGTGCGATTTTCAAGGTCAATTCACGGGGCCACAGTCGTCTCGAGAGTTACCAATATTGCACTACTCGTTAATTACTCCAAACCCGCAGCATTTAAAAACACAGCTAGCACACGTGTCTAGGAATGACAGACAAATTTTCACTCTGTGGACAAATAAACCCGCACAAACTTAATAATGTTTATAGATGAACCTCTGGCTTTTTAAACAGTTAAAAAGCCGTCTCCGAAGGAGTTACCAGGTACTAGCCTTTCAAACGGAAAAACTAATTCCAGTGTTTCATGAGTCACAACTCACACACAAGAGTTCTAACAAACACCGAAGGTACGGCCGAACACTGTAGAACGTTCACAAAGGCATTCTGGGATTCAGAAGAGATGAACTGCAGTGAACTTGACCTTGGCAAGCTGGCTTGGAGTGCTGTTTAGCCTGGATCGGGTTAAACTCGCCCTTATCCTTGTGATAATGGCGACGAGCTAAGGGATACGGTGGGAAAAGAAAAAATTTGAGGAAGGGACATTCACCTCACGGACACACGCATTGGGTTAAGTGGCATGCGAGTCTTATTTTTGCCCTTTTCAAGGTCACCCAGCAAGCAGACATTCTCACTCATTTAAGCCTACGTAGGTACTGTGGTAGCACATGCTAATCAGTGAAATCCACTCGGCAAATAGTTACAAAAATTGCAGCACTTAACATTCTAGCCCCAAATTACAACAATCGCAGCACTAAACACTTCTAGACAAACCCTTTCTATGTTTATAGGGGAACCTCTGGCATGTCCCACTTAAAAAGTCAGTAACGCAATGTCGTTAAATTTTCTTAACTAAGCCACTACAGGAAACACTGGTATGCCAGCAGCACTGTAGAATGTATACGTATTTCCTGCTGGGCCTTAGGCCAGCTGTAACTGCAGGCTACCTTAGTTTTTTTCTGGGTAGCTTGGAATGCTGCTTTCAAGCCTGCTTGAATGTGCTTGCTAAGCCCGTGTCAACCACTTGGATATTTGCTTGTAGCAGGGAGGTAGGCACACAGGAGACTTATTCGTAAGGTGAGTGGAGTGCGGCACAGAGGACTGACACGGGCACTCAAGCATTTTGTTGGCTGGCAAAAACCGCCTCTAGACCATAAGTAAATAGAGGCGAATGGCTGAGTTCCAAATCGATGAAGGAGGGGGGAGAGGCGAGGTGGAGTGAAGGGGTAGCCTCCTACAGGGCCCCTTCAAATCAAGATGTTTGGTTTCACTAGGTATATCACTAGTCACAGTTCACACATAAGAGTTCCCAGCAGCAATTCAGCTGCGCTCCAACGATATTTGTTGCATGATGAGTTATCAGTCGGGTGAGATAAGCAGTTCTGATATAGAAGGCCTAGGACTTCACTCAACACACACGTCCTCTCCCCTCAACCACTCAGGCATAACTGAACGAGATTTTAGATTTAAATTTTTCAAGTGAGAACGCTCGGTCCTGTTTTCAGTTCATGCGTTGAAACTTTTTATAGCCTTTATCTCGTATTTCATTTATCAGGGTAGTGGTATTTATAAATACTTATATTTTATTGACAGAGGATTATCTAACATAGCTAAACTAATCTATCATAAATGACGTAAACAGAGAAATGTGTTTCAAACCATACGTAAGAAATCCATATATTTAGATCCATCAATGACTATTTCTGTTGTGTCTGCAGTATTTACACAACTTATTTCTGCTGTGGTCAAGCAGACTGTTTCTTCTGGCATAATGTGAGCTTTTTGCTGAGGCCAGTTATTTTCATTAGAGAGCAGTTCGGTCCGTGGAGCCATAATTTTTTAACCACAAATTTCTTGAGTGGGACACCACGGACAACATGTCAGCTGGATTCTCTTGGGTAGAGACGGGGAGAAAGAGATAATCTCTCTGCATCTCTTTTATTTCTGCTACTCTGTTCTGTACATAGACCAGCTTACTCTTATTATTTCTTAACCACTGAAGAACTGCCTCATTATCACTCCAGATCATACATTGTCCTCTTCGCTTTTGGGCTGAGTGGACGCACTGCGCAAACAGCTCCTGCTTTCTCTGGTGCGCAACTTCCTGTTTTCACCAAGATGGCTGCCAGCTACCGCAGGAGGAGCAACACCGTGTGTGTTGACCTTGTTAAAGGGGCAATCTACCCTACGAATGCCTCAGTTTTATTACCAACGATTATACGGGACACGTATGGCATTGAAATTGAAGAATTACACGGAATAGCACTTAATGGCTCATCACTAATCTTCATAAAGTTCTGCGCAGTGGAGGCATATGAAAGGACGGTGACTCAGTACCAGGAGAAGAACATCACCGTATCATCTGGTCTGGAGGTACACCTGCGGGATGCCTCAAAATACTACACCTGGGTGAGGATCCGCAACGTTCCTTTCGAGGCAGACGATGTGGATATCAGAGAGATATTTCAAAGATATGGTGAGGTGCATGCTATAACTTTAGTTCGATGGACGGAGGGAATCTATGAAGGATTGCCGGCTGGATCTTACACCGTCAAGATGTCTTTAAGAAGACCTATTCCATCGTATGTTGTCCAAGAGGATTTTAGGACACAGATGTATGTGACCTACGCGGGACAATGCAAGACGTGTCGCCTGTGCGGCGCTTTTGACCACATGGCGGCTGGATGTGGTAAAGCAGCAGCACCGCGGCCTTGGGAAAGGCAAGTAGTCACAGAGCCTCAGGCGGCACCTCTGCCGAAGACTTTGAGTGCAGCAGGCAAAGGTAATTGGGCGGACGAAGTGGAGGGCGTGGAAGAGAATTGTGTGACGCTACCAGTGGCTTCGGATGCTCCCCGCAAACGGGCCCGGGAGTTGAGCAGCAGCCTGTGGGGGTGGGAGAGACCGGTGATCCACAGGAGTTATCTACGCCCCTACAGGAGATGATTAAGTCTTTCCTGGACGTGCCTGCGGAGGAGAACCCATCTACAGACAGGAGAATTCTGATGGATGAGAAGGACTTGATTGAGCAGATTCCAGGGCCTCTAGGGTCAGAGCCTGGCATGTTGCAGTTGCTACAGGTGGAAGCTGAGGTGCACAAGGGTAATGGAAATACTGATATGGAAATTGAGGGTACATCTAGAAAAGAGGGGCTAGGAGGGCTCGTCGGATGAGGGAGGTTTATAATCCCAGCTCAGGTTTCAGTGAAGAAGACGTGGTGGCTGGTAGTGATAAGAAAGGGCAGGGTAGTGCACAGGGGGGGAGGGCGTCCAGGCGGGAAAAGAGTGCACGGGAAAAGACTGAAGCAGCCAAAGTCGGACAGAAAAGGACACAGAGACATAGGGATAGCACCTTTTTGAATCTTTAGAGTCTAACGTAACGTGGAATGGCCTAAGACGATGACCGGTAAACGAGTATGGTTGGGAGGATGTTTTGCTCGGCGTCGATTTAACATTGATGTGTGTTTTATTCAAGAACACATTTTTGAAGTATGGCAGAGAAGTTGAGGTGAACGGTTTTTTTAGATGTATGTGGTAGATTCAGGGGAAATTAAAGGTGGGGTGGCAGTGGCAGTGAGGGAGTCCAGCCCATTCCACGTGCTCAAGTGCGGCGTAAGAGGGAGGGGCCCCCCAGGGGACCGGGGAGGCGTGGCGAGGGTGGAGGGGACCCAGCACCCCCCCCACCCCCCCATATGGGGTCGTCGATTAGAGTATGTTTTCCTGGGGATATCATATGCCGACAGATAGTTTCCAGCTAGGAGTAAAGGCGCGAATTTTGTAAGGGAGGTTTTGCTTTCTACATGCCGCGGTGTTTACCAATGGTTTTATAATAGGTGGGGAGTTGGAACTGTGATAATCAGGAATAAGGATGTGGTGACGAGAGGGGCAGGGTGTGTGCTTGGGGTAGATTGAGGGATTTGTGAGGGATTGCAACGGGGTTATATGAAATAGTCAGGGCGAGGGTGGGAAAGTAGTGCACACGTTTATGCCAGGAGGGGTTTTATGCTGCCAGGATGGATAGCTATATTTATAACATCGAGATATAAACAGCTAGTAGTACCGCTGCTTAATGACGCGAATAGATTTCCTGGGTTTTCGGCCACCACTCGTGCCGTTTTGCGCAGAGGATGGGCCCATGGGTAGGGGTGGTTCGTCAGCGTATGTGGGTTATTGGTAAAATCCGTATGTGAGGCTACTTCAGGGAGAGGGGGCTGGGGTTCGTTTTTTAGGGCCCACAATGCCCTGGCATCCACGACAACTATGGCCCAGGCCCTCGCTTACGAAGAGGCAGGATGTATATGCGAATGGTGGTCCTGGCAGAAGCCACGACACTAAATTGCAGACTTAGGGAGTATTACCAGACCTATAGTGGAAGGGTCTGGTGGCGAGCGTGGAGGTCCTTGGTTTACCCAAGAAATTTTACGAGGGGCTGCCCTAACTCTCGATTGTTATGAAGGGGGCTAGGGGGGCCCTACGAACATGGAGAAGTTCATAGATGGTTTTTAACCCGGGGCCCACAGATCCAGACTTGCTCCCGGCGTCCCCCCTATACAACATCTAATGCTTCCGCCCCTTTTCCCGAGCTGCACGCCATCACGTCCGACTACCGCACAACGCGGAAGGTTCCTCCCTCGACGCGCAACCCGCGCTCTCCACTACGCGGCCCGGTCCGCACCCCGGTGACCTAACCGTCATGAATGTGTTTGAGGAGTATTCTAGGAATCTCCCGGCACACCGATGACCAACTGATTATGGGATTACCGGTGGTGTGTTAAAGGGGTGGGGGGGACCCCATAGGGCCCCACCTGGGCGCAGGTAATTAGCTACACAGATGGGACATGAGCAATTACCGCTGATTATTGGCTTAAGAGAGCATGCTTACCACAGCAGGGCCAGCGGAGCGATGAGGGAGTGGGAGAGATTTCTGGCGGAGAAGGAAGATCGAGGCTAATTTTAGGGGAGCGAGGAGACGTGCACCCCGGTACATTCGAGGGTAGGCCTCAGTGAGCGACGAGGTCCCGCATATAACTGGCGGCTTGATTCAGGGGAAACACCCCAACACCGCGCCCGCGGCCATCTCGCATGGAATTCCTAATGCTCTTTATATATTACCTACCCACCTTGCGCGCATTGTCTGAACGCGACAATGTCTGGTCCCGGTCTCGCTTTAACATCCGCTATGCTCTAGGTCAAGGGGAGTGTTGCGGCGCGACATCGCCTAGGGCACGGCGCGGTCAGTCCAGTTCTGCCGCGTCCTATAAGGGACCCCCCGGCGCCGGCGGGCGGAGAACCTTGGGTGCTTTTAGGCGCGATCTCCTCATGTGTGCAGATATATCCAAAGCTTTTTCCTTTTTACGAAGGTTTTAGGTACACCGTATGCTATATGGCCCCCCTGTTGACGAGCTACCTAATAGCTGCCGACACAGTGCCCCCCTGCCCGACCCTCCCAGGTCAGAGTCCTCTGCCTTGACGGCCCCCCCGGCTTGGCTAAGAAACGCTAAGGCTTGCTTGCTGCTGAGCGCCTAGTAACAAAGGGCCTCCCCCCGGGATATTCGGGGCACTCTCGACTTCGCCCGCGCTCACCAGGCTCACCCCCGCTCTGCCTCAGGTCGATACCGATAGACCATCCCATGTTGCGGAGTATTTTGCATCTAAATAACAGCGGCTTTTTGGCGGTGAGATTGTGCGCTGGGCGACTACTTTGATACGCTCTTGCAATGTTCAGGGGTAGGTACAGGTTAATGGGAAGTTAGTGGTTGACGGTTGCAGATGGGGATGGGTTTGCGACAGGGTTGCCCCTTGTCTCAAATCTTTTGCATGCATGCAGGACCCTTTTTTATAGGCTTTTAGAGGAAGGAGTGTGGGAACAGGGTGAGGTGGGTCCTGGGAGATGTGGTATTGTGGGTATGTGGATGACACCCACAGTTTTGGTGGTGGAGAGGAAATTGGATTGGGGAATGTGGGACGTATAATAGATTTTTGGTGAGGCGACAGGGATGAGGGGTTAATGGGCAAAGTCAAGTTATTAGAAGTAGGCACGAGGGCGGGGGGGCTAGGGGCGGGATAAACAGTATGGGTGGAACGTAGTGGATAGAATCTAAGATATTGTGGGGTTGTGTATATGGCGGACGTGGGGAGGCGCAGAGAATAAATTCCAAGGAAGTAGTGAGTAGAGCGAGGGTAGGAGCGCAGGTGGAGGGCCTGGGGATGTAACATTGCAGCAGAGGGTGTGGGGGTAAATCACTTGTGTACAGTTAAGTGTGGGGCCCGTGCTGCATATATATCCCCTGCGGTCGTGTGATATTCAGGACTGGAGAGGGTGGTTTTGAGGTATGTGTGGGGTTATGGAAGCCATGGCTACGGAAGGAGGTGGTGAGATGGGGCGTGCGGCAGGGTGGGCTGGGTCTTATACCTTTGGGACAACAAGAGTGAAGGGCAGTGTATGTGAATAGCAGCGTTACTTGAGGGTGGGAGGGGAGAGGGGTAGAAGGGTGGGAGAGGTCCATGAAGGATGTTGCGAAAATGGTGGAAAGGGAAAAGGCACTACAGGCTGAGTGTGAAGATATGGTGCGAAATTTGTTGGCAGTAAGAGATGGCAAAAAAAGTAAGGGTAAGTAGGCTTGGGAGGACAGGTTGGCAGGTTATTTACAGTGATACAGGGAGTAGCTACATCCCCAATGTATGATTGGGGGGGCATTTGGGAAAGACTTTCGGAAAGATCAGATTAAAGCCAAGGGTTCGTTGAGTGGTTTATAGAATCTTTATGGGAATTCTAGCTAACAAGGCCAGTGCTATATAGAATGGGTTATGTATGTGCTGGCACTTGTTTGCATTGTGGAGGGAAGAGGAGACGGCTTTTCATGCCAAAATTTTTGTGAAAAACTTGGGTTTGTACTGGGCATGGTTTAGCGGAGAGTTCTAGGTATAGTGGCGGGAGCGGGGGAGAAACATTTCGAACTTTGAGGGCTTTGCATTTTTGATGTGGAGGGTTTCACGGACATCCGGAGGGCAGTGATGTATGTAGTGGCAGGATTTTTTGTATGTGTCTTGGTTGCATGCGGGGGAGGTGCGGGGGGTGAATGTAGGGTGCGGGCGCTTGCGGCGAGTGTGTATCGTACAGATATGCAGAAATTAGGCTACTTATGGGAGGTTGTGGGTAAATAGTTTTTCCCCTGGGGTATCGTAATCTGACGGTAGGTGTAATGTTAGGGTCGGTATAGTTTAGAGCTCGGATTGGGCTGGTTCTCCCTAAACTGGCATTTTTGTTCTTTTGTGTGATAGTTGAGGATGGAAGTGGAATAAAGTGCGTGGTAGTGGAGCTTTTGGGTGTAAGTCGTTAGGAATGAGGGGGGGGGCGTAGGGGGGGGTGAACTGGGGTTCATTGGGTTAAGAGGACGAGGGTTTTCATGCTTTCGACGTCTGGTGCGAACTGAGCATCGGAAGGGTAACGTGAGTTTGTGTTTTTTTAATACAGATAGCATGGGGTCAGGGGGATGGCAGGGGGTGGCTTTTGAAGTTGAGGTAGTACTGACGGTACATGTTTTATTAGGAGCATAAGTTATATTGTGTAACTTTAGTGCGTGACAGAGAAAGGGTCTGATATTGCTCTGGAACATTGTTAATAAATATATATATCTTGTTGAACATAATACATAAAAATGGGAATATGTATTAGTGAGTGAGTTACAATTTCTAGTGTACTGTTACCATATTAGTTGGTATTCTTCACTTTGTCAAATAATTACTATCTATTATTGTTATAAGTTATTTTGTTAGTTCTTTTTATACGTTTTAAGTAAAACAAATGTAAGGTGTTGTGAGTCTAGTGCAAGTGGCATTTATCTTGCACTGGGGAAAAGGGGAAGTGTAAAGTAAATATGATTGGATCATAACGAAATTTTCATTGGATATACGTATACTGTATTTAGAAGACGGGAAGGATTGTGAGGATTGTCAATATATGTATTAATTTCTTATGTAAATTTCATGGAACTCAGGGTGATAATAATGTACACCTATTAGTCGGATGATAAGTATTGATATTATTATGCTTATTGTAATATAATTGATTGATGAAATGTATAATTGGTTTTTAGCTTTGGAGTAAAGAGATAAAATCATAGGTGTGGGGATATTTTTTTAAGCACAAAGATGGATCAGCAGTATGTATTTAGAAAATGTAAAAATTTTTATTTTTCTGTGGCGGAGACGATAAGGGGTTCTCATATTCCTTTGTTATTGTATTTTAATGTATTTTTAAATTCAATGACTGATGGAGGTTATGAGTGGTGACGGCGACACAGTTACTAGGATGTGGGGGGAGGGGTAAAGGGAGTCAGCGGTAGTGTATTAAACCCACCCGTGCACGATATTGATTGTTATCATGGGGTATATGAGGGTTAGGGTGTGGATTGGTTTCTTTGGTGGATGTGTGCCATCATGTTCAGCCATTCCTTGTATTATAGTCACCCTTTTTTGATGGCTGGATTGTTTTATACATTTTGTCAATGATGTCCTTAATGCTCTAATAAATGTAAAAAGAGATGTCAATGAGTTTACTCACGTGAAAGTGGTATGTTTTTCAAGGGGGGGGGAGTTTTAAGCATTATAGGTAGGACTATGTTTTTATTATAAGACCTTTTTTCACGTGAAAGCACAGTACATAAAAGTAGTGTTTAATTGGAGTGCATCAGCCAGTTCTGATGTCATTATATAAGTGCTTCTTTGGTATTTGTGTAGTCACTGCAGATTATCGTTTTACTGCCTGTATTTTGTTACATATTGATTTGTACCCATATATTTTTTTTGTACCTGAGTTTTAAATAAACATAAAAAAAAAAGATCACTTTTTTTTCAATAGTGAGATAATCAAGTACTTTGTTGAGATAGACAGCTAATTTTGTACCTACATAGTGCTGTCAGTTCCAATTGTGGTACAGTTCTGGGCCTTCAAGGGTGCTACCCTGGCCTTTTAAGTAATTAGTGTACTTCCTTCAGCATTACTCATGTAAGCTACAGCGCCATTAACCTTTTGGGTTTACGCAAACACAGAACACGTTGTAATGTGTAATTGTTTCCCCCTTGACCTATTTTTTCTGGGAAGTTTAATTTGATGAAGTTATTTAAATCCCTGGATTTTTTCATCCCCTGCTTGACTCATTTCTAGAGGCAAGTTCTCATCCCATCCAATTTTGAGCTTCCATGCATCTTGCATAAGCATTTTACCCTTTATGGTAATTGGTGAGACGAGTCCTAGGGATCAAAACATTGTGATACCCCTGACAGTAAACTACGTTTAATGGTGTACTGCATGATTTATTGTTTATCCTTTGGACTCTAGTATCTTCCTGTGTGTTCCAATTAAGTCCGCATATTGTTGCAATCAGGAATTTCAGCTTCAGGGAAATCTTCTTTGACAAGTTCCCTTAATTGCTTTGAATTTGTATTCCACATCCTTAGAGGCATCTTTGCTTCTTTCATTTCCTTGTTAGCTTCTCTGTATAAAGATTTCAAATCCTCCCCTTTATTCACAGTACCTTGAAGATTGTCCACATAGAAACTTTTCTTTAGATTTCCATGAAGGGACTTTCAGATTTCTTCAAATTTTGTATTTAGAGTAGCTTCTGTAAGAATGGAGAGGATGTTGCACCAAATAATACTGATTTGAAACGATAAGTTTTCACAGGACTTTGAGGATCATGTGGATTTTTTAGGCCACAAGAATCGAGTATAATCTTATCTATTTCTTGTGTCCCACTCTTAAGAAAGCCTTGGAAATATCAGCGTGTAGGCATATGGGTTTGTGCCCAAAATTTCATAAGCACGTCTCCAGCTTTCGTTGTGAGGGTCCCGGGCATCAGACAGTCATTAAGACTTGCTACATCTTTATTTGCACGTGCGCTTTCAATTATATACATCAGTAGTGGAAGGTGGTTTTAAGAATCTTTTCTGACTCCATGGTGGGGAGTAATGAGGCTTCTGTCTTCAATTATCTTCGATATTTCCTCAATGAATTTATTGTCCAACTGTTATTTGTTTGATATTATATTGACTGCCAGTATACGCTCTGGAATTCTTCCAGGAGCTCATGTATTTGTGCTATTCATTTGTCCGGATAGCCATGCGATAATGCTAGGCAGATGTGTGGATTTATTGTCAATTGGTAACCTAACCATACTGTCATCTTCCATATTTGGACAGGGTCACACAAATATTGGTTATAGCTGAGACTCATTGTGGCTTGGTTTGAATTACATCAATACCTGAGCGAAATCTAAGTTTCCCACAACTTATCAACTGGTTCATTCTTTCTTCATGTAATGTTATTTTTTGCTTGTTGGTTCATGTTCAGCGTTATTTCTCGTACACTATGTACATTTTACATGAATCAATATCAGCTTCTTTCCACTTTTGAGTGGGAATGGGACCAATAATATGGGCATCGCTCGCGTGTTTTCGCAGCAATGTGAACATATGATTTACTTACTATAATTTTGTCCAAACAAAAACAGTGATATTAATTCCACTTCCAATGATTAAATCTCAATTGGACTAATTGTGTGGTCCGTTGTATGTCAGGTACAGGCTAACTCTGTCCTTAGCTGCTTTTCTCAGTGTAGAGCAATGTTTCTTTTAATCCCTGGTTCTGACAGACTTAGGCTAAATTATCTGCTAACCAGCTTATACTGTCTTTTTCCTGTTTCCTAGACCCAACAGTGATTCTGGCCGGTCATATGTCTGTTTACCTGAATTGTGGAAAAAACCAAATTTATATAACTGTATTTTTGGCTTAGGTTGTTTATTCAATTCTGCAGCACTGTTTTCTTATGAAGGAACTTTGTGAGCCGTTGATCCATAAATTGTGTTAGCACATTGGTTTTGTTTGTAAAATTGATTAGATAGCTCAACTCGGCTATCGGGGCGAGAGCAGTGGCTTTAAACTTATCTTCACTGTTAATGCTGTTGCTTGTTGACTTCCCTGATTCTGTGGGAAGTCTGCTGCTGTTCAGCAAAAGTATTTGGGCTTAATGCTGACAATGATGCATACCTTGCATTTAAAACACTTCTTCAGTGAGAGCATTTTCCCCCTTGTGCTAACCTTAACACTGATGCACCTTTCAGCGGATTATGAACACGTTGTTTACGTGCCTCCATTGGATGGTTTTGGATACAATATGTGCCCATGTGTTTCCATTCACAAAGTAACATATTGGAGTAGTTTATGTGCGCAGTTTGTTTAATGTCTGTGGTATTCACGCTTTGAAAACTGCCTTATATGTGATTTCCATTTAGGTGGTTTAGTGGGAGTTGTTATACTCTTTTTATTACTGGAGTTGAAGGTTTATTATCACCAGATATGTGGATTTTTCATCTCTGTCTCGTTGCTTGCATGCATGAAACCTTTTGTTGTGTAAACCATTGCTCATTTCTTTCCAAGTGAAATAGCGTTTATTGAAAATAATATTTAATGTTTTTTTTCATTGTTTTGGTGACAAATTTATTGTACAATACTAGACTAAACCAATCACATTGCCTTAGGTCATTTTTTGGCACCTAGAGGGATCTGAGACTATTGTCGATGTGATTCTAAATGACTGTATGTCTGAAAAAAAACAAGGTTTGTGGCTTCAAGCTTGATTTTAAGACTGATGTCTAACTCTGGCCTTGTCAACATCATGAGTTATTGTCTGCTAAGACCAAGTAAGGCTATTGATAATGGCCTTTTTTACCACCGGTTCTACCCTGACTAATCAGTTCATAGGGTTCTACTTCTCAAGACATTTATGATAATTTGAACTCTTAGTATTCTTCCTCTATGTCAGTTCGTGTATTTACTTTGGATTGAAAACCTAATGAATGAATTCTTCATAATTTGACCTTGGAAATAGGTAATGACATTGTAGGTGAAGCTTGGTATAGGGAACATTGTTGTTGGAAGGTGTAACAGGGGTTTGACCTCTAGTTACAAGTAGGTCTCTGTGATCAGAGTTTTGCGGCAGATAGCTGTACTCCTGTCACCATAATTGTTGATTACTATAAGTATCCAAAGACTTTTTTAATTTCTTCCTCAGATGAGATCTATTCATAGAATTTTTAGTTTATAATGTGTATAGTCTGCAATTAAATTATTGCCAGATGCTGTTGTAATAATCCAAATTTGACATCATGATCATAAATAATAATCTATGTTGTATCTTGATTTAATCGTAACAGACTGAAATTTGAATTTTATAATTGTGTAATTTAGTCTGGTAAGACTGAAACTGAGTTTTCAAACTAGCCATTTTATTGGTATCTGAAAAATTCCAGCACCACTCTTTGTTGTGTTTAAATAAAACACTGTTTCACTGCTAATAAACAGCTGAGTTTTGGTTATGCTTAAGTCAGTAATAATCGAGCAGACACTTATGCCCAATATGACCTTATCCTCGGGTCAATGACCATGAAGGGTTACGGGAGTACATGTGGCGTATTGTGGTTTATGGCTGAGTGTGCTGTGTACTGCCTTGAACATCGATGTTTAATCGTAATAAACGTTGTTATACACATTCACTTCAAATTCAATTTATAATGTCTTTTGGATATGCATATCACTCACGTGTTATTTACTTACTCTATGAAAATTTCCTGTGATTATTATATTTGAATGCTTTACACAGTTTTAGATCAGTGACCTTTTATATATACTGGTAGATCTATATATAGAAACATCTTTAAACACAATGTGTCCTGATGTAATGTCTTATAAACATTTATAACACTGTTTGTAATATACACTCGCAGACAAACATCTATCAGTTGGGTTGTTGTCTTAGTCAGCATTTTCGAGATTGGAGCAGTGGCCTGGAGGTAATTGCCATCACCCCGTTTTCCATTGTTGGGGTGAGTCACCCAGCTCAGTTTTCTTTGGGTGAACAGCTGGGTGAGCGCCCCGTTCTTTCTTTAGGATGCCCATTCTCTGTGATTGAGATCTGGAGGGATCATCTTTATAATGATTTATACTAATGTTAAAAACACTAGTTTTTCAGCTTTTTTTCGAAGGACCTTGGAGTCATATGTTATTTGTACACTGTTAGTACAACATATTTGAGACCACAGTGTGGTCTTTATCGGTTCGAGCACGACCAATTTTATGTTGTGAAGAAATGCCTTACTCCAGCTAAGATAAATTTATAAATATAATTTATATTGAACACTTAGCTGATAAAAGACAGCAAATCGGCTTCCTACACAGCCGCCCCTGCAGACGAGGTCTTGAATGCTGTCGACAATCTCAACATGGGCTGTCAAGAAATTATATTTTGTAAATTTATAAATTACCCCTGAGGGTGTTATTTAGACATTGCATTCACGGTGGCTGACAAATAATACTTGTTTGAACTCAATGGTCCGCTTCACCGGAGGTTTAATGATAAGTTTCTAACTCACGACTTTATACTCCTGCGCTGTCATTGTAGTACATCACGAGTTAGAACACTTACCTTGGGTATATGTATCTGACCGTAATTACGCCCGGATATCCGTTGAGTTGATTGAAGAATAGTGTTCTGAATGAAGGTCGCACTACACTCTGTTGGATCGCAACACTCGTTGTTACACTGGTATCATACATTGTTCACCAAGTTCACTAAGAAGTTGTTCACACTTCCTTGTTAAGTGTTTTCAGGTTTTGTGAGACACTTTGTCCAAACTAACGCCAGATCAAGTTCTTTGTGTTTTCATGGCGTCAGTGTCCTTGAGTAGGAGTCAAAAGTAATCTGCAGACGCCAAAGCCACTCCATGCCGTCCAGCCCCCAGCACAAAAAAAAAAAGCTTGAACCTAGTTCTCCTTGGCTCTTTGCCACTTCCTCGATGAAGCAAAGCAGTATGTTTGATTCTTGCTGTCTAAGCTTAGACAAACAACGGCCAATATCTTTACTATGGTAATAAGTGGATAGGAGCTGGAATTTTTCTTAATTGTTTTGTTAAAGTAAGGATGCACTGTCTTTATTAAAATTACAATTTGCAACAACCGTCACTACAAGGAGCAGAGGTCATAGACTACGTGATGGCATCTGTGTCAATTACTCTTTGAAAGGTCTAAGAAAGCAAGATCACACCCATCTAGAAAACCCAATCAGTATCACAAACCCAGGGCAAATGGGTTTGGAACAGGTCCTCCTGTCCAGTCTCACATTGGTTCAATACGACAGGTCTAAATGCACTAGAAGACAAAAAGAATGCAGATGTAATATATACAGACTTTGCAAAAGCCCTTCGACAGTAGTGACCATGGCGTTAAATAGCGAACAAAATGCGTGCTAAAGGGAATAACAGGAAAGTCGGTCGATGGATCTTTATTTTACCTCACTAACAGAACAAGAGTGTAGTCGTTCAACAGAGTAAAGTCGAGGCAGCAGTACGGTGAAAAGCTTGTTACAAGGAACAGTACTCGCTCATCTGGTTCCTATCCTCATATAGACATAGCAAGGATGTCAGCCACTGCACGTGTCTTTCCTTTGCAGATGAACACGATCGATGACATGTGTCTTCATTTGTGACACTGCAAAGCTCCAGGCGGACATCAACCAAATTTTCAGTGGGCTGCTAAGAAAACAATATGAAGTTCACGATGAGAAATTTCAAATAATCAGCATATGGTTAAACATGAGGGGAAATTAAATATTCATCAGAGTAAAAACAAATTCTTGGCAACAAATAGAGCGAAACACCAACGTCAAAGACCTGGAGGAGTCGATCATGTCGGGAGGATCTCACCTTCAAGGACATAACATTGTATCCAATCGCATCTGCTTGAAAAATGGACAGGATGGATATGGAGAACCTTCAAAACTAGGGAGGGCCAAGACAATGATGCCACTCTTCAGGTCACTTGTTCTTATCTAGGGCTGGATTAGTGCTGACACTAACGAACTTTCATGGCAGGTGAAATTGCTGACATAGAAATGTACAGAGTACCTTCAACGGCGGCATAACGGAGATAAAACACCTCAATTACTGGGAGCGCTTGAGGTTCCTGAACCTGTATTCCTGGGAACGCAGGCGGAGAGAGATACATGATTTATATACTCTGGAAAATCATAGAGGGCACTAGTACGAACTTGCACAAGAAAATTCACTCGCTACGAAAGCAAAAGACTTGGCAGACGATGCACCATGCCCCAATGAAAAGCAGGGGTGTTCATAGCACGTTAAGAGACCATTACAATTGTGTGGGGCCGAGATGTTAACTCCTCCAGCACTCATAAGGGGGATTACCAACAGACCATGGCAGTCTTCAAGCTGGAACATGGACAAGACCTAAAAGGTCAGTCCGATCAGCCGGGCTGTGGGAATCGTACGTGGGTTTGCGATGCAAGCAGCTGCAACGCTGTTGTCAGGCTCTCATCCACAGGTGGCTGGTCAAGACGGCGCGGGGGGTTGACCCCGGAACTTCTCCAGGTAATCTCAGTAGTAGAAAGAATACTAGATATTTGGCCTTTGAGAGAGGCTGGGCCCTCAGGGATGAAAGGGGTGAAAGAGGTCTGATACCCCCTCCTGGAGAAAAGAGAAAATTTTCCACACTAAGAAGACCAGTACAGTAACACAGAGACCAGTACAGAACACAGTAGTCAGTACAGTAAAACAGGAAGAAGTACAGTAAAGTAAGACCAGTACAGTAAACACAGATGACCAGGCAGTAACACAGAAAGACCAGAACAGATATCAACATGAGACCAGTACAGTTAACACAGGAATTAAGACCAGTACAGTACCACAAGTAGACAGTACAGTACAAGAAGACCAGTACAGTCAACACAGAAGACCAGTACAGTAACAAAGAAGACCAGTACAGCAAACACAGATTACTGGACAGTAACACAGAAGACAGTACAGTACACAGAAGAACCAGTACAGTAACTCAGAAGGCAGTTAAGTAACACGAAGTCTGTGCAGAGTTAAACCAGAGCACCAGTACCAGTAACACAGAAGACCAGTACAGTAAACAGAAGACCAGTTTGCAGTAAACCAGAAGACCGTACAGTAACCAGAAGACAGTACAGAACACAGAAACAGTGCAGTAACACAGAAGACAGTGCAGTAAACAGAAGCACAGTCCAGTAACACAGAAGAACCAGTTAAAGCTAACAAGAAGACCAGTGCGTAACACAGATGACCAGTGCGTAAACAGAAGACCAGTTACAGTAACAAGAAGACCAGTACAGTATCACAGAAGACAGGTTCAGTGAACAAGAAGACAGTACAGTAACAACAGATGAAGACCAGTACAGTAAAAGAAGACCAGTGCAGTTAAAACACAGAATAAGACAGTTACAGTAACACAGAAGTCAGTACAGTAACCAGAAGACCAGTGCAGTAAACAGAGACAGGTACAGTAACACAGAAAGACAGTACAGTTACACAGAAGACCAGTAGCGTAAACAGAAGACAGTGCAGTAACACACGAAGGACCAGTACAGTAAACAGAAGACAGTACGTAACACAGAAGACAGTGAAGAGTAAACAGAAGGACCAGTGCAGTAACACAGAAGACCAGTACGTAACACAGAAGAACTGTACAGTAAACAGAGAAAAGTACAGTAACACAGAAGACAGTACAATACACAGAGATCAGTACAGTACACATGGAAGAACAGTACAGACACGAAGACAGTATTGTAAAACTCAGAAGAACAGTTACAGTAAACACAGAAGAAAAGTAGAGTAACACAGAGACAGTACAAAAACAGAAGACCAGTACAGTAACACAGAATAACAGTGCAAGTAACACAGAAGATCAATACAGTACACAGAGAGAGTGCAGTAAACAGAAGAACAGAGGGCTAGTAAACACAGTATGAACAGTGCAGTTACACAGAAGAACAGTGCAGTAACACCCACAGAAGGGGACCTGTACAGTAACACAGAACATTGCCTAACACAGATGAACAGTGCAGTAACACAGAGGACAGGCCAGAAACACAGGAAGACCAGTACAGTAAACACAGAAGAACAATACAGTTAAACAGAAGACCAGTTCAGTAACACAGAACATTGCGTTAACACTAGAAGAACAGTGCAGTAACACAGAAGAAAAATACAGTAAACACAGAAGAACAGTGCCAGTAACACAGTAGAAACATACAGTAACACGAAGAAACGTGCAGTAAGTAACACAGAAGGATCAGTGCTGCAACACAGAAGACCAGTGCAGTAACACAGAAGACCAGTACAGGTAACAGTTAACAGTGCTGTACACAGGAAAAAACCAGTACGTAAACAGAAATCCAAGTACAGATAACACAGAAGATCAGTGCCAGTAACACCTAGCAAGACAGTTCAGAAAACAGAAGAACAATACAGTATCATGGAAGACCAGTGCAGTTAACAAGAAAGAAACAGTACAGTAACACAGAAGACCAGTACAGTAAACTCAAGAAGACCAGTACAGTAACACAGAAGACCAAGTACAGTAACACAGAGACAGTACCTAAACAGAAGGACCAGTGCAGTAACACGATGACCAGTCCAGTGTAAACAAGATGACCGTTCATTAACACAGATGAAGACCAGAGTATAAGTAAAACAGAAGACCAGTGCAGTATCACAGAAAACCTGTGCAGTAACACAGAAGACCAGTTTTTTTTTTTTTTTTTACGTAACACAGAAGACCAGTGCAGTAACACAACGGCTCGTAGAGTAAAACAGAAGGACAAGTTGCATTAATCACAGACCACCAGTATAGTACACAGAAGACCAGTACAGGTAACACAGAAGACAGTTCAGAAACACAGAAGAACCAGTGCAGTAACATAGAAGACCTTGATGAGGTACATTAAATCACATGAAGACTGGTACACTTATACAGAAACACCAATACAGTAACACAGAAGACAGTTCAGTAACACAGAAGACAGAACCAGTAAACACAGAGTAAGACAGTACAGTAGAAATGATGACGTACAGTAACACAGAAGACCAGTACAGTAATAGGATGAGCAGACAGTAAACACAGAAAGATCAGTCAGTAACACAAAAAGACCAGTACATTAACAGGAGAAGACCAGTGCAGTTAACACAGAGGACCAGTGCTTGTAACACGAAGGGGACCAGTCCGTAACACAGAAGACAGTAAGTAACACAAGATGACCAGTACAGACACAGAGACAGTGCAGTAACACAGAAGACCAGTAATTAGACAGGAAGTCAGTACAGAAACACAGCGACCAGTTCAGTCTCACAGAAGACCAGTACAGTAACACAGAAGACCAGTACATTAACACAGAAATCCATTACAGTAATAAGTAAGACCAGTTACAGTAACGAGAGAATGTGCAGTTACACGGTATATAAAAAAGACCAGTACAGTTAAACATGTAAAAGACAGTGCAGTAAACACGAAAAGACCAGTACAGTAACACAAGAGATCCGTACAGTAAACACAGAAGACAGTACAGTTAACAAGAAGACAGTAAAGTAACACAGAAGACCAGCACAGTAAAAGAAGATAGTCCAGTAAAACAAAAGACCAGTACAGTAACAGAGAAGACTCAGTCGCAGTAACACAGAGGACCAGTTGCAAGTACATCATGAAGACCAGTTACAGTAACACAGAAGACCAGTTGCCAGTAACACAGAAAGGACCTGTACAAGTAACACAGAAGACCAGGCAGCTAACACAGAAGACCTGTTACATAGGCAGAAGACAGTGCAGTAAACCACAGAAGACAGTGCAGGTAAATAAGGACAGTACCCTACACGAAGGACCAGTGCAGTAACACAGAAGACCTCAGTAACAATAACACAGAAGACAGGTACAGTATACACAGAAGACCAGTGCAGTAACACCGAAGCCAGTGCAGTAACAGAAGAACGTACAGTAAACACAGGAAACGACCAGTATAGTAACACTGAAGAACTGTGCAGTAACACAGAAGACCAGTACAGTAACCACAGGAAGTCCAGTACAGTAACAAGATCAAGACAGAGCAGTAACAAGAAGACAGTGCAGTGCAACACAGAAGACCAGTTTGTAACACAGAAGATCAGAGAACAGTAAACAGAAGCCAGTACGTAAAACAGAAGACCAGTGCTCAAGTAAACACAGAAAGACAGTACAGTAACACAAAAGACAAGTTGATAGTTCTAGTTCTTGTTCTTGTCAGACCAGTGCTTGGTGAGATGGGGAGGAAGATGCGTTGGGTAGGATGGAAATATTGGAAAAAGGGGTGGTAGGGGGGTGAGAGGTGGTCTATAAGTTTAAGTGGACCCAAAACCACTTTGGTGCAATAAACAGTGCAGTTAAACAGAAGACAGATGCTGTAAACCACAGAGACTACCCTAAACACAGAAGACAGTTACATTAAACCAGAAGACCAGTACAGCTACACCAGAAGACCAGTTCAATAACAAGTAGAAGAACCAGTACAGTGGAAAGAAGTCCAGTAGCAGTACAAGAAGGACCAGTGCAGAAACCGATGACCAGTTACGGTAAAAGGAAAGACCAGTGCAGTAACACAGTAGATAGTTGAGTAAAAGTAGACTTGTAGAGTAACACAGAGACCAGTGCAGTAACACTTACCACCAGTTACGTAACACAGATGACAGTACAGAAACACAGAAGACCAGTATTGTAACACAGAAGTCCAGTTCATTAAACACAAGAGAATAGTACAGTAATACTGAACACCAATACAGTAACACAGAAAAACGTACACTAACACAGAAAGACCTGTAGAGTAACAAGAAGACAGTACAGTAACACAGAAGACAGTACAGTATCACAGAAGACCCGTACAGTAAGGTCGAAGATCGTCCAGTAAACACTGTAAACAGTATCTAAACAAGAAGAAGTATATATCACAGAAGGACAGTACAGTAAACAGAAAGACAGTACTGTTACAACTGAAGACCCAGTACAGTACACAGAAGACCTGTATAGTTAACAAAGAAGGCCAGTACGTAACAGAAGGACAGTACCAGTAACACCAGAAGAACAGTACAGTAACAAAAGAGGACCAGTTCAGTAACATAGTAAGACCATTACAGTACACAAAGACCAGCTCAGTAACAGAAGAAGCAGTACATAATACAGAAGGACCTGTACAGTAACACAGGATAGACCAGTACTGTAACACAGAAGCCATTACTGTAACACAGAAGACAGTGCAAGTAAAACAGAAGACCAAGTATAGTAACAAAGAAGACCAGGTACAGTTAACACAGAATGATAAGTGCAGTAACACAGAAGCCAGTACAGTAACACAGAAGTTCAGTGCCTGTAAAACGGAAGACCAGTATAGTAACACAAGAAAAGACCCATTACAGGTAACACAGAAGATCAGTGCAGTAACACAGAAGACAGACTAGTAACACAGAAGATCAGTGCAGTAACACAGCAAAAGAACAGTATAGTTACTACAGAAGACCAGTTCAGTAACAAGACGATCAAGTGCAGTAACACTGAAGAACAGTGCAGTAAAACACGAAGACCAGTACAGTAACGCAGAAGAAAGAACTAAGTTTCAGTAACACAAGAAGAACAGTGCAAGTAACACAGAAGAAGGTACAGTATACCACAGAAGCAACAGTAAGTAAAAAGGAGACTAGTTACAGTAACAAAGAAGCACCAGTACAGTAACACAGAAGAACAGTACTGTAACACAGAAGAACAGTAACAGTAACACAAGAGAAAATCTGTAACACGAAGATCAGTAAAGTAGAGGTGGCCTGGGGGATAACTTTTCTGGATCGCGCAGCGATGAAATATGTTTAGTTTAATATTATCTTATGGTGAGTTGAATAATGTTGTTCTCTTTATGTATTTTTAGAAATGTTATGCTACCAGGTAATGAAACATAATTAAGAAAACTACTGACTTCTATCAGTGAAGGTGGTTGTGGGAATTAACACCATCCTTGGACTATGTCTGGGATGTGAAGTTGAATAACACCACCGTGAATATGTCAGAGAGGCTGTAGTGGAATTGCACCAGTGACTACTGTAGAGAGGCTGAAGTTGAATAACACACACCGTGATACTGTCAGAGAGGCTGAAAGTTGAATAACACACCGTGGACTACTGTAGAGTGGCTGAAGTTGAATAAACACCACGTGACTACTGTAAGGGTTGTTGAGTTGAATAAACCACCGTGAACTATGTCATGTGGTGAAGTTGATAAACACACCGTGACTACTGTCAGAGAGGCGGAAGTTGAATAGCACACGTGATATGTCCAGAGAGGCTTGAATGTTGAATAAACCCACGTGACGACTGTCAGAGAGGCTGAAGTTGAATACACCACCGTTTGACTACTGTTCAGAGAGGCTGAAGTTGATAATTCAACGTGTCTACTGTGAGGGATGGCAACTGTGGAAAAAATCACCGTGACTACTGTCAGAGAGGTGATGCTGAATACCATCTACCGTGACTACTGTCAGAGAGGCTGAAGTTGAATATCCCCACCGTGACTACTGTCCAGAGAGGATGGAGAGTGGGAATATCTCCACGTGGAATATGGTTGAGATTGACACTGTATATGTCCAGAATTTAGAAAATTTCATGACATAATATAATATAATAATATAAATAATATATATTAATATATAATAATATATAATAATTAATAATAATAATTAATAATAATAATAATTCGATAGCTATAAATTTATTTATTTAATATATAATAAACAATAATAATAATAATAATAATAATGAAACAATAATAATAATAATAATATTATCATAATATTAATAATAATAATTAATAATAATATAAATTTTATATAATAATACAATAAGATAAATAATATTATATAATAATAAAAAAATTATTCTAATAATAATAATACATTAATATATTAATATAATAATAATAATAATAATAAAATAATAATAATACAATCATTCTAATAATAAAACTAGTTTATATATAGGTCCACTGTCAGCCTCAGAGTTATCTCTGAGTTACAGACCTTGCACGTGGAGGTCGTGGTTTAGTCTTTAAGGTCCCCCCCCCTCGCCATTCCCAGGTTCAATGTGTCAGGAATCCATCGTGGGCCCCGGATGTATCCCTTCCCTCACTATCCCTAAGGTCAGCTCGCCTCTCTTTCTCTCTGCCTTCCAGCCTCAGCTTCCCCTGGTTCATGTACACGGATCCATATGTCCGCCGCCGGATTGTCTCCCCTTCCCCATTACCCAGGTCAGCCTCAACTGCTAGTATTCAGCCTTCCCCAAGTTCATGTATCAGGAATCCATCCGTCCGCCGCCGGATGCCCTCCCCTTCCCCACTTACCAACGGTCAGCCTCAACTTGTATTCATGCCTTCCCCAAGTTCATGTATCCAGGAATCCATCCGTCCGCCGCCGGATGTCTCCCCTTCCCCACTTACCCAAGGTCAGCCTCAACAACAACCTTCCTCAAGTTCATGTATCCAGGAATCCATCCGTTCGCTCCCGGATGTGTTCCCGTCCACACTTACCTAAGGTCGGCGGTGCCTTCCCCGGATCAGTGCTCCACTTCCCAGATTTCAGGGGTTTTTGGGCCACCCTCAGTGACCTCGCTGCATGGAAACTTGGTCTTGTCTAGCTGGTCTACGGTAGAGACTGTCCAGGTGGGTGGAATTACTGGAGGTGACACACAAAAAACTGCGTCCAGTACTTCCAGCCACCAAGACAGCCGCGACCGAACCCCACAGACGCCACCAAGCTGTCACACAGTTCGGCACTCGGAGAGGCTAATTAAGCACAATTTTGGAATTCCTTTTATATTACAATATAAATTTTTATACTTAGTACAAGAATTTTCTTACTTATTAACAGTTTAAAAATATTTGTGAGAGTTTTATTTCACGTAGATGAATGTCCAAGTGTTGAAGAACTTGTCCACCTCCATCAAAACTGTATTACATGTTACTTTGTTTTCATTTTTATTTACTTATTCGTCTTTTGCATTTGACACTCAACGGCTAACAAGCTCACAAACATACACATATTTATTATTTTTACACACATTTGTACATCTCAACACACGCACCTTACACATACACCATTATACATACACTTGTATGTATGTCTTTTTTATGCATACAAGTGTTTATGTTTTTTATGTGTATTACAAATACGTACACATGCATACAATGCACACAATTCTCTCCTCTCACTCTAACATGTATGAGGTCACGCACACATAAGCACACACATCTCACTCCAAATCCCATGCCACGAATACTCATGCATACATACATGTATACACATTCTCATAGCCATACTTGTTCTAGTAGAGGCAATGTATTCATATCTCCTAAAACAATTATGTTGACTCAGAGTTCCCAAAATATTCACTGAATACATCACAGTCGTCTCTCATCCACACTTATCTCCCCAATGTGTTATTAATACAAATATTGCTATAAACAACAAATACACAAAAATAATAACTCTCTGGGGATAAAGTCGACCATCATGGTAGTCTCGACCTGTTGAAAGTCGACCATCATGGTAGTCTCGACCTGTTGATGTAAAACATTTCAGTAGTCGCTCCTGTAACTTGGTAAATTCGCTTCTTTGTTTGTTGCTGTACTGCACATTTGCAACACTATCAACAACAACAAAAAAAACTGTCTTTTGCAACAGTTTCCTTACTTTGTTTAACTTTTCTTAAGGTATGTTCATCCTGAACATCAGTAAGAGTAAAGACGTGGGTCCAGGAGCTTAGACTCAACAGCTGGAAACACAGCAAGGGTAGTACATACACCCACACACACAATTTTCCCACACACAACACACACACACACCCCACACACACACACACACACACACACACTACACACATCAACACACACACACACACACATAAGGAGGGAGGCCAGCGACAGTAAGGGAAAAAAGCATAGCATCAAAAGTCATGTATACCCACATTGGAGAAAAAAACAGTCAAGCCCCCGGGAATCAGGTTTGGGAAAGAAGGGGGGAGTCATAAAAAA
>NC_069466.1:6309313-6328116 GCF_026875155.1 Cherax quadricarinatus
TTGGAGGGTTTTGTCTTCTGTGGCATAAGCCTTGATTTTCTGTAGTTTTAAAGTGGTAGTGTAAATTACGGGTTGTACGCGGCTTTCCTTGTGTCGTCAGCCTGCTTGGTTTGGTGTTTAAAATACGTGTTTGGGACCCTTTGTGTTTCGCCCACAAATTATTGTAGTCATTACAAGGGATTAGTATCCCCTGAAAGGGGGGGAAAGCTTGTCCTGTCTATCATGGAATGCTTAGGGTCTGGTTGTGGAGGTAAACTTGAAATGAAGTATTGGAAAAGATTTTGGGAAACGGTTTGGCAATGGATTTGGTGGGGAGGACTTTTTATCTCTTTCGGCGTGTCTTCTCTGGGTGTGTTTGAAGATGTTAATGCCCGTCTCGCAGTCTCTGTGAAGTGACGGGATAGGGGTTTAAAAATACTTTTCAATCATGGGGTTTTTTCTTCGTCAAGAAACTCATTGCTGCAGATTCGGTGCACGCAGGAAGAAGCCATAATTACACCACTTTTTGGTTTTGGTGTCGTGGTGGAGTAAAAGGGGAGAAGATCTTTTTGGTTGGTGGGTTTTCGATAGATTTTAAAAAAACGAATTTCGTGGTCAGTTTTGCAAAGCAGAACAAAAAGGGGGAAGAAGATGTTGTCGATTTCTTTTTAAAGTGTGAACGGATTGAATCGACAGTTTCTTGAAAAAAATGCAGATGATTGAAAAATTTTCTAAACTCCACTATCCCGCTTTTCATCTGAGACTGTAGACGCGGGCATTAAACATTTTCAAACACCCAGAGAAGACACTGCCGAAAAGAGATACTAGTCCTCCCCCACCAACTCCATTCCAAACACGTTTCCACATTTTCCCAATCCCTCATTTAAAGATCTACCCCCACAAACCACGACTCAAGGAATTACCGGGATAGACAGGACAAGCCCCCACCCTCTGCAGGGGTTACAAACCCCTTTAAACTGCAAAATTTACTGGGCGAAACATCATGGGCCCCCCAAAACACTTTTTTTTCAAACACCAATACGCAAGCATCTGCGACGAAGGGAAATTTCCTCGTACAACCCGAATTCCAAAAAACCACTTGTAAACTACAGAAACCAAACTTATCGCCACAAAAGACAACACTCTCCGAAAATCCTGGTCATCATTATTTCTATATCCGAAAACTTCAACCAAATAGGGGCTCTTTTTAAATACGAACCCCTTGCCAAAAAACTTTTTTTCATCGCTATCCCCATAAGAACACTGTAGAAGTTGCTAAAAAACTTACCCAAATTCCCCTTTTCCAGCTACCCAATTTTTTAGACTTATACCCCACTGGGTACATCACAGATGCGCATTCTCCATACCTCAGCATTCGAACCGGACTATAAATCCGGGGCCCTTTCCCCCCCTAGGTTTTTCTGTTTGTACTTAAAAAGCCCACTGTTGGGGCGAAACGTAGTCAATAAAGGTCACATTTACTGCATATTGTTTATTTTCCTTTGGGTTTGGGTTTTTTATTAATTTTATTTCCCCCTTTCTAAGTTTTTGAAAGATTTAAAACATTCAAACCCACTTTGGAACCCCCCCTTCGTTCATTTATTTTATCGGGACGTAAACGGCGTTGACTGGGGTCTTTAGTTCACGTGAAGTATGACTGAACAGCGCATATGTGCTGCAGTTCAACATGCGCTTTTAAACTACCGTTGCAATTACAATGTTAATCGATTGAAACGTGTGTAGGTTTTCTACCCCTTGCAACGTGCTCCTAAATGCTACCGCTAACTATTTTTGCAGTTCGCTTTTCTCTGTTTGCAATGTTTGCTTTTCTTTTGGCTGCAATGTGCGCTTGTTCTATTTGTCTCAAAGCGTGCATGCATGGTCCCAAAACTGTTTTTTTTGCATTTGATTAGGGTAGCAAGTCACACATGTTTGCTAGGGTTGCAAATTGCATGCGAGGTATTGGTTCAAAGTGCGCTGTTTGCAAATTTGTTACAGCATCCTGGGGTTTTTTTGGGAAAAACAATTTTTCATGTGGGGGTTTAAACCCGGTAAAAAACTGTAAAAAGTAAAACCCGGTTATAAATTGCGCATTATTAGGGTTGGTTTGTCCCGCATACAGCTGCAGTTCCCCAAACATGCGCAGGGGGTACTACTGGCTGAAATGTGCCAATGACTACGGGTTGGGGGTGCGCAGGTTACTACGGTTGAAAAGTGCGCATGCACTACGGTTGGATTTTTCGATGTGTGCTATAATTGTTTTTCGCCATATCTGCCGGGTGGGTAACTTGTAACGCGTGCCTGTTTTCCCCACGCAACATACCTATCCCCTTTGGGTTGCAACATACTCATGCCTAGCGGTTGCAACGTGGATTTGTGCTACAGGTTGCAGTGTGCGAAATTTTGTTGCTTTTTGCAACGTGCGCAATTGTTGCCGGTTCAACGTGGCAATTGTTGCCCCTGTTGCAACTTGCACAATTGTTTCTTGTTGCAACGTGTACACAGTTTTTATTTGCAACGTCATTTGCATCGCGGTAATGTGGCAAATTGGTATTGGTTGCAACATGAGTCTGAGCAAAATTGTTCCCCAAACTGCCATTGCTAGCGGTTGCAACATGCGTTTGAGTGTTACCTTTTGAAACTGTGCATTTGCCCTTGTTGCAAACTGGGGATGTTTTTTTGGGGCAACATGCACTTGGGTGCACCGGAAAAAACCTTGCACATGTGTGTTAACCTTTTGCAACAATTATAGGGCTACTGCTTGCAGCCTATTAGTGCTCTGCCATTGCAACGTGCGGAAACCTGTGCTACTGTTGCAACATTCGGGGTTTTCAACGGGTTTGCAAGGTGCACTTTGGATAGTTTTAATGGGGTATATAGTTATGGGTAAGTAGAAACTACAAAAATTTTCCCAATGAAAAAAAAAAAGCTTTCAAGTGCAGACCATTTAGAAGTTTTGGCTAAAGTTGCAATAACTGAGAAGGTCCCGGGGGTTTAAATGATTAGCAGGGCGGTTAGTTTCTCATGAAACCGAAAGTGTTTCCTGGCGTGGGCTTGTCATAAATAACCGCACTGGGGGCTTTGGTCGTCTGACTGAAGCTTCCACTGGCTCACGGCCCCACCCCTTTAAAGTTTATTTTGTAGAAAAAAGGTTCAAGAACCGAATTTAAAAAATTAGACAAGGCAACTCTTGGGTATCTTTTTTTGAGGAAACGTTTGCCACACAGTGATTTCTCAGTCCATACGTAGGAGAAACTTGAAGAACAAGAATGAGGAATCGCCCCTCAACCTTTGAGCGATGTGTTCATAAATCAATCTTGAGTAGAATAGGGCATATGAGGGAGAAGCATTTCTCCACGTATGGACTGTGAAGCCACTGTGTGGCAAAACTTTTTCCTAAAAAAAGATACCCAAGATTTTCACACGTGTCTAATTTTTTAAAAAGTCGGTTTTCTGAACCATTCATCTACAAAAAAAACCGTCAGACCTGCAACTTCTTTGGGGTCTTTTAAAACTTAGGGAAATTTTTCGCTTTCCTAATTCTTGGGGACGACCTACTTCCACTTTTAAAAAATGTACACCACCTATATGCTGCACATCTCCTGCCATACGGTTTATAAGCTGCTTTTCCCCCTTAAATGCCCTATTCATTCAAGATTATGGACTGAACACTCGACTCAAGGTTGAGGGGCTGATTTTCCTCATTCTCCTCCCGTTCTTTTAAATTTTCCCCACGTATGGGCTGAAAGCCAAGTGTGGCGAAACGTTTCCTCAATAAAGATACCCAAAGTTGTTACATGTGCTAAATTTTTTAAAGATTATTGTTATAAATTATAAATATTAGACCTTATTGACTTTTGGGATGGAGCAGGCGCGCAGATTAGCGGACACCGACCATCGGTCGACTGGTTAGTAAATTGGGCCCTGGGGGATCGTGATTAATTCCTATCGTCTAAACAAGGGGGCATTAAGGCGCATGTTTCCCGTACACCACCATCAAGAATAACTACCTCAGGATACCGATTAAAAATAAACAGAGTGTATATACAGAAGAAAAGAATCACACATTCGGGTTTTTTTTTTCCTCATCTGATTATCTATTTCCTTTTCAAACGAAAAATACGTGATTTAAAAAATTATAAACACAGAACGAATTATCCTCTCATCCCTGCGAATTCTAAGACCTTAAACAAAAAAAAAGGATAATACCGTGACCCTTTAAAAAATACAAGACCATCATTTAACCTGTTTTTTTTTTTTTGTTATCCATTTTTTTTCGCATATCAGCTATGTATGATTAATAATGTTTGTGTATACCTAATAAACTTATTCCCCGCTACAACATCCATGTCTAGTTGGGCTTTCCCCCCTTTATGAAGGACCGTTTTACAAACATCAAAACCTTCCTCTTCCCTTAAAATAAAGAGGACGGAGAGAGAGAGGAAAAAGAGAGGAAAAAGAGAGAAAGACATACACAATGATTTAGCATAGTTTCTCGAACGAACTGGGTTCCCTTTTTGTGATAAAGAAAATTTATTTTTTTTTTCCCCTTTCTTTACCGCAGTGTTACTTGGTTTCTTTGGGAGGCGGACGAACTAAAGAATTTGTCGTTGCTTCACTTATCAATTTTTATTTTATAAATTATTTTATTATTATTATTATTATTTTATTATTATTATTTTTTATTTTATTATTTTTATTAGATTTTTAGCACTTTAACTGTTTATTATTAATAACCCCAAAAACTCGATGAATAGACGCACACCTGGAATTTAACTTTTAAGAAGGCCTGAACCTTCACAGGGATGGCAATGGATCAGGCAACCCCCCCAGTCGACGGGGGGTAAGGGGGGGAAAAAAATTTTGTGGACTGCCTCCAAGTGAGTCGCCTACCCCGGCAAACCTGTTGACACCCAGCTCTGAGGTGGGTACCTCAGCCTCACAAGTGGCTTATAGGGCAGAATTTCACAAAAATTGGTATTTAAGAAACCTCGCCTGCATCACGTAAAAGGACTACTTCTTGGTGTTTTTCAGCATAATCCTGATCTTCACTTCCCAAAATAGCCTTAGCCCCTTTGGACTCCCCCCCAAAACCCCGTGCAACCGGAGCATTTAATTCCTGCAATATTCAATCGTAATTTGGGTTTCCGCCTGCACCTCAGAAATTCCTATATCCAAAAGGGTATGTTCCCCGTATAATATGCGACTAGAACAACTTCTAGACTGCTCTGAGGCAAATGGGGACTTTCTGGGCATCCAACCTGTTTCAACCGGGCCCCAGTTGACTCGCCACAATCCCCAGACACTGGCCCGTAATCTACGAGAAAAAAGTGAAAGGCTTGTCTACTGTTGGGCCTGACGGAGGTCATCACGGTACCGAGGGGCCTCTACCAATTTCCCCAAATCTCAGATTGAAGACACGTGGGGGGCGCGTCTGTGCACCCCCACGTCTTTTCTTGATGGTGCCGTCTTAAAAGAACACTGGTCCCTCTTGCAGACCCTCGTTCCTTTCGTTCAAAATAGGCTGCCATTCTCCCTACTAACTTACCATGTTTGCCTACAAACGGCCTATTACACCCATTTAAGGGCTTTGGTCTACATTTTTATTATCTACATTTGCCTTAGTAACCCTAATATTAATATAATTTTTAAACTACCACTCCTTCCCTGAAGGGGAAATCTATAAATAATAAGCTTACCAACAATCGCCAACCAAGAATGCTTTGTTTTTTTGGGAGGGTTTAAGGGCCGCCCACCTCACCCGTCCCATACAGCCATGCTGGATCTGTCCTGTGGAACTTTAGGGACCAAATAAATTTCCACAAGGGGTGCGTAAAGCAACGCATGTTTCTTTACCCGCTTTTTCTGTCTTGTGTTTTGGGTTCCAGTGCATTTTCAAGAAAATAGTTTCTCGAACGCTTTAGAGAAAGGGAGGGGCTCAAGATCTTGCAAGGATCTGTCATGCATATCCTAAATTCTTCCCAATTTTTTGTAATTGTAAATGAATCAAATTTGTATAACCCTAGACTATTACTCATAATAAAAATACTATTTTTATGAAGTGTGATTCAATTGCATTTCTCTCAGCCATAGACCTGCATGATACAATTTTATTGACCTTTTTAAAAAACATTGGGTGGGGGAAATATCTCCATAAGTAAAGAGGAATTAGGTCTTTCAAATTCTAATGCTGGATTTTCTTTTTTTACTTTGCCCCTAAAAAAAACTTACAATTTTTACAGGAATCTGTAGGCCCAGCATTTGTAATTTTAGGAAAAATTTTAATCAGATTTTTTTTACTGTACAAGATTTTTTTAAAACAACTCTTTTATTTTTTAAGTAGAGAAGGTATATCAGAAAGGTTTTTCATGGTTAGGCAAAACCAACATATTCTTGGTTGAATATGGTTGTTTGTCTTTTATGAACTGTAAAATGTATTTCTATCAAATTTAAAGGATTTATCATTTAAGAATTTTGGATATTTTAGATCATTAATTATTTCATATATATTCAAGAGTTAATGTTTTTTTGGGAAATTAAAAAAAATTAGTTTGTGTACTTAAAATACGAAAATTAATCAAATTCGATATAAATAAGTCAAAAGATTTAGGGGTCACTACATATTTTCGATAGGTAATCGCTTTTTTTCATTATAAATCGAGTAAAATTTAAACCTTCCTTTAAGGCTCCTGACTTCATCTTAAAAAAAAAATTAACTGTGACGTATAAGGGGGAAAAAGAACGATTGAGAAAAAAACGAAAAAAAAAATTTAAAATTTCACACTAAAACTTATCTATTTGAAAACGTTTTCTGACCAGTTTTGCAAAACTTCCCAACCCACTTCCACTGGGAACCCCAATACCAGGGACTAGCCCTCTTTTTTCTACCCTCCCTTTCCACCCCCACAGAATATTTCTGTGGAGGCTGGTCTTAATATAGATAAACACCCGCCCTTCTTGCCCGGGGTTCACTTCACCCAAATTCCCGGCTAGGACTGATTACCTCGTCTTTTGTATACAGTTCTTCTTCTTCCATTATTCCCGAATGTGTTTTATAACTACGGATGGCAAACCGTCTACAATAAAGATCCCCAGATCTTGCACAAGTCTAATTTTTTTTTTCAAAAACTGACGGGGTAAGAAAATGGAGGTGCAATAGTAGTTTTGTCCGAGTACTTGTCCCTGCTACAATGGGGGTCCAGCCTATTTGAACCACTATTAAACTTTTCAACTCAAATGATAAATTTTTTGACGCACATCCAGCGGGGCAATAAGAATCAGTGTAACAGATGTCTAAAAAAGCAAAGAGTGACGCTTGTTTAAGAAATGTAATAAAAGGCCGGTGGTTAGGAATGTGATTGGTCTCCAGGGTTGATCAAAATATTATAGTTTCGGGTTGTAAAACAAATGAGATATAAAGATAACTTTCCAATACAAAGTTGGGAGTTAATCTCGGCTGTTTCTTTACCGACGACAAGCTCTTATGCGAGATTCTAAAAAAATTGCAATGGTTATTGATTAATTTGGGGAGGGCCGCGTAGAAAATTTTAGACAGTGGAAACCTGCACATCATGTGCATGTTCCAGCTGCTTAGATATTGGACAGAAGAAGAATTCAAAAGGAAGATGATTGGGCTGGGTATTGAGATACTTTCAAAACAAGGAAAATAACATGCCAGTGGTGACACTTCCAAAACGCTAGTAGGCACCTCATTAGAATATTTGCTCAGTGCTGACGGCCCCGATCAAAGCAGGAGGAACATCAGAATCGTTAATGGCTCAGAGTGAGCCAGTAAAGTGCACCTAATTACTGTGAACACCTTCAAGTCTTGAACATTACTCACTGAGAGGAAGAGAGAAAGTTACGTGATAAATATACACCCTGGAAAGAAAACGAGGTGGCCTGGTCTCAAAATCTGCACACTGCTCATAACCTACTGATAGTGAGAGATATGGGTGGGAAGTGTAAATTAACCCAGTGAGAAACCAGGGGTGCTGGTGGGGACAATAAGTGAACACTGGTATCAACATTCGGGTCCCAGACGATCTTACCAGAAGAATCAGAGGCACGGCTGAACAGTGTAGAACCCTTCAACAATGAAACTAGACAATGTAATCTTTTACCAGGTGCCAGATCAACCAGGCTTGATGATGTGTGGGGGTAGTGGCCCTTTAAGCAGCAACAGCTTCGTTGACTAGGCAAGCACCAACGAGCCTGCCCCATGGCCGGGCTCCGAATAGTAGTGAAACATTCTCGAAAGAACTCTTTAAGAACGATATCAAAGGTATGAGTAGGAGAGAATAAAAGAGAAGGAAAAAAGGAATGAAAAAATTTAGATACTTCGAAATGTTCGTGCTAGCTAACATAAGAACATAAGAGACGAAGGAACACAAGCAGAAGGCCTACTGGCCCATGCGAGGCAGGTCCAAGTCCCCCTACCGGCTTAAGCCAATGCACCCAACCTAAGTCAGGTCAGGTCACATTGACTTAAGGGAGGAACACGCAACCGACCTGGTAGCAAAGCTATCAGGGATCTAACTCACACCCCCGCCACACCCACTCATGTATTATCCAACCTATTTTTACAAGCTACACAACGTTTCTGCCTCTATAACGGTACTTGGGGAGTTTTGTTCCACTCATCCACAACTCTATTTACCAAACCAGTACTTTCCTATAATCCTTCCTGAATCTTAATTTTTTCAACTTAAAAAAACCATGCTGCGAGTCCTGTCTAGGCTAGATTATTTTTCAGCCACTATTTACATCCCCTTTATTTATTCCTGTCCTTTTTCCATTTAACACCTCAACATAATCCCCCCTAATTCTACGTCCTTTCTCTAGAGAGGCAGATTCAGGGCCCTTAGTCCTATCCTCATAGGACGGTTTTCTGATACATGGGATCAACTTTGTCATCCTCCTTTGTACATTTTCCAGAGAATTTCTATCCATTCTGTAATAAGTGACCAAAAACTGTGCAGCATAAATCTAAAATGAGGCCTATCCAAGGATGTATAAGTTGAAGCAAACAACCTGAGGACTCCTATTATTTATGCTTCTTGATATGAAGCCAAGGATTCTATTAGCTTTTATTGCGAACACTTATGCACTGTGTCTTGGTTTTCAGATTACTGCTAACCAGAACTCCTAAATATCTTTTTCCGCAATCCGTAATATTAAGATCTACACTATTTAGTTTATATGTGCATGGTTATTGTCCTGTCCAACATTTCTAGAACTTTGCATTTGTCTATATTAAACTGCATCTGCCACGCTCCCTCATACCTTCCCCGACCACTGCATCAGTCTATTCAAATCTTCCTGGAGTGCTCGAATGTTCCTCGTCAGAATGAATTCGACGGCCTATTTTGTGGCATCGGCAAACTTGCCGATGTCGCTCCTTATGCCCATCATCCTATGGTCCGTTTATGTAGATTGTGGAAACAGCAGGGGGCCCCAACACTGACCCCTGTGGAACACCGCTCGTGACACTTGGCCCACTCTGATTTCTCCCCATTTATGCAACTCTCTGCTGCCTATTTGTCAACCATGCCTCTATACAGGATAAAATTTCTCCTCCTATTCTATTCTATGAAAGTCGAGAGGTGACTTCTTAAAATAACAGAGAAAACAAGTAGGGCGTCCGTGTTGGGCGTCTGTCGAAAGAAAATTTTATCTACAAAGCCAAAGAAAATCTAACCAAGACATAGTCGTACCAACACTTATATAGGTATGAGACAAGACGCATTGGATGATATTTAGAGAGCAATGTATCCGTGTGAAAAGAATGCGGTGGTTTCCAAGTGTCAAAATAAGAAGTGTATATTACCACCCTTAGAATTTAAGAGGTCTAATATGGGGTTTGTGTCGAAGGATGGAGCAGCTTGGCTGACAAAACATAGTGCATAATCGTCAGAGTACAATGATGGGGTAGGAGGTGTCCCAGGAAGGAGTGGGGGTCAAGATTATGTCAAATAAGGTTTTGATTAATAAAGCTTAAGCAATCCAGCAGGGTTGTATGTTGTAAAATCAGAGTGAAGCTAGCCCTTTTAGGCATTACATTAAGCAGGAATGTGAGAAAGGTCACGCTGGAATGTTAGAAAGATTTTACGAGATTCATGAATCGGTAGTTCATACTTGAGTCCTTAAGTAGAGAATTATGTTCAGCACACTGAAAGAAGGATGGGGATATTGTAAGTTCGGAGAAACGTAGATATTGCAGATGTATTCGTACCTCTGCATACTACAGCTACTTGAATGAGTGGATGGTGATTTTTTTACTACTTTGGGAAGAGGGAGGGAATAGTAGCACTCCAGTCCTTAAAGTAACCAGCCGTGGCGTTAAAATTACTCATCCTTGCAATTCTTTCTTCCCGTACGTATGCATTGTACCCACATATTCCAAATTCGGCAAACGAACCTAACAAAAACATCCAAGATAAACCCGTAATCATTTTATTTTAATCCATTGAACTAGTATTTTAAAATTAAATGTTTGAATTTTTCAAATTTTTATAATATGTAAATTAGTTAAGCTGAACCCCATTTAGATTCTGTTGTATTGTATTTATACGGCGGCGGCGAGCACCTGTGTAGCCACAGCGATGGTTACCAAGTTAAAATCTGATGGACAGGCAGCTGCATGATTTCCAGCTCTAGGAACATTAAAATATGTCTCGGTGAGTAGTCAGCTACGTAATCTAGTCGAGGAAAAAAAATATTTAATGATATATAATAATATATAAATAATATATAATCATATATATATATATAATATATATAATATATATGATATATAATATATATATATAAAATATATATAGTATATAATATATATATATATATATATATAATATATATATATATATAATATAATATATATATATAAAATATATATATATATATATATATATATATATATATATATATATAATAAAATATATATATATATAATATAAATATAAATATATATATATATAATATATATAGTATATATATAATAAATCAATAAATATATATATATATAAATAAAATATCATATATATATATATAAATATATATATATATATAAATATTTGCAATATATATATATATATATATTGCCAATGAAAATCCACGAAACAAGTGATTTTAAATCATTTACCAAATCATGCGGCAGGCACAGGACCTTGGTACCGACATCCAGAGACAGCGCAATGTAGCATCCAACTACCTCTTTTTGTCCAGAGTTTTGTTTCACGCATCCAAAACTCATACCAATCTATTTTTGCGCTTCTATATCCTTGTTATACCTAATTTTCACATTGAACCCATTGCTGCGAGTCATGGTCTTGTAGATATTCTACTAAACCCCTTACTTACACTTCTTTATTTATCCCTGTTTTCCATTTATACACCTCACTTCCTATTCCACCTAATTCTACGCCTTTCTAGAGAGAGTACAGATTCAAAGATCTCGTCTCCATGTAGGAAAGATTTCTGATATTGCGATCAACCTGTAAATCATTTTCTGTATGTTTTTCCAGCGCATTTCCATTCTTAATACGATTATCGCAGAACTACGTAACATAATCTAAGTGAGGAGTAAGTGAACGAGAGAGTTGAAGGAATAACCTGAGGACTGTTGTTACTTATACATCTTGATATAAAGCCAAGAATCTATTTTGTTTTTTATTGCAAAAAACTTACGCACTGTTGTCTAGGTTTTTATATTACTGCTAACAGCACTCCTAAACCTTTTGGCTTCAGAGTGATACGATCTATGTTATTTAGGTTATAAACGTCAAGGTTTATTTACTTTTTCCGTGCTTAGAACTTGGATTTGTCTATATTAAGGTTATCTGTTACTTCTCTCCGACTACTGCATCTGTCTATTCAGCTTTTCCTTTAGCGATCTAGTGAAATCAGAATTAATTCTGACGGTCAATTTTGCAATAATGGAGAAATTACTTATTGTCGCTATTATTTCCTCATCTATTTCATTTTATATATTTTTGAACAACACTCTAGCGCCCACACTGACCCCTGTGGAACACCGCTTGTGACGTGTCCCCTAGTCCCCGGATTTCTCCTCATATACGCAACAAATTCTCTGTTGCCTATTTGTCAGCCACGTCTCTATCCAGAAAAAAAATTCTCTCCTATTCCGTTTGCCTTTACTTTCTTCAACAGTCTTCGATGTGGAACTTTAACCAAAGCCTTACCTCAAGTCTATATACACAATATCGGATTAATTACCATGTGTACCTCTCCAAATCGAAATAGCCTCGGCAATACTGTACCATCAATTTTCTGATAATGGACGTTAAGATAATTGGTCTATATTTCGAAGCTAAAGATCTGTCCCTCCAGCTTTGTAGATAGGTATTCACATTTGCCTATTTTTCCTCTTATCAGCAAGGCAGGCACTAGAACTAGTTTTATAATGATTATGATTGAATTGACTAGCCAATGGTGTTGCAACTAAGAACCCACTCCTTACATTCCTTTATTCCCTCGTGAACAGTCTCATCGCTCACCGGAGACTTGTTAAGTATAAATTATCCGTCTGAGAACCAATCACTAGTGACTCTGATTTGTCCATATGACATTTTTAGTACTGATCACATAATGTTTTTACTTCTGGAACTACGGTAGTGTTTCCATAAAAAACTGATAGAAAAAAAGTTGATGAAGCTTGTACAAATTCTTATATCACACTCAGGTGAAACGACCTGAGCAGTAAATAAGCCATGTGTGGTGCAAAATCAAGCCCAATAAAGTAACTCCAGAAATTCCTGAAGAAACATATGGGAAATCAATCGAATCCACATACCGACTTTACATTACCTTACATAATCTCTTTCATTTGGGAAATTCTCAAGATACGCTTTGTTTTTCATATTTAATTGGAGATTATTGATTTCCTTATTCTTTTGGATTCACTTTATAAAACGATCACGTGTGCCCTATGAGATGTTTTTAAATTCTATTGTTCATCCCATTTAGGGCTTCACATTTGCTTATCTGATTTCCCTATTTGGACAAACATTTTAGTCTGGGCAGATTGAATATATTATGAAAAAAGTCATATTGGGCAACCATTACCTACTTACCAGACCCTCACAGGATTATTTAGGACCAAGGTGCCAGGAAGGACCGCAACTAATTTGATGCCGCGGCCCCCCCGAACCCCACCCCCTCAGTTCTCAAACACTCATGCCAACATTCCCACCACCCACTAGGAACAACCCGGCCAGAATGTGACGTAGTGTAATAAAACAACTCACCCCAACCACCATCGCTCATCAGCACATTCAGCGGTACTCAAAAACCCCCTCGGACCACCAACCCCTAAATGACCCCTTAAACGAATACTCCCTCGCCCCCTACCCGTCCCGGATAACAAAAACCCTAAACTATTACCTTACACCCCCACCTACCAGACCCTGCTCCAACCACAAAACAATCTATACCAACACCACAACCCCAAACCAGACACCCCAATACACCAACCGTACCCATTTTTCCATTACTATTTATGAGGAAATGTTCCACAGGGCGTCCACCCAAAGTAATTAAATCCATACCCACCCTGCCGCCCCAACACCCCCCCCCCGCACAACTGCCACAAAAGACTACGAACATGCCCATCAATATACACCACCAACCCGAGACAACCGGCCCAGCGCTCATACCCCCACGGACACAACCCAACAAACAAACCCAACAATCCCCCGTCAATCCCCATTTGCCATAGGTGCAAACAACAGGCACGACCGCGACACAACACCCAAACCCCAAATGTCTCTAGTTAAATACACTACCCACCGAAAACAGCTATGATTACTCAGCCACACTGGGCCCCCCAGTACCCCCCCACAACCCCCCCTCCACCAAAACGAATTCCTCTCCATGTTGATCCTTGCTTCATTCTTCCAATAACTCTGCTGCTGCCCTAACCACCTAATGCTCCGAAATTCCAATATTTACCAAAAATCCTACATCATTCTGCTACAACGACATCCCCAAAACTTATTATATCACAACCCAACCTTGATAGTTCACATTTATAAATTCTATTTTGACCATCTTTTTGACTCATGAATCTTTAATAACACGATTGTAGACCAACCACGGACGGGTGGAGTTAGAACCCATGACGAGTGAGTCGTAAATCCTCCAGGGCCAGTGCGTAAGCCCACTCGACCAACGGGTTTATGGGTTATTACGATTTCGTGAGTAGTGTTTATTACGATTACGTGAGTCAGATGGCAGCTTTAAAGGGACTTTGGATTAGAGATTCGTCCAACCATGGTTTGCAGGAGAATTCCATCTGTAAAAACTTGGCATGTGTGATTACTAAGAGGCCCTAAGATTGACTTCCCTATTTGTGAATAAATATACCTAGTTGAATGAATCTTATGTAGCCAGCTGGTCCAGTGGCTTACGCAAACCTGACCTGGATTCTTTTAAACAATTCACCTTGCTGTCGTTCAGACTCAACCTGTAACCGTGTTTGTTTACTTATTTTATTCTTTTTCATCGAAAACCCGTACCTCAAATGGAAATCTAATTTAATTCCCTAACAGTTACTTCCACTAAACCAGCCAATGTCTTCATCCCAGCTCCAGATAAATGGAGCCAATCTTTGGGATACAGGTCATGTCTGTTGTCGACGTAGTCCCAGGATGTCGTTTGAATGGTAATTGCAAGTATCCTTGTGTTTCTTCAGCGCATTAACACCCAAGCTCTGGATAAATCAATTCATTTCCAACTCCCCTCCTCGCAAAAATGCCTATATTACAGTGTGGCCTCCTTCTCTTCCTATTAAAATCTATTGCCGCCCTATACCTGCTAACGAAATGCTCGTTTTCCATGCCTTTCCAACACTATAGCTTTCCTGCACAGAGGGAAATAGATTCGACTCCATTAGCATTTCAAATTCGGTCGGGGCCAAAATTGGGTTTGTGATGTTAAGGACTCTGTCATGCAAATACTTAAATTCTTCCCCAAACTTTATCTAATTATAGAATGGAATCTAATTTGAATAACACCATAACTCTTTATTCCTTATTAGAATCAATACTTTTAATGAAGGTTAAATTCATTATATTCCTCTCTACTATACATTTAGTCTAAAAGATGATGCGACAGATGTTCAGTCTGCATCGAAGACGCTGCAAGTCTACAAGCAGACATTCAACCCAAATCTTTAAATGAGTGGCATAAAACAATGTGAAGTTCAATGAAGAAAATTTCATTATGGAAAACTCAAAGAAATTAAAACTATATCTGAGTATGTAATAAAGTTGCAACCACAACAGAGCAAAAAATGATTGTGAAGGACTTGGAAAGTGATAATTTGCAGTGAGGATACTCACATTCTCAAAGCTCACACAATTGTGTCTACCACATTTATAGAAAAATGATAAGATGGATAATGATGAACCTCTCAAAACTAGGTATCCAAGCTTCAGATGATTCTCTTCAAATCGCTTTGTTATCCTCTAAGGGTCCAAGTCATGTGGATAACATTGCTTGAATATTGCAGACCATGGAGGAATTGTACAAGAACTTTATGTCATATTAGTATGATAATGATCCTAAATACTGGGAATAGTTGAAGTCCCTTGAAATGTACTTCCTGAATGCAGGCGCGAAATATACATAATAATATAGTTTGGAAAATCCTACAGAAAGTATTCCCAAATTTGCAAACGAAAAACACTCCCTACGGAAGCAAAAGATTCGGCAGGAGATGGAACATCCCCCAATGAAAAGCAGGGGCACACGAGTACGCTAAGAGTAAACAAGTGTTAGGGCAAAGACTGTTTAACTGCATCCTAGCATACATAAAGGAAGATTACCAAGACACCCTAGCTGTTTTCCAAGAGGCGCTTCACGGGCATTAAAATCAGTACCTGAATCACCGGCTTTAGTTCGTGCGTTTTCGGCCACAGTAACTTACTGGTTGTTCATGCCCTGATCCACCGCGAGACCTTATCACAGACGGAGCTGCGGCGCCCCCCCGGTTTTGTGATCCCCGAAACCCTCCCCAAGGTACCCTAGGACTCTGTCGAACACCCTATGCACAATTTATATTTCGAAAAATACCTCTACGGTAGCTGTCTGCCACGTTGTCAGTGTCTCTGCTTCACAAATCCTTTTTAAGAAATTAAAGATTTATTTCCCCATCCACCCCGGGAAAAAATCTGTGTTCTACACCTATCCCAAGAGAAAGTCCTGCCCTAAATCTTATCTGCCCCCAAACAAAATAACATTTTTACCCCCTTGTGTGTTTGTAGTGTCGTTCGAGTAGTCGACCCCCCCCCCCCCTATTTGCCAGCAGTCCGGAGAAGTTTTAAAGGTTTCTAAGCTGTCTATTGGAGCTCCTTCATTACCTTTTCAGCTTCTTTCTTTCCTGAATACCAGTGCCCACTTCGTTTTTTCCCCCAATTAATCCAACAATGGGGGAAATACGAATTCCTTGTTTTCCATAGTCCCAGGGTATTTCCGCCGGGATTTTTTTAAACTCCTTAATCTGCTTTTTTATACTGCTCGATGGGATTATCTTTGGGTTCCCTTTTTCAAGAGAACCAAAGGTGCGTCCTCACATGGTACAAGTCCCCTTGTAGGTTTTTGGAATATACTCGTCTGCATTTCAAACTTCACCCAGAAAAACGTCTAAACCTTGGTGAACCTCTCCCCGGGAAGTCTTCAGGTAATGCTCCCCGCAAAAGGCCACAGCTGAAGGCCCCCAGAGTAGTCTTAACCATGGGGGTAGGTCATTCTCACATAAACCTTTTCTCACCATCAACTTCACATTCTTAACCAATCATATCACTACTTACCCTCACACACACACACACACACACACCACACCACACACACACACACACAACACACACACAAAAAAATTTTATATAATATTATATTATTTATATTTTATATATTATGTATAGACATTATCTCTCACATCTCATGCTGAATGCCATTTTTATACAAAATTGTATCTTTAACCTTTTGTACAAATTAGTAAAAAATATACCTATTTGGGAAAAAAGAATGAAAAGATGGGGTGGTAGGGGAAGTGGGAAAATTCAAACGGCTTCAGGAAGAAAAACCAAATATTCTTCCTTGAAGTCTTTTTATACTTTTCCCCCGGGGTGGGTCCCCACAATTTACACCCGAGTGGCCCCATCCTGTACATAATAGGACTTTTTCTTTCCCCCTAGATTTTTTTTTTGATAAACATATGTGCAAGTTTTTCCCGACAGGGGCAAACCTCTCCAGGGTGAGGGGCTACAACTCAAAAACTATTTCTTCAAGGGTGAGGATGATTTTCATCGTTTTTACAAATCATTTTTTCTACCGCATCCTGTGTATTCGACTGAAGAAACCTAGTTGTAAAAAAATGATACCTAACTGTTTCACAGGTGTTTATAAACTGTCTGTGTTGTATTTCCATTTAAACCATTTCATCACGTACCATTATCAAGTTGTATTTTTGTTGTAGAATAACCCTAAATATGTTATAAAAGGACAAAGTGCACTAATGTGACAAGTTGACGATTTTTTTGACTTGAAAAAATACACAGTGTAGGGGAAAGTTTTCAGTGAAGAAAAGGATTTTTTACTTTGTAATTTTTTCATCGTGTTGGTTTTTTTTTTCGATGTGAAAGCTTCTGCTCCGGGCAACCGAATTGGAATTTTCGAAAATGTGCCAATTTCCTTTTCGCTCTCCCCGCTTCCGAACGCATCCTTATCTTCCACTGGCCCTCCCCCCCCCTTTCCCTGGAGACTCCTCCCTGTTGTTCGGGATCTCCTGCCTATTCTCTGGAGATCTTCCTACTCTGGTCATCTCCCTTTCTGTCAGGATACTCTCCCTTTGTTTTTATTACTTCTACGGGATTTAAAAATTTCCCTTCTGCTTGGATCCTCTTCCTACTTCCGGGTCCCATTGTATGCTTGAATCATTTCCTTCCGCCTGATCGTCACCCCACGTTGGGTCATCTCCCCAAATTCTGTTTGTTTTTTTCCCTCTGTGTAAACCCAAATCTTTTGTCTAATTCCCCTCTGTTTTTCCCTTTTCACTCCTTCCTAATACCCCTTTTTATTCTCAAGCCCACTCTACCCCCTTTTTCCCTTTCCCACCACCCCTCCGCCTTTCATCTCCCACCCTTCCCTCAAATTTTATCCCTCCCCTTCGCTATTTTTCCATCTCCTCCCAAATTTTTCCTGGAAGATATGGTCGGTCCCGCAATTAGCTCACCTAATTGACTGGAACCTCATCAGATAAGTAGGTTTTGGGAACGAGAGAGAGGAGGAGAGAGAGAGAGAGAGAGAGAGGAGAGCTAGTTACTACAAGAAAAAATTTTGGCTGGTGGTGTTCTGCTTCAAGGTTTTTTCAAATGTAATAAAAAAGTTGGCAGAGGGTTTGGGGACACACTACTTTTTTGACTTTCTTCCCGAAACTGCTACAATATTTGTGAATAAAAAAAACTGAAAGCACCCTTTTGCTTTTTTCTTACAAAAATGGGTCTTTTTCCGCTTTTTTGCCGGCTCACAAAAAACTTTAATTTTTTGTAATTTTTTTTTTTACGGGGGAAATTTGATTTATTATGTGTCGTCTTTCTCTTCATTATCCCCTCAAAATAAATTTTTTAAGTTTTTACTCAAAAACATTTCCTGAGCACCGCAATATCCAAAAATTTTTTATTGGTTGTTTTTACTTCATAAAATTGTCTGAGTGTTTGCACGTGAATGTTTTTCAGATGCTAAGAAACGCTAATGATCCCAATTGTAAATTTTGGTGACCACTTTTTTAAAAAAAAGACCCAAGT
>NC_069466.1:6328616-6356156 GCF_026875155.1 Cherax quadricarinatus
TGAAAAAATCCCCCATAACGATATTAACCGTTCCTAGGCTCATCGTTGCCGAGTTAAATTTTTCCCCATAAGAAAAAATGGAAATCCAATTAACCCTTTTTTTCCAGACAGCCAAAAGTATTAAAAAAAAAAAATTTTTTTTTTCGTGAAATATATTTTTTTCCCTACAAAAAAAAACAATAAGCGCCAAAAACTTATAATTTTAAAAATGACAATTCCCTTTTTATTGAAGAGTTTTGATGATGATGAGACACTGTTTTTCTTGAACCCTTTTGGTTTTTTCAGAGTGATATATGATAAAAGCTTCATTTTGAAATCCGACTACAGTACAACAAAACTGAAGTTAAGCCTGTCTTTCACGGGCATTTTGTCCTGGAGTACCTTTTCCTCCTGAGTGATGTGGGTTTCCTTTTTGGGTATTTTCTTCAAAAAGGCCTGTTTTGTCACAGCTAAACCCTTTGTTGGGGGAAAAATTTTTTCAGCTTCAAAATCCCTTACACACTGTGTATGCCAAAAACAATTCTTAAATCTCTCAAACCAACCATTGCTGTCCTTTAAAATTTTCACCAATATGACACTAGTTCCAGGCTTTTTTTCCTTTCCCCGGGGTGTTACCCAACTGTTGTGGGTCGCATCCGGGGGGACAAGAAAAAGGACCCCAAGGGAAAATAATTAGACATCCTCATGATGCACTGGTTTTTCTTGGGGTTATCCTGGGGGGCTAACCCCTGGGGTTAACGTTTTTCTCGTAATTTTTCCTTTAAACCCCTTTGACTTTTTCCGACTAAAATACTCTTACGACCCAAATTTTCCTGACTTTTTTTATACGCAAAAATTTCGGGGCGCTTCAAATCGAGCGCCAAAAGGCCTGATGGGCCTACACGGGAGAGAAGGGTCTCAGTGGTCGGTGTGCACCCGTGAAAAAAATCTGGCCCCAGCGGTCTTTGGGGAACCCATTTGTCAGTCCTTTTTCACCATGCCTCTCGGTAAAATTTTCCCACCCTCGGCAAATTGGGGGTCTTTTGTTCCCAAGTGATAGCTCTAACAGCATGAAATGTCAGTGCAGTGAATCAAGGGTTTTCAAAGTGAGTGTTACCGAAAAAGTGCCCGGGATAACATAATAGTGACGAAAACCCAGATACCCAAAACCCTTTCCCCACCTCTGGTGCGTGCCGGTTTTTCACTTTTCAGTTCGCCCTGTACCGGGACGAAAGGGGAAAACATTTGGGTCTGTACAACCCCCTAAAGATAGCAGGATAGGATAGTGAAGTATTTCAAAGTCATTGAAAGCATTTCTAGTAAGGAGAGTGAATTTCCCCAGTAAAAGGCGCCAGTATGTAACCGCATCGGTCTGGTATTTTTCATATGTTTTTTTCCAAAGGGGAAAAGGAGAAACTCTGGGAGCACACCCGGGGCCCAACACCAGCCCTGATAGGAAGATAAATATTGTAACGAGGGGTATAAATGGGACATGGGGAGGGGGCAGTGGGGTGATGTGGGGGTGGCACGGCCCATGGGGCACCATACCGGGCCACGCACAAAGCCACGCGCTGACTCAGCAGAACAACCACCCACCCCCCCCCCCTGCCACAACCGCACCACCAAACCCTTGCCGCCAAACCCAGCCACAACCACGGTAAAATTCCAACCCCACCACAGACCGCATCTGGGATTGGGCAGGACGGTGACGATTTTTTCCCACCCCCATGACTTGATGAAACCAAAGTGGAATAAAGCCATTTTGTCCACTTGGGAACAATGCCATGAACTGGACTGTTTTGAGTTATTCTTCGATGAACCCCGATGGCATCATTGTCAGGGAAACCAACACAAACGGAAACACCATGGCAAATAAAATTCTCTCCCCAAAAAAACCACGGCTACAAAAAAGGGGAAGGAGACAACTGGGGCAAGTTTTCCTTTTTTTTTTGCCACAAAAACTTATGCCCATTTATAAGCAATTTTCACCACAACGGACAACAGACGCCTATTTCAACTCCAGGTTTTAGTGACTATAGGTTTGTCAATCTTTTCCCTATACTGTTGCGTATTTACATTTTTCAAAAAAACCGGGCCCTACAGAACGACGTTATAAAGATAAGAAATGTTTTTGTCCCTGAAACAAAATGCTGCATTATTTTTTCCCTTCAGGAAGCTTGTTATGATGATCCTTTTTTTTAATTCAAAGGAAGCTCTCATTAAAGCAATATATACCAAAGCAAGAAAAAACGCTTTTGTATAAAGCATTTTACTGTTGTTTGCAAAAGGGTCTTTTTTTAGTATTATTGTGTACACTGGCAGTAATACTTTAAGATACCATAAGTTTTTTTGGGGATCTCGGTGAGGGGTTCGAACAAGAGGAAACCATACTTGGTAAGGGGCATATTTTTATTTACTGATAAATGGTACACAACCCCTTTCTCAGTGATTTTTTGCGAGTGAACTTGACAGACGTGTGTGGCACAGTGCGTGGGAACGCAAACATATGCCCAATTCGACGCTGGCACCCCAGAGGTGAGGGGCAAACCTTTGCTGCCAAAGAAAATCATGGCTTTTTGGGGGCATACAAACGGGTGTCACATTTTTGACATCATTCACACAAACGAAAAGGTACCCAGTGGGAGGGACAACAGAAGCCAAAGAACCCATTCTAAAGCCTGCAGCTGTCAGGACTACAACCCAAAGCCTTAGTGGACAAAAAGGGACAGCAATTGGGGTTTTCAAGACTGTGACGCAAAGTTTTAATGGGATTCAAAATTTTTTTCCATCTTGTTGATATCTCAAAGCTAAATCTTAAACATATACAAGTTGAGACCAAAAAAAACCCCAAAATGTGAATTTTGCCTGTCAGTACAGACAAATAATTGCGAATACAAAGGAGCACCCTGCAATAACCACGCCCACAGACGTCATCTCGTTTTAGGCCTGGTGATCACACCCCATACCCCTGCCCCCACTACTGCCAAGAAAAATGCCAGAAGAGTGTTTTGTTTTATCATACCACAAAACGCCCCCCAAACACGCAGGACAAATCGTTTAAGGGGAGGAGGTGAAGTGCCCCTCTGCTTCCCATTACAAAGAGTTCCACAACGGGAGCAGTTTTTAGGAACGTGGTTAGTACTGACAATGTATAATTTTTTATGGGGAACAAAAAGTAATAAACATTTTTTTGTATTTGTTTTTTTGTGTAAACAAAGGTTTAAAAACAAACAAAAAGTGATAAAGTTTGTTTTTTATTGGTTGTAAATAATGGTGTATATTTAACAAAGCCCCTAAAAATTTCTCAAAAAAAGGGCCCCATAAGTTTCCTGGAAAAGAAAAATATTGAAAATGCAAGAAACCTTTTAAAGAGTAAATAAAAAAATACCGGGGGGGGCGGAGGGCGCCCGTTGCCGTACGCCGTCAATTTCTGCAAACTTTGCGGCTCTAATCTCGGTAAGTACTGATGCAAAAATTTTTTTTTAGGGTTAAAACACTTAAAAATTTCCCAACATTTTTCATAAGAAAAAATAATTTTTTTTTTTTTGAAATTTGGCGACATAGAAACAGTTTCAAGAGGGCCCTGAAAAAGTCAAAGGGTTAAGCCCCCCAACAACACCCTCCACATCTTTTAGTATACACGATAGTGGGGAGCAACAGCTGACTGTGGTCAGCAACCGACTGTGTGCAGCAACATTACGGTGGGCAGAGCAGCACTGGGGTAAACGATAGATTTCTCACCCTTTTTTCCCCAAGTTGGCACTAAAGCTTTCTTTGGGCCCATGGGGCTTTTTTAGCATTAAACATATAAACAATGGGAAAAATACAAAATGATCGATTGTTATGCATGCAACGGGCCCCCCGGCTTTTTAAACAAAAACCCGGGCTGGATGGACAAGTTTTGGATGATCATTTGGCAGAAAAGCTGATTGGGGCAGCAGCTGACTGTGGGCAGCAGCACGACCGTGGTGCAGGAGCAGCTCACTGGGTTCACAACAGCTGGCTGTGGGGCAGCAACATTCACCAGGGCAGTAGCACGACTGTGGGCGCAGCACGATCGGGTGCAGCAAAAGCTGAAAGGTCCCGCAACAGCTGACTGTGGTGGGAGCAACACCTGACTGTGGGCAGCAACACCTGACTGTGGGGCAGCAACACCTGACTGCGGTACGATAGATTTTCACCCTTTTTACCACAAGGTTGGGACAGAACTTTCTTTGGGCCCATGGTGGGTTATTAGCATTTCAAGCACATAAACAATGGAATAATACAAAAAGTATCAAATTTTTCTTGCAAAACCGGGCCCCCCTGGCTTGTAAACAAACAGCAAAAGCGAGGCGCTCAGGCGGACGGGCAGGTTTTGGAGGAATCACTTGGGGGTTTTTTTTTATCATTAAGCAGGCCAAACTTTTTAACCATCGAAGCTTCTTTGGCGGATTTTAAAATTTTGCATGCATTCGTTAGCAAGGTCCACTGTAAAAAAGAATGGGTTTGGGAAAATTTTGAGCGTGTGAGGTGATCCACTCGCTGAAAAACAAGCCACTGGGTTTGGGAAAGGGGTGTGAGGGCGCCCGGGCCATGCGTACCACGGGATGAACGACTATTTGCAGTCAAATGACATTCGCGAGTCAACGTTTTGACAAAAAAAAAAAATTACGATTTTTTTGAAAATATGACTTTCGATGCTTACAAAAAAAGGGGGCCACTGTTTTGCAAATAAAGGGCAACTCCACTATTCAGCCTGTAGCTGTAGGAGTGCCCCAGGGTAGTGTCCTAGGTCCACTCCTCTTTCTCATCTACATCAGTGATCTCCCCAATGCATCCCAGCTCCTTAAACCAATTCTATTCACAGACGACACTACTTATGTCTACTCTCATTCAAACTCAGCTGTACTTAGAAACACTGTAAACAACGGTCTACTAAAAATATATACTTGGATGATGACCAGCAAACTCACTCTCAACATGGACAAAACATACCTCCTGCTGTTTGGCAACAGAGCCTTAAATATCCAACTTACTATATCAATAAATGGTTCCTCTATATCAAGACACACTGAGGGAAAATTTCTAAGTCTTCTCCTTGACTGTAATCTTAAATTTCATTCCCACATCCAGCATATATCCAAGAAAATTTCCAAATCAGTAGGCATCCTTTCCAAGATACAGTAGTACAGTGGACCCTTGGAGAAAGGCTTCATCGGTCAGTGCCAAAATCGGATAATGGTTCGCTTTGGCATCAAAATATTGGCTCGGCTAACACCAAATAACTCGGTTAAGGGCTTTTGTCCCGAACGTGTCCACGCAGCCTGAGTGGGCCCGGTCACACCATCACTCCTTGTACAGCCAGTGTGTCATTGTTTACAAAGCCACTGAGGACTGATTCCACTCATACATGCAATATATTTTGTATTATTTGTTTTTAGTGCTTGTAACTGCTAAATAAGCCACCATGGGCCCAAAGAAAGTTTTTAGTGCCAACCCTGTGATAAAGAAGGAAAGAAACACAATAAAATTCAAGAAAAAACTTATAGCTACACTCCCTGCATGCCAGCTACACTCCCTGCATGCCAGCTACACTCCCTGCATGTCAGCTACACTCCCTGCATGTCAGCTACACTCCCAGCATGCCAGCTACACTCCCAGCATGCCTGCTACACTCCCTGTATGCCTGCTACACTCCCTGCATGTCAGCTACACTCCCTGCATGCCAGCTACACTCCCTGCATGTCAGCTACACTCCCTGCATGTCAGCTACACTCCCAGCATGCCAGCTACACTCCCAGCATGCCTGCTACACTCCCTGTATGCCTGCTACACTCCCTGCATGTCAGCTACACTCCCTGCATGCCTGCTACACTCCCTGCATGTCAGCTACACTCCCTGCATGCCAGCTACACTCCCTGCATGCCAGCTACACTCCCAGCATGCCTGCTACACTCCCTGTATGCCTGCTACACTCCCTGCATGTCAGCTACACTCCCAGCATGCCAGCTACACTCCCAGCATGCCTGCTACACTCCCTGTATGCCTGCTACACTCCCTGCATGTCAGCTACACTCCCTGCATGCCTGCTACACTCCCTGCATGTCAGCTACACTCCCTGCATGCCAGCTACACTCCCTGCATGCCTGCTACACTCCCTGCATGCCTGCTACACTCCCTGCATGCCTGCTACACTCCCTGCATGCCTGCTACACTCCCTACATGTCAGCTACACTCCCTGCATGCCTGCTACACTCCCTGCATGCCTGCTACACTCCCTGCATGCCTGCTACACTCTCTGTATGCCTGCTACACTCCCTGCATGTCAGCTACAATCCCTGCATGTCTCCTACACTCCCAGCATGCCTGCTACACTCCCTGCATGTCAGCTACACTCCCTGCATGTCAGCTACACTCCCTGCATGTCAGCTACAATCCCTGCATGTCTCCTACACTCCCAGCATGCCTGCTACACTCCCTGCATGTCAGCTCCACTCCTTGCATGCCTGCTACACTCCCTGCATGTCAGCTACACTCCCTGCATGCCTGCTACACTCCCTGCATGTCAGCTACACTCCCTGCATGTCAGCTACACTCCCTGCATGTCAGCTACAATCCCTGCATGTCTCCTACACTCCCAGCATGCCTGCTACACTCCCTGCATGTCAGCTCCACTCCTTGCATGTCTGCTACACTCCCTGCATGTCAGCTACACCCCCTGCATGCCTGCTACACCTCCTGCATGTCAGATACACTCCCTGCATGCCTGTTACACTCCCTGCATGTCAGCTAACACTCCCTGCATGCCTGCTACACTCCCTGCATGTCAGCTACACTCCCTGCATGCCTGCAACACTCCCTGCATGCCTGCAACACTCCCTGCATGTCTGCTATACTCCCTGCATGCCTGCTACACTCCCTGCATGCCTGCTACACTCCCTGCATGTCAGCTACACTCCCTGCATGCCTGCTACACTCCCTGCATGCCTGCTACACTCCCTGCATGCCTGCTACACTCCCTGCATGCCTGCTACACTCCCTGCATGTCAGCTACAATCCCTGCATGCCTGCAACACTCTGCATGCCTGCTACACTCCCTGCATGTCAGCTACAATCCCTGCATGTCTCCTACACTCCCAGCATGCCTGCTACACTCCCTGCATGTCAGCTACACTCCCTGCATGTCAGCTACACTCCCTGCATGTCAGCTACAATCCCTGCATGTCTCGTACACTCCCAGCATGCCTGCTACACTCCCTGCATGTCAGCTACACTCCCTGCATGTCAGCTACACTCCCTGCATGTCAGCTACAATCCCTGCATGTCTCCTACACTCCCAGCATGCCTGCTACACTCCCTGCATGTCAGCTCCACTCCTTGGATGCCTGCTACACTCCCTGCATGTCAGCTATACTCCCTGCATGCCTGTTACACTCCCTGCATGTCAGCTACACTCCCTGCATGCCTGCTACACTCCCTGCATGTCAGCTATACTCCCTGCATGCCTGCAACACTCCCTGCATGCCTGCTACACTCCCTGCATGCCTGCTACACTCCCTGCATGCCTGCTACACTCCCTGCATGCCTGCTACACTCCCTGCATGTCAGCTATACTCCCTGCATGCCTGCAACACTCCCTGCATGCCTGCTACACTCCCTGCATGCCTGCTACACTCCCTGCATGCCTGCTACACTCCCTGCATGCCTGCTACACTCCCTGCATGCCTGCTACACTCCTTGCATGTCTGCTACACTCCCTGCATGCCTGCTACACTCCCTGCATGCCTGCTACACTCCCTGCATGCCTGCTACACTCCCTGCATGCCTGCTACACTCCCTGCATGCCTGCTACACTCCCTGCATGCCAGCTACACTCCCTGCATGCCAGCTACACTCCCTGCATGTCAGCTACACTCCCTGCATACCTGCTATACTGCAAGTAGTGCAGATGCAGCATGGAACCCGTGCCATACCCTACCCTTCATGCCAGTAAACCAGCAATCCGAGATAGCAACTTCACATCTGCCGAGCTACCTCGGTGGACAAAAGCGAGGGCGGCCGGATATCCGCCACAAAGCATATCTCCTTTGGCAACCACCCCCGGAATTCGAAAGGTGGCTTCCCGTCGCCCGAAAGACACCCAAAGCTACCCTCCGGGATACCGGAGAGGGATCAGGACATCCCCAGGCGATCCAGATTCCACGGCAAACTACACCACCGCCAAGAATCTCGATGGAATGGGATGGACCCTGGTACCCTTTCCCCTACCTAGGAACTAGCGTGCTTGTGGGAAAAATCCCAAAGGCCAAAAAGAGGAAGGGCAAAAGGGAGGGGTGGAGAGGAGGAGGAGGAAAGAAAAAAAGGGGAGGATGGGATAGGGAAGGGGGGATTGGGGGTAATTAGTTCGGTCTGAGGAAGGAGACCGACAGGTCTGATTCCTCAGACCAAGAGTCCTCTTCACCACGCCAAGGAGCCCCCCTTGAAGAGGAGCTCAATTTCCAGCTACTTCTGATCCTGAAACCAATAAAAGTCATCTCTATTTCAGTTGTACAGCATGTCTTTTATTCTGCTAAATGATACCAAGAAACAAATAAAATCATAGAAATATAAAAAAAAAAACAACACCTCAATGTCACCTTTTAAATGATACAGATGGTCAAAGTTTTGTCTTTCCTATCATGCATGGCATGGGTCAGAATGTTTTTTTTTTTTTATACTGTGCATACTCGCCACACAGACCCATTCTCTCATATCTAGGCCAAAATTTACCTCTTACAACTTATCTGGGCGAGCTCATGACATAACACTATGTGAGGGACACCTGGCCTCAATGATGTAGTTCTATGTGAAGTACAGCAAAAGGGTTGACATGAGAGGGATCAAATCCTATGAAAATACAAGCAGAACATACATTGGCAGTCCACGGCTCAAAGTATTATACTGTAAATATATTTAAGTGTTACAAAACAATTTCATGCATTAGAAAAGTCAATTTATAAACATTAATGTATCCACATCTCAGACAGAACTCTGCTGGTATCCACACACTAGCCAGAGATCTTCTGGCATCCACATAACAGAGCCATAGAACTGGTTTCCTGGAAAGGCAGCATCTGTTGATTGGTGGTGTAATCTCAGGTGTCTGGTTATGAAGTAGCTTGGCCATAGAGAAGGGAAATTTTAGCAAAGAGCTGACAAGTGTATTGTACTGGTGAATGGTGAAAGAATCTTTGTACAGTGGACCCCCAGTTTGCGATATTAATCCGTTCCTGAGAGCTCATCATAAACCAAAATTATCGAAAAGCGAATCAATTTTCCCCATAAGAAATAATGGAAATCAAATTAATCTGTGCAAGACACCCAAAATTATGAAAAAAAAAAAAAATTACCACATGAAAAACTGAAGAAGACATGCACAGTTTGTAGTACTCTACTAACAACAGAATACATGACACTTACCTTTAATGAAGATTGGTGGTGATTGATGGGATGGGAGGAGGGGAGAGTGTCGAACTTATTGTTTAGAAGGGAATCCCCTCCATTAGGACTTGAGGTAGCAAGTCCTTTTCTGTGGTTACTTCCCTTCTTCTTTTAATGCCACTAGGACCAGCTTGAGAGTCACTGGACCTCTGTCGCACAACAAATCTGTCCATAGAGCTCTGTACCTCCCGTTCCTTTACGATTTGTCTAAAATGGGCCACAACATTGCCATTGTAATAGTCACCAGCACGGCTTGAAATAACTGTGTTAGGGTGATTTTCATCCATAAAGGTTTGCAGTTCAACCCACTTTGCACACATTTCCTTAATTTTTGAAGTAGGCACAATGGATTCCACAAATGACATAGGCTTCTCAGGGTTAGCCCTAAACCCTTCAAAATCTTTCTTAATTTCCATACCAATTCTCCCCTTTTTACCACAGGGTTGGCACTAGAAGCTTTCTTGGGGCCCATGGTGACTTATTCTGCAGAAACAAGCACCAAAAACACTGTGATAATATGGAATGTATCGAATGTATCCTTAGATGCGAGCACACTGGCTGGCTTGTAAACACTGGGCCACACGTGGACACGTCTTGGATGAATCGCGTATGGTGGGTTTTTTAACAGGAACCAAGGCAAAATTTTTGCGTTAAAATGTATGAATACCGGGTTTACTGGATACTGATGCCATCGCAAACCAGGGGTCCACTGTACTGTGTGTGATGGACTCCTGTTGTGGCCAAAAAAATGGGTCTAGGTGTGGATAAGGCATTATGGGTCTACCTCACAGACTCTCAGAAGAAATGCTAAAATTTAGACACGACGATTCCTTGCTTTTAGTTTATGAGAGCTTGACAGACTTGCTAGCATGTTGAATGGTAGTATGCTACTCTGTTTTAATATATTTTTCATATATTTTTCAGACTTCAGTAAAGAGTACATCATTCCAACACCAACTTTCAAATTTGGAGGTAAGGTTGGTTCTCAATAACTTGTATTGTTTTTCAAAAAGATTTCCAGGAAAATGTGATAATCACAATTTAGTGAAGAATTATTTTGTATTAAAAAAGAGTAAAAAAGATTGTTACTAAATACCAGTTATTTATTAATGTTGCAAAAAATGGTAGCTCAGAGAGTTGATTGTTTTGTGAAGATATAATGAATATATCGCCTGTTGCCGATTGTTTTGTGAAGATATAATGAATATATCGCCTGTTGCCAATGACTACAGAAAAATTTACATTCTGGCATTTTGGAAAAAAACTGAGTAGTACATGTATTTGAGAAACCAATAGGTTCAATTCCTGTCTAATACAACACTACTCTTAAGCTTGGACCACATTAAGGTGCATATTTTTAGTCACTTATGTTTAATTGTGTTTACTGTTCTACTTGTTTATGTATGCATTTAATGAATAATACATCAATGCATGTTAGTTTAATGGTGTCAAAATGGGTCAGATAGGTTAATATTCTATACAAGTGAGTAACAAGTATGGTCCTGGTTCAAGGAGTCACTTTAATGTTAACTGTAAAATGGATTCTAATATTTTAGCTTTTAATTTGTAGTTAAGTACAGTGGACCCTCGACCGAGCGATGACATCGATTAACGATAAATCTGACTAGCGATACATTTTATCGCAAAAATTTTGCCTCGATTAGCGCTAAAAAACTCGACCAACGCTATTCGTTCCGTCTGAGACGCGTCCACTTCTGGCCAGTGTTTACAAGCCAGCCAGCCACCGCGGTCGCTTCCAAGCATACAATCGGAACATTTCATATTATGACAGCCTTTTTAGTGATTGCACCTGCAAAAATATGTCACCAAGGGCCCCAAGAAAGCTTCTAGTGCCAACCCTACAGCAAAAAGGGTGAGAATTACTATGGATATGAAGAAAGAGATCATTGCTAAGTATGAAAGTGGAGTGCGTGTCTCCGAGCTGGCCAGGCTGTACACAAAACCCCAATCAACCATCGCTACTATTGTGGCCAAGAAAACGGCAATCAAGGAAGCTGTTCTTGAAAAAGGTGCAACTATGTTTTCGAAACTGAGATCGCAAGTGATAGAAGAGTTGAGAGACTGTTATTGGTATGGATAAATGAAAAACAGATAGCGGGAAAGAAGCATCTCTCAAGCGATCATATGTGAAAAGGCTGGGAAAGTTGCATGACGATTTAATTAGAAAATGGCCAGCAACTAGTGGTGATGGAGTGAATTTAAGGCCAGCAAAGGTTGGTTGAGGATTTAAGAATCGTAGTGGCATACATAGTGTGATAAGGCATGTGGGGCTGCCATTTGGACCAAAAGCAGCTGAAAAATATGTGCAGGAATTAAAAGGAAGTACATAGACAGTGAAAGACTGAAACCTGAACAAGTTTTTAATGGTGACACTGACAATGTTTGGTGAAACACTTTAGGAATGTCATAAAGGAACGGGAAGTAAAGGCCTCTATGGGCAGATATGTTGTGCGACAGGGGCCAGTGACTCTCAACTGGTCCTAGTGGCATTAAAAGAAGGGAAGTAACCCCGAAAAAGGACTTGCCATCTCAAGTCCAATGGAAGGGGATTCCCCTTCTAAACACAAGACCATCAACACATTCCCCTTTTTCCCATCCCATCAATCATCACCAGAACTTAAATAAAGGTAAGTGTCATTTTAACTGTGCATGTCTTCTTCAGTTTGGTGTATTAAAATTAATATTCCTGTGTTAAATTTTTTTTTTTCAATACTTTTGGGTTTCTTGTACGGTTTAATTTGATTTCCATTATTTCTTATGGGGAAAATTAACTTGACTAACGATTATTTTGACTAACGATGAGCTCTCAGGAACGGATTAATAGCGTTAGTCAGGGTCCACTGTAATTGTTTGACTACCACTGTTAATACATTTTGTACCACACAGCACTAACTCTTAAGTAGAAAGTTTCATTAGGGCTTTCAACATGTAAAGAAGGTTTTAAAATCTTTCATTTTATAAGCAAATATTATGAAGTATCTAGCAATTGTTAATAATGAAAATGTAATATACATTCAACCAAAGAGTAAATTTTGGGTTGGGAAAATTTCCATGACAATTGGGATACATGGTAAATATCAGTAGAATCCGTTGGTTAAAACAGTAACAAAACAATATTTGAATGGAATGTCTGACTTTTGGTCAGGGCAGTATCCTTGACCTTTGGGCCATATTGCACTGTATATTTTTCAGCTATAAAGCAAGAATTTTCTTTCATCATATCAAGCAAAATTGCCATTAAAAAATTATGAAAAATTATCAAATAGTGAAAAAAAATTTTTTAGGCTAATATCACTGTCATGTTATTGAGTTAAAGGTTGTGATGGCCCCCCAGCAGATTTGAAGCAACTGAAACCTAACTACTGCAAATTGACTACCAAATGCTTTTTGTTAATGAAAATTATTTTATTCATGTTTATAATATTTATTTAAATAAAAGTTTTTTAAATACTTTACTACTAAGAACATAAGGATAGAGAAGCACTGCAGGTACCCATGTTTAGGCTGCTACTTTTCAGACTCAACCTTTTCACTTGTATTTTGTCTAATCTATTTTTTAAGCTGCCCAAACTATTAGCTTACTAATGATGATGATTACTGTTATCACCACCTTCACCCTTGGTTTTGGTACTCTCACCATTACAATAAGCTCTTGAGAATTTTTTTTTTCATTCTTATTGAACATTGATGTGCCTGCAGAAAGCATCAAAGGAAAACATGAAGCACAATATCGTCAAGTTGTGTGTTGCTGAAATGCTTCCAGCTGTGTTGATGATTAAATTTGGCACCACAAAAAAATCTCGAAGCGAATGATGAAAAAACAAGGAAAGCCTTATGAAAATTCCAAAAGCTAAGAATAATATTGATATTGTAATTCATGTAAATCCCTATGAATAGTTAGAAAACGATTTGTTTACCTGGGTCCTTGAAATACACCAGAATGAGCAAAATATTGATGCCATTTGTATTGCAGGCATTGTCAGGATGGTGTAACTTTTATGATTTGCTATAAACTTTCACTATGCACAAGAACTTACATCACCCAGAACCTTCTGTTTAATGTCGAAGAGCAGAAAAGAGTGCTAAATGTTTTTATCAGAAATTGGAAGGAATTTAAAAAATTTCTCAGATTAAAACAATGAAATGCCCATTTTTTTGATATATCGGGAAATACTACAGTGCACACAATTGGTGAAAATTTTTTGTCAAAACTACTGGAACTGAGAAAGCACATTTAACCTGATTTCAGCCTATATGGCTGATGGAACAAAATTGAAACCAGCTGTAGTGTTTAAAGAAAAATGTGCCAAAAGAGGCATTTCCTCCAAAAATACAAGTGTTTGTGCAGCCCAAGGATTGGGTTGAGAACATTCTGTGGAAGTATGGTTTTACAAAATCTGGGGACCTTGTTAACAAGACTTTTACTGCTTCAGAAAAATCTTGGACTGGAGCCTAACGAAGCCTACACAAGACTGCTAATGCTGACACCTGTTCAGCCAACTCATTGTAATATTTGACAGGTGTAACGTACAAACCAAACACAGCCTTACAATACTGTAAATTCGATAATTCTTTGTCATCCAAACCAAAATGAATTACGAAGTCCCTACTTTGATTGGGACCAGTTCAGGGCCCATTTTGTTTCAAAAAGTTTATCTAGAATTTAAAGAATTTTAGGTAATGTTCGATACCTGTGGTACAACTCCTACGTCCAGCCCATGGATTTTTCTTTGAACAAGCCTTTCAAAGTGAAGGGGCCACTACGTATGGAACAGGTTGAATGGTAAAGACCTCTGAGGAACTTGCGAAAGCTGGAAATTTGAAACAACCTGGATTGCAGGGTGCATGGATTATAAATTTAGGAAGAAACTATATCCTCAGATGTGGGATCATTCTTAAGTGCCGTACATATATCAAATGCTTTAGATGGCATGTACCCGTTTGATACTTAGTGTCAGCATGATCAGCAGTGTTGATAAATAAATGTTGCAGACTATGTAATAATGATGAAATTATACCTATGTGCACAGCCAGATATCTTTTTAACTTGTAGATGTTTCCTCCATCCAGTGGCTTTATCAATACAAATCATAGATCATAATCTGAAGACTAGAAATTCATTTACAAAAGACAATAGAAGACAAGGTAATCATTATCCTAGCATAGAAACATGTGATGAACATCTGAAGAACACACAGCAACAGAAAAAGGCAGGTGCATATAAACTGGCATCAGATGAGAGTGCAGCAGATGAAGGCACTGCCCATGAGTAGGCAGATTCCCAGTGGAAATAGGTTATACCCAAGAGTAGCAAGAGTGTTGTGGAGATGGTCCTCTGTACCAAGAGTCCATGATGTTGTCTGTTGACAAGTTGTATAACATTGGTAATACAATACAGCTTACACAGGAACATATAGATGGACTCTTTGAAAGTGAAATCTGAAGATTCGCATTTAATACTTTGAGTTTTTTGCAGTAGTACAGGTCGGCCATCACTAAATCCAGTTCCAGCAGTAACCAGCAATAATTTTGGTACATAAAATTTCAAATTTCATCATTATACTGACTAAAATTACATCATTATACTGACTCAGAAATTGTGCATATGGTTTGTTTGAAATCCCACAGCAGATAAGCCAGTGGAAGGAGAAAGCAGGATGAAAATGAGGAAGATGTAGCAGAAAGTCCTCTATTGATAGTTAATTAAGTGTACTCTAAACCAAAACACTCTGTAATCTGTCAAAAACTCACTAATCCGGTTCCCGGCACGCTACATGTCCCAAGGATGCCAGAGCCAATAGTGATGGCCAACCGTACTTGTAATAAAAATCGTTTGCAAAAGCTTGTGATGTGTTTAAAGTGGGACTGTAAATGTCACTGCAATAGAAATGAAATTAATAGTAGAAATTCTTAAAAAACCAAATCTATTTGTTTCATTTCTAACGCAAAACAATCTACAACTGTGTACTATAATATCAACATGGTTATGGGTGCCATTTATTACATCTGTGATTTTAAATCTGCATGTAAGACTTATTATGATTGTGAATTTTAAACCTAAAAGTGAAACATTTTAGTACGCCCATTATAACCATACTTTTCAACATCTCTGACTCTCTAGAGTGTAATCAGATTTTTATTTCCGGGGGGGGGTTGTTGGGTTTGGACATTCACCAAATGTTGGTGCCTCATTTCTGCAAGTACCAGAAGTTTTAATGCTGGGACCTAGACGATGGAGTTTCAAGAAGAACTTGTGGATACTTCAGGGTGTACTGCAGTTCAGGAGCCTTTCTAACTTCCGACATGCTTTGCCCATTCTCTGTTAAATTCAGCTCAACAAGATTGATGTAATGTCATTAGTTCTTATTAGTTGGCTAATAAATTTTTTAGTTTTTTTGTACATAACTACAGTTATGGCTTCTGGCCAATCATCCGTTATGACTGCTGTCAGTGTTGTTGTGTTGGGAAAGCAGTACTTTGTAGCGAGCGTCATTGGATGATGAGGTAGGATGCATGTAGGGAGATCGGACCGCATGTGTTGTCCACGTCTACAGCGGGTGCATTAGTATGGGTGAAGCATAGGCAACACGCCAGCTTTTTTGGCACGAGACAGTCAACTGCATCTGCGGGCACCGGGGACGTGGTTTAAAAATAATTAGAGGGACATAGACCACCCATTCATTAAAGACATGTCCAGAAATAACTTCAGATCTTTTCTGATGTGGCCATGCTTATTTTACCCTCTCACGCTCTGTGTACTCACTTTTCTGCACTATTTTACTTTTCAGACTGATGCGCTGGTTTTACTTCATCTACACCATTTTTTCAGGCCTTATCCCCTCCCCTCCATCTCTGTTTTTCTTTACAGGTGTGCAGGGTGGCTGAGTGACTTTAAACAAAACTATTCCTATAAAATGCATACCTGTACATTTTCAGGGGGGGGGGTAAATGGCAATGTATAAACTACAGTGGAACCCTGAGTTTCAGCTGGCCGAGCTGCCATTTCGGGGTACAGCTATGTGGGTGTGCCGCTTTTTTCAGCTTTTTCTATTGAGGGAACGGACGGGTGACGGGTGGTATCGCCATGAGCCCCGTGTTTCAACGGTATACCAGACCTGTGCCTCCTCCATGCGCATTCATGAGCAGTCTAGCTTTGTTTTATTTGAGTGAACATTACCCTGCACAACTCATCCTACCATTTCACAAGAAATTCATTGTTTGAGTGCTTGTTTACCGATTTGTGTGTTAACCAAAAATAAACAAAACAGCGAAGGGGGTTGGATTTTTGGTGTGTGGATCAACAATAAAAGATAGGGGGTGATAGTTTTCAGAGTGATATTTGTTAAAAGGAAGGCAGTTGCATGCCGTTTTAAAAAGAAAATGTGGAACCGGCTTGATGTTAGTGAATTTCCCTTTCAGGGTTCCAAAGGCCAAATTTCAAAGGGCGCACCAGGTCCAAAAATTTTAAAAAAAATTTTGTTTTTTTTTTAAAATGGGATTTTTTAAGGGAATCTTTTTAAAGGAAAAAAAAAAAAAGTATAAAAATTTGATGGAAAACTGATAAATTATGCTCTCGCAAATTTTGAGTGTCAGCGTTTTTAGGATCCGATTTTGAAAAAACTTAGACCCCCATTTTAGGCCATTTACTTTATTCCAGTAAACCCAAAATTTCTTCTTTTTCACTAGTATTATTCTGTTCTATCGATTGACCCAAAAGAAATCCCAACTCAATGTTTCAATACAAAATAAAGTGATTGGAAATTGGTAATTGGCCAATTTAGTGCAAAGTTCAAAATACTATTCCAATTCAAAATAGGGTCCAGAATAAACAATGCAGCAAATTTTTGGCACAAAAAACCTTTCCCCTGTTCATTAGTTATGTTTTTCAGGTTTAGAAATGGGAAATTTCCCTTTTCTTTTTTTTTTCCATTATAATTTTTATTCAAAAAAAAAAAAGGGAAGATTTCTGTATGCATATTGTAATAAAATTGTATAATAATATCACCACATTTTTGAAGTATATTGCCCAAGTGGCGTGTATTAGACGTTTGGGTCATTTTTTTACTCTTGAAAATTCAGCAAAAATTTAACATTTTGCTACTTTGAGCTTAGTTTCAAGCCCTTTTCGTAATAAAACCAATCAAAATCATCTCATTTCTTAATATATTTTCCGTTTTATCAAATGAGACCAAGAAATCGCAAATACAACATATAAAAAAATACGAAAAAACACTGCAAAGTTGCTGTTTTAATCGAAAATTACGGTCGCAGTTTTTTTCCCCTTTTGCACTGTGCGCTGCAGGGTTTGTTTTATTGGGGCACACATGCCCCATAGGTGTATTTTATCTAGGGTCAAAATTACCGCCACAGCTTTCAGAGTGAGTAGCTCATGACGTGATTTTTCGGGGTTTTTTCCCCAAGTAAAGTTAGATCTTGCACGGATCTCGGGGGGGGTTAAGGCCAGCAGAGGCTGGTTTGACAGATTTAAGGAGCAATGGCATACCGTGTGGAAGGCATGGGTTAGGCTGCCAGTTCTGAAAACGGAGGCTGAAAAAAATGTGCATAATTTAAAAGGGGTAGAAAAGGGAAAATTTTCAAACCCCAACAAGTGTTCAATTGTGACGAAACAGGCCTTTTGGAAGACAATCAAAGAGGACCTACTTTTACGGAGGAAAAGGCAGCCGGGACACGCTAATGCAGTGGGGTTTTTTAAAGTAAAACCTTTTAGGGTTTGTATCACTCAGAAAATCCCAGGTGTTCGGGGAAAAAAGTCATCAAAAGTAAATTGTGTGTGTTGGGAAAGCAAAATAAGGCCTGGGTCCGAGGAAAATTTTCAAAGAGGGGCCCAGAAGTGTTTTGGCCCCCCTGTGAAAAACTACTTCCTGGAAATAATTTTTCCCCCCAATCCCCCTGGTAATGGACAATGCTACGCTCACCCCCAAACTTTGGGAAAAACCCCTTTCTAGGGATTCAGTTTTATAACAGGAAGTTCTTGCCTCCTAACACCATTCCCCTCTCCACCCATGGACCAGATCCCTTTTTTAACTTCAAAAAATTTACACAAAAACATGTTTGAAAAAATTTCTTTTTTAAGTGACCTTGGGGCACTGAATTGACCTAAGAGGTTCTGGAGGGGTCACTTTAAAATTGCAACTGCAGAAACCTTTTAGGGAAGGCTTTGGGGGGAGTGACTTCCGGGCTTTTAAAATTTGCTTGGGGACAGTTGTGGCAACAGTGTATCATCCAGGGATTTAAGGGTTTGAGGTTGCCCTGACCCTGCCGACCTCTGCCCGTTGTGGGAAAGGGATTTTGGGGATTGGGGGAAATCCATGGGGGTTTGGGGGCGAGTGGCAAAGGGTGTGGAAGAGTTGGGAGGACCAAGGGAAGGCAACCCCTGAGAGATGCAAGGCTTCAACCGGAACAGCATCAGACCCCAGCTGAGGAATTATTTGAGGAGGAGGAGGGAAAAGGGAGGAAAGGTGTCTTCTTAGTGTTTTGAACATTGTTCAAAGTGGAATGAGTTGCAAAGTTTTTTTGAAAAGTATCACCCTGACCAAACTGAAACAAGCCATATCTGCAACATGTTCAGTGACAACCTTGTACCACTTCAGGGAAATCAGACACCAGAAACAGAGCATTCTTGAAAATTGTTTGTGAAACAGAGGTTCAGTGACTCAAGCGGGTCCTAGTGGCATTAAAAGACAAAGAAGGGAAGTAATCCCAGATAAGGACTTGTTACCTAAAGTCTTTATGGAAGGGGATTCCCCTTCCAAACAATAAGTCCTCCCTCTCTCTCATCTTCCAGATGCCAGGAAGACTCTTCAATAAAAAGTACATAATTGTGATTTTAAATGTTTATTTAAATGTTTATTTATGTATTATACTCATATTTAGGTATTTATATTTGTTTATATATATGTTCAACTATAGTTATTCTTTAAAAAATGTATTTTTGTGAATATTTTTGTGGGTCTGGACAGATTAATTGTTATTATTTTATTATATCAACACATCGGCCGATTCCCACCAAGGTAAGGTGGCCCAAAAAAAAAAACTTTCATCATCATTTACTCCATCACTGTCGTGCCAGAGCGGTGCTTTATACACAGTTATAAAACTGCAACATTAACACCACTCCTGCAGAGTGTAGACACTGTACTTCCCATCTCCAGGACTCAAGTCTGGCCTGCTGGTTTCCCAAATCCCTTCATAAATGTTACTTTGCTCACACTCCAACAGCACATCAAGTATTAAAAACCATTTGTCTCCATTCACTCCTATCAAATACGCTCATGCACGCTTGCTGAAAGTCCAAGCCCCTCACACGCAAAACCTCCTTTATCCCCTCCTCCAACCCTTCGTAGGCCGACCCCTACCCTGCCTTCTCTCCACTACAGATTTATACACTCTCAAAGTCATTCTATTTTGTTCCATTCTATCCACATCTCCAAATCACCTCAACAGCCCCTCCTCAGCCCCCTGGATAATAGTTTTGGTAATCCCACACCACCTAATTTCCAAACTACAAATTCTCTGCATTATATTCACACCACACATTGTCCTCAGGCATGACATCTCCACTGCCTCCAGCCTTCCCCTCATTGCAACATTCATCACTCATGCTTCACACCCATACAAGAGTGTTGGTACAACTATACTCTCATACATTCCCCTCTTTGCTTCTACGGACAAAGTTCTTTGTCTCCACAGACTCCTAAGTGCACCACTTACCCTTTTCCCCCTATCAATTCTATGATTCACCTCATCCTTCATAGACCCATCTGGTGACATGTCCACTCCTAAATATCTAAATACATTCACCTCCTCCATACTCTCTCCCTCCAATCTGATATCCAATCTTTCATCACCTAATCTTTTTGTTATCCTCATAACCTTACTCTTTCCTATATTCACTTTTAATTTTCTTCTTTTGCATACCCTACCAAATTCATCCACCAACCTCTGCAACTTCTCTTCAAAATCTCCAAAAGCACAGTGTCATCAGCAAAGAGCAACTGACAACTCCCACTCTGTGTTTGATTCTTTATCTTTTAACCCTTTGACTGTTTCAGGCCCCTTTCTGAAACTGTCATTCTATGTCGCTCAATTTTGAAATAAAAAAAAAAAAATTATTTTTTCTTATGAAATGATAGAGAATCTTTTCCCGATGGTAATGACACCAAAAGTTCGAAATTTGGTCGAAAACCCTGGAATTATGCTCCCGCGAATTTAGTGGTCTCGGCGACATATGCGTATCAGCTTTTTTCCCGCCGACTTTGAGCCCTATTTTCAGCCAATTCCATTGTTCCAGTTGACCAAACTCATAGCTATTTCTCTAGAACTCCATTTTATCTATCACCCTGAGTACAAGAAACCTCCATTTATAATTTGGACTATCCAATTGGTGGTCAGAAATTGGCAAATTTGGCCAATTTCACGCAAACAAAAAAAAGATGCCAATTTCAAAATAGGGTCCAGAATAAAACAAGGTAGACATTCGTGGCACTAAAATAACATAGATCTGTTCATTAGTCACATCTCTAGGCCCTCTTATATTATATTGCTTTCTATTTGTTTTTTATTCATACAAAAAAATACAAATTTTACTGTTATGCAGACTACTGCATTATTGAAAAAAATGGTATAAATAATATCAGTGCACTAATGAAAGAATATTAGACTCCCCAGTTGACGTGTATTGGAGTGTGGTTGCGATTTATTTACTCCTGAACATTGGTAAAAATCGAACATTTCTGCTACTTTTGAGCTCAGTTTCAAGGTCGTTTTCGTCAAAGTAATGAAAATCATCTCTATTTCTGTAATATGTTTTCCATTTTATCACCTAAGACCATGAAAACGCGAATACAACGATAAATACTATACGAAAATACACCTCAAAGTCGGCGTTTTATTCCAAAAAACGATCAGTTTTTTTTCTCATTACGCAATGTTGCTGCAGGATTTTTTTGTGGTGCACACTGGGCCCCCACACACCCATTCTCTCACACGTGGCCCCACCAGCTTTCTCCCGCTTGATTGAAGCCGCTAGAATTATGAGATATATACGTGAGAAACATTGGCTCGTAAGACGTATTTATACGTCGAAAACAGTCAAAGGGTTAACTCCACACCTCTGCCAAGACCCTTTTCATTCATTCTTTTTACCCCATCTATAAAAAATATTGAAAAACCAGGGTTTGGACATCACACGTCCTTGTCAAAGGGGGCCTATTTTTTTTGGGAAATAATCTCCCTCTCTCCTACATCTCTAACCGGGGGCCTCACTATCCTGTAAAAATCTTTATTGCTTTCAGAAAACCTACTCCTATACCATACACCTGCAAAATTCTGCCACATTGCCCCCCATCCCCCCTTTTTTCATTCCCTTTTTCCAAACCCAAAAAATGGAAAAAAAACCTCTTTACCCTTTTCAAATATTTTCACCTATTTTTTTCCATTAAAAAAACCATTTGGGTCTCCCAACCCCCCCTCCCTTTTCCCTTTAAAGCCCTTTGTTCTTCTGCTTTTCCTTACTCCCCATCTTCCCTCTTAATTCTTTCAATAATAACTCTCCCCTCCCATTTTTACCAGGGTATATTTAAACCCGGGCTTTTTTTTCCTTAATTTTTGCATTCTCTTTTACCCCCCTTCCCTTTTATAAAAAGGAAATATGCATGCTCTCTCCCAACCCCTTTAGGTACCTTCCCCTCTTCCTTTACATTTAAAAAATTTAATAGCCCCAAAACCACCCCCAAAAAATATATCCCCCCTGCTTTTAACATTTCAAATCTTTACCCCATCAATCTCAGCGGCCCTTCCCCCTTTTTATTTACCCCTCCCCTCCGAATTTTCCCCCCACCTACAACTGGCTTTTCCCTCACCCCTACAAGGTGTTATCCTCCTTGTCCTTTACTTTGAAACCCCGCTTCCCTTTTTTCGAAAACCATTTAAAAATTTCCCTAAAAATTTTTCCCTCCATTTCCCCGATACCTCAAATTCCCCTTTTTAAAAAATTCCTCTCCTTTTTTTAAAACGGGTTCAGACCCTTTTGTTCCCTGGGGCTTCCTCAATTTTTTTAAAACCACCCAAAAACTTTCTTTTTTTCAACAAAATTTGTTGATAAAATTTCACCCACTCTCTCATTTTCTCCCCTTTTTACATTGCTTCCCCACTTTTTAACCCTCTTTTTTTCCCTCTCCATATATCTTCTCCCCTTGTCCCCCTTTCTACTTAAAAAAAAAACCTCTCTTATACTAACTTTTTCTTCCTTCCCTCATTCCACCAATCGTTTTCTTCCCTCCCCACCCCTTTCCTGAAAACCCAAAAAAACTTTGCTGAACATTTAACACTACATTTTTAAAACCCTTTCCCCAAAACATTTTTAAAACCCATAGCCTTACTCTCACTAGCCCATCTTTCTTCCAATTGGGGTTTTATACCCTTCCCTAACTGCCCCTTTTTTATTTTTATACACCTTCCCTCTCTTTACTTGATGTTTCTTTTTTTCCTTTTTGAAATTCCCATCTCCCTTTTTAAATCTCATGTAGTCAACTAGAAAGTGATCCGATATATCTGGGGCCCCCCTCATAAAATGGACATCCCGAAATCTATCAAACCCGTCTTATCTTCCAATACATACCAACAAACTAAATAACAAAAAAAAAGGGACAATAAAGTGAAATGGAACAAAACACAAATAAACCCCCACATAAAAAAGAGGAAAACTTACGACGAGTTTTTAGTCGAAATTGGACCATTTTTCAAAGTCAACTAACCAAATGGGGCCCGGAAAGGCTTATATAGGCAGGAAAAGAAAGGGGGTAGTTTTAGTAGTAGTTTGGTTTAAAAGTTGTACAAGAAAGGTATATTTAAAAACCGACAAGATGAAATTAAGGGCACTTTCGCAACCCCCGGGCATCTCCCATCGTTTTGGGGTTTCCTCGCCCATTCCCAACCAGCCCCTGGATTGGGGAAACGTCCACCCAAAAAAGACACCCAGACAAGAAAATGTGTCTTAAACCCCTTTAAAGGGGCCCTCCCGTAGATCTATGGTGGTCGGTGAGTGTTCCCAAAACCGGTTTGAAACTTTCGCCAAAAATTTTTGCGCCGTCAAATTTTTGCGCAAAGCGTCATAGGGCCCACATATGAAGAGAATGGGGGCTGCGCCGTGGGTGTGGGGCCATAAAAAAAATCTAGGCGCCCGCATAGTTGGGGTTTGGGGAAAAGCCGGCTCAGCAAACCCCTTTTTTCACCCGGGTTTATCGCAAATCCCGTTCAACCCCGGAAAAAATTTGGGGCTCTCCTCTTCCTTTTCCTGATTGTTCTTTTAACTGATGGAAAATGGAAAATGAAGACAAATTCTACGGCTTTGATAAGTTAGTGCCCGAAATAATGACCAGGTATCGATAATAGTGCAGAAAACCCCGACGATCCGCCCTTTCTACCTTGGGTGGGCACTCGTGACTCAGGGTCGGGTGTTCCAAAACGTAAGAAAAAACTAATTTTTTCCCCCGGGCCGGCCTTGACTTAGTAATGACGATGATTCGGGGTTTGTGATTTTATTGCGTCGCGATCATTCAGTAGTGATATGGGGAAACATATTCACCAGTGAAGGTCGGTTGTTCGCGCCACATGCGCTGGGGGTTTTACCCATTGTCTCAGGGACGGGGGTACATCCCGGATTTCATCCGGGGCCCCCTACCCCCGTTTAGGTGTGAAGTAGGATGATGTGGCTACATTTGGGATGGATGGGCCACAGGCATCAGTGGAGGGTGTTGTGGGGGGTGGTGGTAGTGCACCGCCATGGTGGACTCGCTGTGCCACGCGGGGACCACGCTGCTGACTCGTCAGTTCAAAGACAAGGGGAGCGTCACCCCCCACCCGCCACAACCACCCGTACAACCACCCTATGATGTCCATTCCACAGAAAAAACCGTATCTGGGATTGGCAGCAAAACCCCCAAATTTTTTCCCACCCTCACCACTTTGATGACTCTCAAGGGGAAAATCTACTACCTCCCCCCTTGGAACCCCACGGCCAATGAACGGGAAATTTCTTGTTTATTCTTTGACCACCTTGATGGAAATTATTTTCAGGGAAAGAATAAATTTTCAGTACACCATGGCAAATACGATCTTATCACCACATCAAGACTACACAGGTGGAAAGAGCGACTTTGCGAAATTTTTATTTGCTTTTTGAAAACAAAAATTTAGCCTCATCTATAAGCATAATATAAAAAATATGGTCCACAGATCGGTAATTTGTACCCCATCCTTTAGGAAATAAACCGGGAAACAGGTTTTTTATGTTACGTATGTTGCACTTCTCGACAAAACCAGGCCTGCAGAATGACAGGTTATACAAAATTAAAAGTTTTTATTATCTCAAACAAAAGTTCGGATATATTTTATCCAATTTAAGAATCTTGTAATTTACGGTCTTTGATTTTTTCAAAAGGGAGACTGTCATTCAAGCAGTATATCCCAGCAAGAGGAACCCCTTGGTTTAAAATTGTTTTACTTTGTGATTTTGACAGTGGCCTGGTGTTGGATATTTTGTATACAGGGTAGTAAAAAAAATTTAAAAATACCCAAGAGTTATTGGGTAATCAGGGACGAGTGAGAACTGAGGACCATCTTTGGGAAGGGCCATACATTATAACCGATAAATGGAACAAGCCCTTACCATGATTTTATGCGAGTGAAAAAGACAGATGTGTGTGGCACAGTGGTTCTAATCGTAAACATAGCCCAGGCTCAAGCGGTGTTCGTGGGGATGACGTTTAGGTGTTTATGCCAATGACATCATGGATTAGGTGGCATGACAAACGAATGTACATTGTTTACAACCTTCACCGTAATGAAAAGCAAACCGTGGCAAAATTGATGAGTGACTAATGAACGTATTTGAAACCCGTGACAGTGTTTATTATAACAAAAAAATGCCTTGTTACAAGTGTGACATGCAGATTGGTTTTGTTGACTGGTTTGTAAAAGTTAAATGGTCATGAAACTTTTCTTCCATCTCATGGCATTTCAATGCTGAAAAAATAATAGTACCAAAAAAAGACTGGTAACAACCACCCTAGGTGAATTTTTTTTGTCTGTTGTCAGAAACTATAATGAAGTCCAGGTAACAACATGCAATACAAAAAATGGTCCCCCGAATTCCCCCAAATATACCCAAGCTTGGGAGAGAAGGTGATCCTTTTAATAAGCTTCCTTCAACCAAAGAAATTTGCTCGAAGGAAAGCATTGTCTTTTCACAAAAAAAACAGGCAACAAAGACCAAAAACACTCGGGTTTTTGTGTAGGAATGTAAGGGGCTCTGTGCATGGGCTTTTTTCAAGGAGTTCCACAAGCTCCCCTTCTAAAACCCAAAGTCCATGATGTAAATATGTAAATTAGATAGAACATTAGTATTATACAAATTTGTGCATGTTTATTTTAATAAAAAACAGTGGTAAACAATAATATGATAATAACTTTAGTGCGGTTTTTTGTGTTCAATACAGTGAGTAATATATATCAATTATATGCAGTATGGTCTCTCAGGCCCCAAATGTTAGTTAGGAATAAAAAAAAAATTTGGAAAAGAAAGAAAAAACAACTAAAACAACAAAATTAATATAATACCCTATGGGGAAAATTCGTCGATGTTGCCGCCCCACATCTTTTTTCTACAAACTTCTTGGCACTGTATCTCGGTAATACTGATCAGATTCTATTTTTTTTTGCTTTATTACCTTCACAAAAATATGCTCTTTAATTCTGTAAGAAAAAATAATTTTTTTTTTTTTTCAAAATTTCTTGGACACTGGTGCATGACTTCAGATTTTGGCCTTGGACCCTGAAAGGGTTAATTTCATCAGTAGTAGTAGAAGAGGTAGTAGTAGTGGTAGTGGTAGAAGTGGGGAATAAGGAGGACGAGCCAGTCAAATACAAAGGAAGGGGAGCACTGGTCCAAGTCGGACCAAAACGTCGTCTAAGCTTCTCTCTTTTATGTGCGGGTTATTTGTGTATCCAACAAACTACATGTATTGTCATTACGCCCTACATCATATCTTGTATACTTATTTATCCTCTTTTTCTTAAAAAAAAAAGTATTATCTATAACTAAACCCCTTTCTATACAAAGTTCAAAGGGCTCCCATTATCATTTACACCTGGCACCCCAAACTTACCTACCACACCCTCTCTAAACATTTTTTCTACTTTAGCATTTAGGTCCTCTACCACAATTACTCTCTCACTTGGTTCAAAGGTTCCTATACATTCACTTAACATCTCCCAAAATCTCTCTCTCTCCTTTACTCTTCTCTCTTCTCCAGGTGCATACACGCTTATTATGATCCACTTTTCACATCTGACCCTTATTTTAATCCACAATCTCTGAATTTACACATTTATATTCCCTCTTCTCCTTCCATAACTGGTCCTTCAACATTATTGCTACCCTTCCTTAGCTCTAACTCTCAGATACTCCTGACTTAATCCCATTTATTTCTCCCCACTGAAAGTCGCCTACCCCCTTCAGCTTTGTTTCCCTTAGGTCCAGGACATCCAACTTCTTTTCATTCATAACATCAGCAGTCATCTCTTTCTTATCATCCGTACTACATCTACACACATTCAAGCATCCCAGTTTTATAAGTTTTTCTTCTTTTCATTTTTAGTAAATGTGTCAAGGAGAAGGGGTTACAAGCCCATTGCTCCCAGCATATTAGTCGCCTCATACGGCATGCATGGCTTACGGAGGAGATTCTTTTCCACTTCCCCATGGACAATAGAGAAAAAAAACAACAACAAGAGCTATTAAGAAAAAGAAGAAAAACCCTAGATGTGTGTATGCATATATATGCATGTGCATGCCTGTGTAGTGTGACCTAAGTGTCAGTAGAAGTAGCAAGATATACCTGTTATCCAGCGTGTTTATGAGACAGAAAAAAGGCACCACAATCCTGCCATATGTAAAAAGTTTTGTTTCTGTTTCACAGCACCGGCAGGATGGGGTACCTCCCTTGGGTGGGTTTTCTGTTACCAGGTACTACATACCAATTTTATTTAAAATTTTTT
>NC_069466.1:6356656-6375915 GCF_026875155.1 Cherax quadricarinatus
ATGCCCACAGTTTTCACTCTCCTGCGAACACCTGGCGCCATGTCGTTGATGTTTAGTCGTCTGGGGACAGTGAGGGGGCAAAGACGTCCCACTCTCCCTTCCCCCAGGCAGAAATCCCAAAATTTATTATTTTATTATTAAGATTCGCCTTTTTTTCCCCCGGGCCCCCGGGCCTTTTTCCCAATGGGGCCCCGGGCCCTTTGGCCCCCCTCTTTAGGGGGTCGAGACCTAATTTCCCCCAGGGGGGGGCAAAAGTACCTCCTCATCTTTGGGACAACTGCCCCCCAGGCCTGCCAAAAGCTGGGCCCTCTCTGGTCCCTCCCCCCCCCAAGGGGGCAAAGGGGAATGACATTCTTATATAAAGCTCGGCTCGGGGCACCTCCCCTACCCAAAAAGGGTTTAGGCTGGTGTCGATGAGCAATGCCAACACCCCTCTACCATGCGTCTTTTACTGAGGACTCGGGAAAGGGGGGGTTGCAGGGCCCAAATACGATGCAGACAATCCCCCAAAAGAACTAATAAATGATACCTCGTATTTATTAATTAATGGGAATCAAACAAATGTTTATGTAAACAGTTTAATGAAATAAAAGGTATTTTGAAGAAGATCTGGAAAACTCTAAAATTTTGGGCTCTAGGAACTGTCTAGAAGCAGAGAGATTAATTAGCGACACCAAAGAACCCACTACGCCTATAGACACTCCCAACGAACTTAACACAATTGTAACTAAGAAAAAGAAGTAAATTATTTTTTTTACGTGTTTTTATTGGTGGGGGTTCATCCGGGGGAACAAGATTGGCCCCAATGGAAAAAAGACAGCCCCCCGATAAACCTGCTTCTCTGGGTTCTCTTGGGTAACAAACCTGGGGTTAAAAATTCAAACAAATCTTTCTCTCTTTTATTTGTTCATGATTGTAACCTTATAGGAGGGAGATGGTTCATTATATTTGTACTTGTCATGATTGTGACCAGTTACCTGGGTTCATTACCTTTAAATTGTTCAACTACTAACTTTGAGTCTATCCCTGGACCCTTATGTACCTCTATAATTTTTTTTACTACCGCCCACAGGATGGGGATGTGGTGACTACCGCCCCCAGGTGGGTATGTGGTGACTACCGCCCCCCAGGATGGGTATGTGGTGATACCCCCCACAGGATGGGTATGTGGTGCTCCCCCCCAGATGGGGAGTGGGGTTTTTCCGCCCCAGGGTGGGGGTGTGGGAATACCCCCCACAGGATGGGCTGTGGTGACTACCCCCACGGGTGATATTGGGGCTACCCCCCACAGGTGGGGAGGGGACTACCCCCCCCAAGGGTGAGATTGGTGACTACAGCCCACAGGATGGGTATGTGATGACTACCGCCCACAGGGTGAGTTGTGGTGACTACCCCCCCGGGTGAGTAGTGGTGACTACCGCCAAGGTTTGGGGGTTGATGACTACCGCCCCCGGTGGGTTGTGGTGACTACCGCCCAGGAGGGTATGTGGTGACTACCGCCCCCGGAGGGTATTGGTGATACCGCCACAGGATGGGGATGTGGGACTACCGCCCCCAGGATGGGTTTTGGGACTACCGCCCCCAGGTGGGGAAAGTGGTGACTCCGCCCACAGGATGGGTATGTGGGGACTACCCCCCACAGGAGGGTATGTGGTGACTACCGCCCAAAAGGATGAATATGTGGTGATACCGCCCACAGGATGGGTATGTGGTGACTACCCCCCACAGGATGAATATGGGGTTTGACTACCGCCCACAGGATGGGTATTGGTGACTACCCCCCAAACAGGATGAGTATGTGGTGACTACAGCCCACAGGATGGGTATGTGATGACTACCGCCCACAGGAGAGTATTGGTGACTACCGCCACAGGATGGGTATGTGGTGACTACCGCCCACAGGATGGGTATGTGGTGACTACCGCCCACAGGATGGGTATGTGGTGACTACCGCCCACAGGATGGGTATGTGGTGACTACCGCCCACAGGATGGGTATGTGGTGACTACCGCCCACAGGATGGGTATGGGGTGCATAATAAACATATTACACTAAAACTTAAGCCTACATGAACTTAATTGCTGATTTACCTAGGAGATAATTAATTGTGGCTTGAATCCTTAGGAGGACCTAAAGAAAAAAAAGTCTATTGGAAATAAATCACACTGCTAGACTTTCTTGGGTTATTCTGGGTTTCCCCTCAAGGAAGGTTCCTTGATGTTGGTGAGGGGCTCTTGATTTAGGGAATTGGATCTGTGCTCCAGTTCCCCGAATTAAGCCTGAATGCCTTCCACATCCCCCCCTAGGCGCTGTATAATCCTCTGGGTTTAGCGCTTCCCCCTTGATTATAATAATAATAATAATATTCTGGGTTTTTAACCTTAAAAGTGTTAATAATCTGAATAAATCATTCTATTTTTACACCCATGAAGATGGTTTTCCTGCCATACTCAGTCACTTACAGTTTTCTTACATAAAAACAAAGGTTCGGAACGTCAGCGGGGAGACTTTAGTATAACTCCAAAATCAAGTTTATTAAATGTTAAAAAAGTGATGGACATAAGGGACACTTGAAATAAATATCGTATTGAGTAAAATACATTTTTTGTTATTCATATGTTTCCCTTCTTTTTTTTTTTTTTTTTTTTTGTAAAATTCATGGAACACCAATTAGTTTACAGGCACGACTTTAAAAAATATATTAATTGTAATATATATAACTAAGAATAAAATTTTAAATAATAGTTATTATAATAACAAACTCTTAAAATGTTATCAGAATTTTTAAAAGTAACATTATAAACTTGTGGATAAATAAAATTTTACATAAAACTCTCTAGGTTTTTAAATCAAAATTATTTTTCCTCATATGGCACGATTTCCAAACCATTCTGCACCTAATTGTACTTACCTAGTTGTTATTTTTGAAATCAACCAGCTAATTGCTTGGTTGATTATAAATTTTATATATTTAAATGCTAAAGAGCTATGTCTTGGAGGTTATACTTTGGATATAATCCACTGCAATAAGGAGCGCAGGTTAGTCAGTACTTCCTGACCTCTTCAAGGTTCTTTGATGGTGAAGGGCTTTTGGTCCAGGGAATCAGAGCTATTATTCTCTTTGGATCAAATTTTACTAAATCTCATTCCTAAGGCGTCGGTCTGGAGTTTTACGACTCTCTAACCGCGGGTTCAAACTTCGCCCGTGATACTTTTTTTTTAATCTCATTCCCTAAAACGCTTTAATACCCTTTACAGGTCAAGTAAGCGCTGACTCATGAATATAACAGCAATGACCGGACAATGCTATGCTCATTCATGGTTCACTTAGATTTGAAGCTTGTTGACTGCCTAAGGGTCAGTGAGGCTACATGTCACTTATGCATTGACATCAAGAATACTTTAATTCCTAAAATAGGGAAAGCAGATACACACGTGCATATACACACACTTATGTATATACAGTTTTTTTGGGGGTTATCCCGGGTAATTTAACCGTAGGTTTGATGCAACAATTGCAAGACAATTGTGATCAATCTAAATGTGTTTAATAGGAGGTAAATAAACTTACACAATCACCTGTGTCAACACCCATTGCCCAGCAGTGTGTGAGGAGGACAAGCTTTCCGTGAAAAAAAAAAAAAAATTCAGACTGTGGAACAGAACTCTTCTCCAGGCTGAGAGACTGACAACCTCAATTCTACGACTTCCAGGGTGATGGACTGATTACATCGTCTCACATCTCTACTGTTCCTGCCTACTTTCTGTACTCGACTGAAGAAGTGTAGGCGAAACGTTTCGGAATAAAGTTGCCAAACTGTTGCCTATTACTGGGAGCGCTTGAGGCTCCTAAACCTGTATTCCCTGGAACGCAGGCGGGAGAGATACATGATTATATACACCTGGAAAATCCTAGAGGGACTAGTACCGAACTTGCACATGAAAATCACTCACTACGAAAGCAAAAGACTTGGCAGACGATGCAACATCCCCCCAATGAAAAGCAGGGGTGTCACTAGCACGTTAAGAGACCATACAATAAGTGTCAGGGGCCCGAGACTGTTCAACTGCCTCCCAGCATACATAAGGGGGATTACCAACAGATCCCTGGCAGTCAGAACCTCGAACCCTGGCAGTCTTCAAGCTGGCACTGGACAAGCACCTAAAGTCGGTTCCTGACCAGCCGGGCTGTGGCTCGTACGTTGGTTTGCGTGCAGCCAAGAAACAGCCGGGTTTGATCAGGCTCTGATCCAAAGGGAGGCCTGGCACAGCCGGGCCGGGGGGGTTGACCCCCGGAACTCTTCCAGGTAAGAGTTTCCCCTCAACCCCCACCTGGTAATGTATCACATGCCCCCAAAGCCCCTTTTTGTTACATCTCCGCTTTTTTCTATTCTGTATTTCGGGTCTTGTATGTTTAAATCTTTACCTTTTTTCAGTACCAAGCATATCCCCATCTGGTGCACTTTCTTTTTCTTATTTTTACGGGCATTGTCGCATCGCTTTTGGGGCCCCCCTTTAGACCCCCTTGCCTGACGCTCCTCGAAAACCGACGCAGGGGAACGAGGAGGTGTTGTGCTTCGCTCCCTGGATGAGGAGGTGCGGTCGTGCTTTGCACCCCTTTTACTTTTTCCCCAGACAGTACTCAGTCAAAAACGGCGCAGGTGTGCGGGAGGTGAATAGTGGCATTGAACTTTTAGGGGGGGCTTTAACCCCTCTCAGTCGAGGTGTTATTCCCCAAAATTATGGGACATTGGATCAGGACGAGGATTTTATGGAGTGGCACCAACGGTGTAAAAAATTTTTCGGAAAGTGTAACTGCCAAGTATATGAGGTTTTTGGTTTGATCGTTCCAAGTGTAGCTTTAAACGTAACACCGGCATGAGGGTCAAATTGGGATGTATCACGACATTATTCGGGGGTTTTAAGCTCCGCACATGCCTTTTTGGGCTGGGGGTTGTATTCAAAATGTATTCGAACATTATGGAACTGTACTTGGCCCAACTGGCAAATGGGTAAAATGTTACACAGGATTTCTGGGGGTTTTTTTAATCTAGATGCGTTTAAACATCCACCCCCTGTTGTATATCTCAAAGAGTTTAGAACCCGGGTAAGGGTAGCGTATGCGGGGCAGAGACGTAGTGCCGACTGGTGGCGAATATCCCATGGGGCGGCAGATGGGCAACGGGATGGCCCCGGGCCGGAAGGGGCGGAACCCCTGCGCATGACACCGATCCCAAGGAAGAAGGGGGGAAAGGAGGGGGCGTGGTCGATGGGGGTGAAGGATAGTGGCTCCTCCGTGGAATGGGAAAGAAGGGGTGACCCATGAATCCCCTCCCTCAACAGGGCTCCTGGGCCGGCAAGGGGCGGGCCCCTTTTTGGCATGAGCACCCATGCCTAAAGAAAAAGGGGTTTTAAAGGGAGGAGGGCGTGGTGCTGTGGGTGAAGGGTGGGGGTCCCCTGTGGAATGGGAAGAAGGGGTTTTCTAAATCCCCGGGCCCATAACAGACGTTGAAAGTGGGAGGTGCAGGGGGGCAGAGTGAAGGTTTTTGAGGGTAGTTGGAACGGGTACGGGCCCATGTTACAGTCTAGGAGGTGGGGGTTTACAGCGAACAAGAACCTGGGATCAGGGCAAAAGGGTTGTGTGGGGAAGGGGGGATCAGGGGCCCTTGGGTGACAGGCGGTCCCAGGGAAGGAAGGGAGGCGGATTAAGGGGGGTGGGTGGAAGCCCTTTGTGCGGGCTCCGGACTCAATTGGAAATAGGGAGCTAAAAGGAAAAGGCAGCAGCGTCAGATTGGGACGATGTTCTGGCGGTGAAAAGGGGACCGGGGAAAAAGACGGGGGTTATGTACCAAGGTGACTCTGCGAGGGGCCACAACAAAGGGGGGGTAGTTGGGAAGAGGGGGGAGTCTGTGGAAAAGGGACGCCCAGGGAAACGGTTAAAGGGAAGAATTTGACATAAGGCGGGAAGGGGAAACCCTTAAACGGGCCCCAGGTGGTAAAAAAAAATTTAAAGGGGTCTGTGTGATGGTGTTAAACGGGAGTGTTCGGGTGTTTTGAATAGGTACAAATTTGACGTATTTTTGTGCGGGAGCACTTTTTAAAGTTGGTCGTGAATTAGTGGTGCCGGGGTTGGGGGTTATGTGTTGGTTGACTTTAAAAAAGGAGGGGGGGTGTGTTGCAGGGGGGCGAGCCCGTTTGTATTGCATGGAAAGGGGGGGGAGGGGGGAGAGTTTATGGTGGAGGATGGGGTTTGGAGAGAGAGTGGCGTTTGTGTGTGTGTATGCCCCGGAAAGTGAAAAAAGTGAAGTGGTTTGTGCGGGGGAGCTCGTTACCCTACCCGTTCCCCTTTCGGGGGCAATTGTGGGGGGATTGGAATTTGTAAAAAAGGGACAGACGTGGAACCAAAGGGGGGGATTTTTTTTCCTCGTCTTGGGGGGGCCTGCTTAGAGATTTTTCGTTCTGTGCTTTCAGGGGGGGTCTGGGGGAGGTGGAACATAGTTTATAAGAAGGGGGATATGGCTCTTTTGGGACGGTTTATTTATCTCAGGGGGTTTTGGTGTTTTTAAAAAACTATTGAGTGGTGTCTTTCCGACATGGGGCGGTTTTTTGGGAGGTGGGGGGGATGTTTTGGGCTGTAGGGGGAAGTTTTTGGGAAAACTAAAACACGATGGTTTTGGGGGATGGGGGGGGAAGTGGAAGCGTTTGCAATATTTTGGGAACGCTCTGTCCCGAGAGGGGGATGGGAAGTTGGTAGGTGGTGGGATAGTGGGCTAATTTTTAGAATACGTAAATTTTATGTGGGGGGAGGCAAACGCTTTAAATCATTGCAGTTGGTTTGTCAAATTACTTAGAATCTAAAATACGGGTTTGGTTACGAGGGGGGGCGGTGGCGGGGTGTCCCCGGTTGGAGGATATCACATGTTGAAGGACAGAATCGGATTTGAAGAAAATTTTTGCAGCTGTGGGTAAGGGGGGGGTTGGACGAAGTATCGGGGCGACAAGCCATCGTTGTGGCTGCGGGAAAAGGTTTAGACAGGAACGACTCAATCCCGGGTTTGCAATCATATCTTTGGGGGGGGTTTTTAGGAGGGTCAGGTATTAAGGGCAAAAAGGGTAGTGCTATGAGAAGATGGTTTGGAATACGGGAAAAGTGTGGGGTGGCGGCGAGGTTTTTGGGAAGGTATGTGAGTATGTCCCGTGCAAAGGGGAGGAGGATCAGGAGGCATGGGGGGGGTATTTAGGAGGGGGAAAAATGGAGAGCCCTATGGCTGAGGAAGGGTAAGGCACCCGGGGTCGGGTGGTTTACCAAGCGAATTTTATGTCGTGGGGGGTTTCTTAGGGGTTTCTGTAAGGTTAAGAAGCATGAAGAAGGAGGTAAGATGGGGGGTTCAGGGAACGGGGGGGGGGGGGGTGTTTTGGGCCCCAAAAGGGTAAACAGCAGGTACCCTTGGGATTTACCGAGCCATTCGTTGCTTTGTGCTGATTATAATTATTTGCGAAAAATTTTTGGGAAAATTTTTTTTTAATTTTTGGGGGGGGTTTTTATTCATTTTTTATTTATTTTAAAAAAGCCGGGGGGGATTACAAAGGGGTTCCTGGAGGGACATGGAAGGGGAAGAGGGGGGGTTGGGGGCGTTGGATTGGCAAAGGGGGTTATGAAAGGGTGGAAAAAAGAAAGGTTGAGGGAAAAATTTTTCCCCAGAAGGGGTTTGGCGAAGAATAGTGGGGGGGGGTGGATACGTTTTAAAGGAAGGTAAGGGGGCAAATCCTTTGGGGTGGGGGGGGGAGTCAACATGGACGGGTCTTTCGGTAGGGGTGTCCCTTTTCACAAAATTGTTTTCATGTTTCAGGATCCCTTTTATAGGGTGGTGGGGATCGTTAAGGACGGGGGGGGGGGTGGGATGAAAGCCGTGGCCCGGTTTGGTGGGCATGTTGATGATACCCTTTTTGGTAAGGAGGGGACACGGTTAGGATTTTGGGGGAATTTACACACTTTTGGGAGAGCTACTGGGATGAAAGGAAATCTGTAAAAATCAATGATCATGGGGCTGGGAGAGTGGGCAGAGAGATTAAATTGGGTGTGATGTTGTCGGGGGGCCGGGAGTCTGAAAATCTGCGGGGTATGTAGAGGGACCTGGTGCTGCAAGGGTTGCAATTCGATAGGTGGTGGCAGGTGCCGAGGTTTGGGAATGCTGCGACTCACCATTTAAACCCCTTTGGCAACGTGCAAAATTTTCTCAAAGTATTCTATATAGAAAGTTGGTTTGTTTCGGGTGTGATGCCGTTAACAGGAATGGGGATACGAGATTTTTAGAATGGTGTTCAAAAATTTTTTTGGGGTTCAGGGGGCAATGGGGAAGGGAGAGTGACATTGCCCGGGTTTTTAGGGGGGGGTTTGGGTTTTTTGACTTGAGAAAAGCACGTGAAATGGGTTTTAAGGGGGAAGTGTGAGTGCAGGTGGAGGAGGGGGGGTCGCTAGATAAGGGACATGTCACATGAGGAAATGGGAGGGGGGCGGAAAGAAGGAATGTGAAACAGTGTTACGGCCTTAATGTTAGCCGGGGAAACCCGGAAAAATAAAAAGGGGGGAAATTGTGAAAATCGTTAGGGGGGTATGTAGTGGGGCCCTTGAAGGGGCTACCCCATTATGCATGGGATGTAAAAAGGCGAAGATTTGTAAATTAAGGGTAACCTAGGGCGCGTGGGCATGACCGTTTCCCGCATGGGATTTTGCCCCAACGGGAGCGATCTCCGAGAAGGGGGTTATTGAGGGTGGGGGTGTGGCAGAGCATGGGGGGAAAAGACTGCGCATATTCGCTATTTTTGTGAAGGTTTGGAGTGTCAGGGTATGGTGGTAAGGTATGGTGAGGGTGGGGGGGGCAGGTGTTCGGTATTTCGAGCGTTGGTCTTGATAGATGGTGGGATGAGAGTGTGGTAAAGGTTTAGATATGTCATCGTGGACTAAATTATGTTTTTATGGGGTATGAGGGGGAAGGTGGTGGGGATGTGATGAGAAGGGACTTTTGGGGGCGACGGTTTTTTTCGAATTTTTGTCCAATAGAGACATTTTTGGGAAAATGGGAAAGTATTTTTCTGAGGGTTATAGAGGCTAACAATAGGGAATTTTTGGCGTTAAAGGGGGTTTAACTGCCGGGGTGGTAGGTTGGTAAAAAAGGGTGGGGGTTAGGGGTTTCAAGGGTTACCCCTTGGGTTGCATGATGTGGTTGGGGGGGTTGGAGGTACTAGTGTGGACCCAAAGAGAGGTTGGGCAAGATAAATTTTGCTTTTTTCCCTTTATGGGGGAAGGGGTAAGGAGAGATTAATATATAAAGTATTAATGTTAACCTATAAATTATATAACTGTTATTTTTTGGGGAGCGTATTTGTTCCCCTTGCACGGGATTGCAATTGAATTTGAATTTTCTTGAGAGGGTTTTCCTTTCAAATATTTTTCCCTTTAAGCCTGAGTTTTTTTGCCTTTTTTTGTAACGGGCCAGCATAGTTTTTTTATAATTTCCCATTATTATTTTTTTATTTTGGGTATTGTAATTTGGTTTCCTATACCCTTCATGGTTGTAAATAATGTTTTTCCCCAAGTGCAGTTCATAATAATCCCCAAAATTTAGGTAAATTTTGTCAGTTATTCAGGTTGGTGTGGGTTGTTTTCAATGTACTCACCCCCCATTTGTACTCACCTATTTTTGGTTGCCGGGGTCGAGTTAGCTCCCGGCCCCCCCCCTTCACCGGGTTTCTACTGGGCCCTTCTCTCCCCGCTCCATGAGCTTTTTTCAAACCCCGTCTTTAAAACTGTGTTGGTTCTGCCTCCCTTTCGTCTTTTTTTCATTTCCCCTGCCTTTCAACTCTATGACGAAGAAATTTCCAAAACTTCTACTCTTTTTGTCTTAAATTCCCTTGTGGCCCCTTGTTTCTTGTCCCCCCCTGGGAAATCCGGGCTTTTCCCCTTGTCTATTCCAGCAGTATTTTATATGTCGTTTCATTCTCCCCCCCGACCCTCCTGCCTCCAGTGTGTCAGGCCCATTTCCCTTAATCTTTCTTCATAGGACATTCCCCCTTTGTCTGGAAAACCTTGGCAAACCTTGTACTTTCTTAGTTTCTTGCGTGCTTTTTAAAGTGGGGTTCCAAACAGGTGCGCTCCCAGTAGGGGCCTGACTCCCGGGTGTACGGTTTGAATGACCCCTTACAAAGGGTATCGGATGCTGTTCTCAGGTTTGCCAGGCGCCCATTGCTGCAGGTTATTATTGATGTTTTCCCGGAAAATGCTCGGTTTTTTTACTCACCCCAAAAATTTTCCCCTTTTGAGTGAGGTTTCAGTTTTTGGCCCCCGCCTTACTTGTCTGTGGTCTCTGGTCCCCTTCCCTATCTTCATGACTTTGCTTTTGGGCAGGATTAAATTCGAGAAGCCATTTGGGCCAGGTGTCCGTCGCCCGGTCTTTTTGGAAGCCCCTGCCTTGTTTTCATCAGATTTTAATTCTCCTTTTAACTTCACTTCACGAAAAAACGGGGGACACTTTGAACCCAACCCTTCCGTCATGTCGTTCAATTTTACCAAAAAATAGCATGTCCAGGCCGACCCCCCGTGGGACCCCGCTCGACAGGGGGCCCACTTTGAACATCTTTTCGTACCTGACTCGTTGTTCCCTCCCTGTCAGGTATTCCTGATCCCGCAGTGCCCTTCGTTTTGCCCCTGATGCCTAGTCTCACAATCTCTTGTGAGGAACTGTTAAAAGGCCTTTTTGCAGTCCAAGAAGATGGAAATCAACCCACCCCCCTCCCTCTTGTCTTCTTCGTTATTTTATCGAAAAAACCCCGAAGGTTTGTGACACAGGATTTGCCTTCCGTGAATCCGTGCTGGTTGGCTTTATCCCCTGTTCCGTTCCAGGTGCTCCCCCATCTCCCCTGCAATTTTCCCCATATTTTTGCTACTATCACGTAAATGCCCACGGGGTCATATTGTGCCTTTTTTCGTCTCCTTTTTTTAAAGGGGACTCATTTGCCGTCTTCCATACCTCAGGTAGTTGCCCATTTTCAGGATGTGTTAAAATTTGGCAGGGCTGCACAACATATCTGCTCCCTCTTAGGCCCCCAGGGGGAAATGCCGGTCCCATTGCCTTTGGGGTATCGATGCCCCTTAGCAGTTTTTCACCCCCTCCCATCTTATGTTGTCGTCCAACATTTTGTTGGGTATTTCCTTGTGGTGTCCCCTCTGGTCTGCCCCCCCAGAGTCCTTCCTGTTTTAACTGTAAATATTTCCTTAAATTTCCGTGTTGGCCCTACATACCCTCTTGATCGTTTTTGTGGTTCTCCCCTTTTTTTCCTCCCTTATCACCGGGTTTTGCTGTTGTCTTCCTCCTATGGGGCTTACAACAGTTTGGGCGATTTGACTTTCGATGCATGTCTTTTCATACGTCGCTGGGCCTCCCTCCTTTTCTTGATACTCGTTTCTGGCTCTTCTACTAATTCCTTGTTTTTCCTGGGGGCCTATGCCCCCTGACCTTTTCCATTCTCTGTTGCATTATTTTTGCCTCCCCACACCTTTGGGGAAACCAAAGGTCGTTTTGGTCTTCCCCATTATTTTTGTTTCCCCTTTGGGGGCAAAACTTTCCTCTCCTCCTTGCACTTTGTTGCCCATATTCCACATTTGTTTATGATTTTCCTCCATTTTTTGTCCACTGAACCCTGCAGGAAGTTTCTATCCCTGTGTAGCCCCCCTTTTATATTTTGGGCCCCTGTCCCCTTCTTTTCCTGTGTGTGAATGGGGGGGAGGGATGAAGGGTCACCGGGTTTTTGGCAGAAAGGTTTTTAAAAAAGGCTATTGGGGTCTGGGTATTTGTTGCAGTTGTTTTTGGGTGATTGTCATTAAGTTTGGGTGATTATTGTGTTGGGGTTTAATTTAGGAGTTTTATTTATAGCCATTTTGTGGCCTTTGTTATTATAACTTTATTCCTTTTTAAAAAATGTGATATGTTTTAAAAAACTTGTATATAGTAACTGTCAGATTTTGCCTGGTTTGTTTTGTTTTTTAATATTGTTTTATTGATGTTGTCCGTTCTTTTTTTATAATGTCCCATAAATATTTGTACATGAAGTTTTAAATAAAATAAAAAAAAAAAAAATCTTTACAGGTGCTGTCTCCCCAGGCGCTCGAGGTGGCACCTTCAGCTGCCCCACCCCCTTTACTTTGAACTGTAATAAGACATCGGTTTCCAAAAAGGAAAATTTTTGGGGGTGTTTCTGTTTTTTTTAAAAAAAAAGGGAAATTTGCCCCTACTGCTTTTTTCATTTGGGCAGCCCCAAAAAAACATTCTCTTTTTTAAAAGGATGGAAAACTATGGTATTTACACATGTCCCCTACCCCATTTTTTGCAAAAATTTACGTGCACTAAACGATACCCCCCTGGAACAATTGTATTGCAGTTTCCCCGGGTTTTTCATGTGGTTTTTTTTTTTCAGTGTTGGAAAAAATAAATGATTTATATTTTATTTATAGTTTCAATGTCACGAGCTTTACACATCTCGTAGACAGGCTATCTTTAATAGTCTCCTATTTTTCTATTCTATTTGATCCCCGGTAACCCCCGGGCCGGGTTCTTCCTTTTTGGGACCCGGCATTGGTCCCCGGGTAGGAAGTGAATTTATCGTTACTTGCCTTGTGGCAGGTTTAGAGGAAGGGGGGGGGGGGGGGTACCACCACCCCTTTGGCCCCCAGATGACGTCCCAAACGTTAGTGTGCATAACGGGCTTGGGGTGCATGAATGGGGGCCCAAAAGCAGGCCCTGCAGCAACTTCAGCGGGGGGGGGGGGGGCAGATGACGGCAAGGATGGAAGAAAGGGTTTCCAGTCCCTGACAGCTAAATCACAAGAAAGTGCTGCCCATCCTTCGGGTCTGCCCCCACTGGGGGGCATTGGGAATGTCTACGGCGAAAAAAGGATTGTAGCCGGGGAGTCTAACAGGGAGGCACCAAGGTGCGGAAACCATTTGGGCACAAAAGGGACGAGCTCCTCTCTGCCCCCTTTAACAATCCGCGCGTGGGGGTACCCCAAGCGTGGGGGGGTATATGCACCCTCAGTTCCCGGACTGTGTCCGATACTTGGGGGGGCACCCGTGGGGCGCCCCCACATACCCAGAGCTCCGGAAACCCCGGGTCAGGGAATGGGGGCCTGGCCCACCCAAACCCAAAGCCAATCGGCTGGGTGAGGAGATCGAGCCGGGCGTTCAGGGTTTCAGTCCTAGCAGCCTCTCTGCAGCATCATTGCCGGGATAAAACCCCATGGCTCGGGATCCAGTTGATGTACCCTGCGACCCGGGGCCTGGAGTTGAGGTCACCCCGGATGGGTGGATTAAGGTATTTGTCCTTTTGGGTCCGGCATAAGTGCTTGGATCGCTGCCCCCCCCCTTGGAAAACAATTGGGGATGGGGGGGTGCTGATGGCTGAAGAGCTTGCCGCAGAGTTGTTGGATGGCAAAAAGTTCGGCCTGGGGATGGTGAATGGTTGGGAGGGCCAACCTGCTGTCAGATTGTGTGGAACACCCCAGCAGCGTGCGGCCTCCCACTGGGTTTTGGGAGCCTCAGTGTAAATATGGCACACCCCCTGGGCCTTCCCGCACCCACAATGCTAGCCGGGGCAAGGTGGTGCAAAAATGTGGGTGAAATGTCTGCTGCGGTAGGGTTGTCCGCACCCGCAACAGCTCGGGTCCCCAAGGGGGTGGCCCGTTTGTTATCCCAGTCTGTCGCGCCTCCCGCCTGGGCAATGTCAGGGGGAAAAGAGTTCTGTGGGGCTTGCTACCGACCCACCCATCGGGGGCCGGGTGAGGGGAATGACCTGCCCCTGGCGGCCCCATAATTTAATTTTTGTCAGCCCCTGGGAGGGAGATACTTTGCAATCCCCCTGGCAATCCCAGTTGGACCCTGCTTCAAGAGGCTGTAGCTGCACCTAAAAGGTTCAGAGCCACTGATTGGCCCACCTAGGAGCCCCAGCATGGCCGTCAGCGTGTTTGGATGACACGAGGATTGATGTTTGTGGGTCTGGCGTGAACCGAGCAAGTGCCCCATAGTCAACGGGGAACGTTTTTCCCTGGAGTAGAAAAACCTCTGACCTCGGGCGGGCCCCCAACCCCTAGGGTTGGCCATGGCCCCAAATGCCCTGCCCCTTGCAGAGTAAGATAAGATAAGATTTCGTCGGTTTTTAAACCCCCGGGGGTTACCCACCAGGATAACCCCCAAGAAAGTCAGTGCTTTATCGAGGACGTCTAACTTTTTCCCATTGGGGTCCTTTTCTTGCCCCCCCGGATGCGCCCCCAACAGTCAACAAAACCCCCAGGTACCTATTTGCTGCTAGGTGAAAGGACAAAAGGTGAAGGAAACTTGCCAAATGTTTCCACCCCCCGGGAATCAAACCCCGGGCCCCCCGGTGTGAAGGGGAGCTTTGCCACCACCCCCGGGGGCCATCTCTTTAATGTGGCGCACATGTTTCGGGAAGGTGAGGGCCTGTAAATGTAGATGCAAGGTACCTATAATGTGAACCACTCCAGGTCAATGCCAGGACCCGCAGCCTCGACTGGGCCCTTTGGGTGCGAAGGATCTGGTTTTGGATTTCCCCGCAGATTTTTGAGTCCAAGTGACGGCAGGGGGGCCCAGCAGACGAGGTCCTTCTGGGCGCTGCAAAAGGGGCGTTTCCCTAGGTACGACAAGTCCCAGGTCATCGGCATAGTGGGGGAGGTGGTCCCTTGGGGAAAAAGGCGGGCACCCAGCTGGTGCTCAGACATTGAAAAGGGTGGGACTAAGCACCCCCCCCTTGGGTTTGCGTGCCCGGGGTTTTTTGAGAGAAGAGGACCCCCGGAAAGCGAAAGGGCCCCGCCGTCCTGTGATAGGAACAAAGCATAAAAGGGCCCCTCCCTTTATCCCCCTGCGGGCCAAGAGTGAGAGGATGGCAGGTGCAGGTAGCTCAAAGTTTCTCGAGGTAAAGAAGAAAACAATGTGGGTTGGGGGCCGCCCCAATGCCGGCAGTAGAGTGGTGGGCTTTCGAATCCCCCACCCCTCGGGTAAAGCCTAGAGGTGTTTTGAGGGGGCAAGCTTCCCCCTCAGGCGCTCCAACACCACCCTTTCAGACCCTTCGAGATGCAACTGGTGAGGGAGATGGGTTAACACCCAGGATCCCCAGGCTTGGGAATCGGTATGATGTCAGCTCTTCCATATGACGGGATTTTGCCAGCCTCCAATCTGGTTGATGCCCCCAGGACAGCTGAATGTCCAGAATGGCCAGACCGAGTGTCATGCCTAGGTGTACCATTGCCCCGGTGCGTGTCCGATGGATGGAAGGCTGCCGGGAGCCCCCTGGTGGGGGAAAAGTCTTCATCTGGATGCCCCTTAGCCTGGGCTGCTTGGATCACCATCCCCTTTAGGAAGGGGGTGGCTTGGGGTTGGGATCCTGAGGCAGTTGAGCCATGGCCGCTTGGGGGAATAGGTCCCCCAGACGCTCTCCCTCCGTTGCGGGTTTTGGGTGCAACCGAGCCACACGGAAACTCCCCGTGGCCAATCGTAACTTGGTAAAAATCTCAGATAGGGGGGGGAGAGTAAAGGGGCACCCCACTCGAACCATTTAGCCGCCGGACCTGTGTGAGACTGGGTGCATGCTGCAAAATTCCCCTGAGCGACGCTGGATAACCGTGGGATTCCCCTTTTGCATCTTGCTTTCCATTGTGCGGTGGTTCTTTTCCCTGTGCCCTCATTGAAAAAACCACCAGTCCGTTTATAGACCCTCCGCGAATCTAGGTATTGCTCCCTCAGTGCACATGTGAAGGCCCCCGCAAGCTTTGGCCCCCTCATCTGGGTCTTCTGGAAGGGGACTCCCCACCAGGCTAAATGCCTCGGGGAAGCCTGCCAGTCGGCCCTTTTTTTTAGATTCCCTGGGGGTAGGTGTGGGGAGCGGGCCTGCGGAATCAGTTAGGACCACTCAAAGTGATCACTGGTGGAGGGGATGGACCTCCCATCTGCGCCGAGGCAACCGCCTAGAGTGAGTGTGACATCCAAGCGGCCACCATGTGATGGGTTGGTCCCATTATGGGGGGGCGACCTCCCCCAGCACACCCGAAAGGTCCCTCCCAGCTGGTTGGTGGGAGAGACAGAAAAAAAAGTATTGGGGGGGGGGCATTGCACCCCCAGCCACAACAAGCCCTCCCTTTGGGGCGAGTGCTGCCACCCCTGAAATGCCAAAGGGGTACCCGGGCTTCTGTAAATTTGTAAACCCGAGAGGTCCATCCGCCCGGTGTAGGGTGACGCCCGAACCTCTCGCCCCCCCACAGTCGATGGGGCAGTGGAATTGAATGAGGGATGTGGGCCTGACGTAGATCGTCGTGCCAGCCGTCCCCTTTCCCGGTGCGAAAGGGAGGGAGAGAATCCCCGGGAATTTTGTGGCTGCTTTGACGTGATAAATCGGTGAGTGTCTCCTGAAACGGAAGAATCAACCCCATCCTGAAAAGCAGCTTCAATCACTAAGTGAATTTTTCCGCTGCAGCCCCCAAATGTTCCCCTGGGGATCTTCAAGGGGCCCCAGAGGTGGCTACTGCTTCCCTCTCTGCCCGGGATATCGTCCCTTGTTGGGACTCCGGGGCTCCTCCTTCACAGACTGGGGAAAGGACTCTGGATGATGGCTTGAAAATTCCATTGGTCTTTTCCCGTCCAGTAGGACCCCGCCGCATCCATGCAGGGCTCCCGCAGGCGCCCCCGTTCCCCGCCGACGGCGCAGGCGAAGAGGAGGCTGAGATGACCCGAGGTTTTCTTTCAGTCGATCGGAAAGGATTCGACCATTACTCTGAGGCATTGAGGGCGCCGTCGAGTGGGGTGGGTCACAGGGGATGTCTGGGTGGCTGTCGACCTGCAGCGCATAAGCTGGGGGGCACCCTGGGCCGGCATGAGTGGCCCTGGGCTTCAAGTCCCGGGGGGGAACCCCTGCTGCTTGGCCCCTCACAGTGGGGCCTTTCCCCTTGGGAAAGGCCTGCTGGCGGTAAGGGGAAGGAATGTTTGGGGCCAGCTGGGACTGGGGCAGGTTTCTGGCCGTGGCGGGTTTTTTCAAAGATTCTTTCTTTGGGCCCCTTCCATTGACCCCCCCAGCGACTGCGTCTGCAAACCGTGTCTGCCCCCTGATGCCACCGTGGGGCCCCGTGCTGGGAACTCGTGGTTTTGCCTTTGCAGTATCCGGGGAACCGTGATTGGAGCCCGCTGACTGTTGCTGGGCGTTCCAAGGCTAGGGGACAGGGCTGTCGGGGCGTTCCAATGCGAACCTGCTGCCCGTGCGCACCTCACAGGACAGCTCCGGTTCCAGGTGGGCCCCTTTGAGCAGTTGGCCACTTGGGCTTGGCCCCAAGGGCTTGCCGTTGGTGTTGAGGTTGCAATGCAGTCCTTCGAGCGTGTGCCTTGCTGCCAAACCCACTTTTCTCTCGTGGGGGTGGCTGCAATTTTTGATTGAACCCCCGGGAGTTTAAGCTTGTACTGGGCCGCAGGTAATTGGTCGGGCTTGAAATTTTCCCCGCCCCCGGTCCGGTGCGTGGGAAGTGGACCTTTGGGTGGACGACTGGTGGTGGGCACCTTGTTCCCCCGTTGCGTGAGTCATCCCCCTTGCAAATTGGGCACTTTCCAAAAAGGGGGTCCCGTGGGAGGGGACAGGGGGGCGTGTTAAAAGCACCCCCCGTACACCTTCTCCGAAACAAGCGTTCCCCCATGTGGGATGGGTCAAAATAGCCCTTCAATCCTGTAAGAATCTTCTCCCCAGGAAAGACCAGAAACCCGTTCCTGAGAGTGAACTCGCAGGGGAATTGAGGGGGGGGGACCCTTTCCCGATCCTTACAAACCCGTGTTTGGGAACTTGAATTTGTTGAAGGCCCCGGTTCTTGTGCCGAGTGAGGGGGGGTCCTCCTTCCCCGTGGAGTCGCCGTCCCCCTCCACGGGAGGCCACGAACTGGTGAGGGACCCGGGATGGGTCCTCCCTTTCCCTTGAGGGCTACATCCCTGGTTCCTTCAGACCCCATGGCCCTCTGGGGGGGGCAAGTCTTTGGGTAGGGGCTGCCCATGGCCCAGGGCAGATTGGTAGGTACAGTAGTCTCCCTGCATCCCTTTGGCCCTTTTGGTGGGGGCTCCCACCCGCCCCCCCGTCGTCCCCCAACTCGTGCTTCCAAGGGCGTTTAGGGGCCCCTTCGGTTGTCATGGGGACTGTAGGTGTGGGGACAGAGCGAGCGAGCTGCTGCCTGTGACCTCAAGCGCCCCACTGGGTGCAGGCTGTGAGGGTCAGAGCCCCAGTCGGGGGCCCGTAGCCACCCTTCGTGGGTCATGCTCTGAAGCATGAAAACAGTCCAAGGCACAGGGAAAGACGCTAATTTTGCGTAAACTAACAAAGATTTCGAACACAAAACCCTGTTTTCAATCTTCGTCCCGTCGAAATCCTTAGAATTGAAATTCGTCCTCCGACCCCCGGGTTTCAAATTACCAAAAAATAAAGGTATTTTGTGTAAAAAGGTTACCCTAGAAAAACCCTTTTGGAATTGTGAACTATGCTCATTATACCACAATTTGAAGAAAAAGTAAACTTTCCGTGATCTTTTTTTTTTTTATTTTATTTAAAAATTAAATACAAAGGGGGAAATTTTATTAAAAGGGACACAAAAGAGTTAAATCACAAATTTTCCCAAATTTCCCCCTTTCAAAAAAGTTACAATAGACAAAAGTGTTCGACGCCCTAATCACACACCTTACACCCAGTTTTACCCGGTTATTTACCTGGAAGGCTGAACTTTTGACACAATTTCACCCCCCCTCTCGCAAAATTAACCATCACCCAACCGACTGTATCTTAAATTAACATTAAAGGATACTAGGAATTACACTATCATGAGTGCCCCCCCCAACTCTTAGAACAAAAAAAATTTTAACAATTAAATGGGATACATGTCATTACTTAACACAATGACACCTCAACCCGGTGAAAGAAAACCCCAAAAGCTTAATTTTCTAAAAGGTTGCAACAAGAATGTCAACTCCCCAAAAGGGAATTATGTGCGTCTTAGAGGGAAACCCTATTCATGCAAATAGTATATAAAATAAAACTGTATATTATGAAAAAAAATCACAGAATACAAGGTTTAAAATATAAACCCCCGCCATGTAGCGGCTACAACAAAAAAAATTCCACATCTTTCCCCAAAAACGACAAAAAAAACAAAATTTTTGTGACAACTGCACCCAAAAAATC
>NC_069466.1:6376415-6394482 GCF_026875155.1 Cherax quadricarinatus
CCTTTTTAAAGGGCAATAACACTCGTAAAGTGTTCTTCAAGGCAATAACACTCAGTAAAGTGTTCTTCAGGGCAATAACACTCAGTAAAGTGTTCTTCAGAGCAATAACACTCAGTAAAGTGTTCTTCAAGGCAATACACTCAGTAAAGTTTCTTCAAGCAATAACACTCAGTAAAGTGTTCTTCAGGCAATAACACTCAGTAAAGTTTTTTCAGGCAATAACACTCAGAAAAGTGTTCTTCAGGCAATAACACTCAGTAAAGTGTTCTTCAGGGCAATAACACTCAGTAAAGTGTTCTTCAGGGCAATAACACTCAGTAAAGTGTTCTTCAGGGCAATAACACTCAGTAAAGTGTTCTTCAAGACAACAGTAAAGTGTTCTTCAAGACAATAACACTCAGTAAAGTTTTCAAGACAATAACATTCAGTAAAGTGTTCTTCAAGACAATAACACTCAGTAAAGTTTTCAAGACAATAACATTCAGTAAAGTGTTCTTCAAGACAATAACACTCAGTAAAGTTTTCAAGACAATAACATTCAGTAAAGTGTTCTTCAAGACAATAACATTCAGTAAAGTGTTCAAGACAATAACATTCAGTAAAGTGTTCAAGACAATAACACTCAGTAAAGTGTTCAAGACAATAACACTCAGTAAAGTGTTCAAGACAATAACATTCAGTAAAGTGTTCTTCAAGACAATAACACTCAGTAAAGTTTTCAAGACAACATTCAGTAAAGTGTTCTTCAAGACAATAACATTCAGTAAAGTGTTCAAGACAATAACATTCAGTAAAGTGTTCAAGACAATAACACTCAGTAAAGTGTTCAAGACAATAACATCAGTAAAGTGTTTCAAGACAATAACACTCAGTAAAGTGTTCTCAAGACAATAACATTCAGTAAAGTGTTCAGACAATAACACTCAGTAAAGTGTTCAAGACAATAACATTCAGTAAAGTGTTCAAGACAATAACACTCAGTAAAGTGTTCAAGACAATAACATTCAGTAAAGTGTTCAAGACAATAACACTCAGTAAAGTGTTCTTCAAGACAATAACATTCAGTAAAGTGTTCAAGACAATAACACTCAGTAAAGTGTTCAAGACAATAACACTCAGTAAAGTGTTCAAGACAATAACACTCAGTAAAGTGTTCAAGACAATAACATTCAGTAAAGTGTTCAAGACAATAACACTCAGTAAAGTGTTCTTCAAGACAACATTCAGTAAAGTGTTCAAGACAATAACATTCAGTAAAGTGTTCAAGACAATAACACTCAGTAAAGTGTTCAAGACAACAACACTCAGTAAAGTGTTCAAGACAATAACACTCAGTAAAGTGTTCAAGACAATAACATTCAGTAAAGTGTTCAAGACAATAACACTCAGTAAAGTGTTCAAGACAATAACACTCAGTAAAGTGTTCAAGACAATAACATTCAGTAAAGTGTTCAAGACAATAACACTCAGTAAAGTGTTCAAGACAATAACACTCAGTAAAGTGTTCAAGACAATAACACTCAGTAAAGTGTTCAAGACAATAACACTCAGTAAAGTGTTCAAGACAATAACACTCAGTAAAGTGTTCAAGACAATAACATACAGTAAAGTGTTCAAGACAATAACACTCAGTAAAAGTGTTCAAGACCAATACATCAGTAAAGTGTTCAAGACAATAACATTCAGTAAAGTGTTCAAACAATAACATTCAGTAAGTGTTCAAGACAATAACATTCAGTAAAGTGTTCAAGACAATAACACTCAGTAAAGTGTTCAAGACAATAACATTCAGTAAAGTGTTCAAGACAATAACACTCAGTAAAGTGTTCTTCAAGACAATAACATTCAGTAAAGTGTTCTTCAAGACAACTCACAGAAAATAGTCTTAAGTCAAGAGAAATAGAGCTCAAGAGCAAGTAAATAGCATTTCGTAAGAGATTTGGCCTTGCAGAGTGAAATGTTTGCAGCAGTTTTGTCAGCACAGGCGACCTGCTTGTTGACGATTGTTGTTGTTGTTGGTGGTAGTGGTGGTTGTTGTTGGTGGTGGTGGTAGTTGTGGTGGTGGTGGTTGTTGTTGTTGTTGGTGGTTGTGGTTGATGATTGTTATTGTTGCAGCAGTTTTGTCACACAGGCGACCTGCTTGTTGACGATTGTTGTTGTTGGTAGTGGTGGTTGTTGGTGGTGGTGGTGGTAGTGGTGGTTTGTTGTTGTGGTGGTGGTGGTTGATGATTGTTATTGTTGTAGCATTTGTCAGCACAGGCGACCTGCTGTTGACGATTGTTGTTGTTGTTGTTGGTGGTAGTGTGGTTGTTGGTGGTGGTGGGGTGGTGGTGGTTTGTGTTGTTGGTGGTGGTGGTTGATGATTGTTATTGTTGCAGCAGTTTTGTCAGCACAGGCGACCTGCTTGTTGACGATTGTTGTTGTTGTTGTTGTGGTAGTGGTGGTGTTGTTGTTGGTGGTGGTTGTTGTTGGTGGTGGTTGTGTTGGTGGTGGTTGATGAATTGTTGTTGTTGGTGGTGGTAGTGGTGGTTGATGGTGGTGTGTGTGGTTGTTGTTGGTGGTGGTGGTTGATGATTGTGTTGGTGGTGGTTGATGATTGTTGTTGGTGGTGGTGGTTGATGATTGTTATGTTGCAGCAGTTTTGTCAGCACAGGCGACCTGCTTGTTGACGATTGTTGTTGGTGGTGGTTGTGGGGTTGTTGTTGTTGGTGGTGGTTGTGGTGGTGGTGGTGGTGGTGGTTGTTGTTGTTGTTGGTGGTGGTGGTAGTGGTGGTGGTTGATGATTGTTGTTGTTGGTGGTAGTGGTGGTGGTTGTGGTGGTGGTTGGTGGTGGTGGTGGTTGTTGTTGGTGGTAGTGGTGGTTGTTGGTGGTGGTGGTGGTAGTGGTGGTGGTGGTGGTTGTTGTTGTTGGTGGTGGTGGTTGATGATGTTATTGTTGCAGCAGTTTTGTCAGCACAGGCGACCTGCTTGTTGACGATTGTTGTTGTTGTTGTTGGTGGTGGTAGTGGTGGTGGTTGATGGTGTGGTTGATGATTGTTGTTTGTGGGTGGTTGTGGTGGTGGTTGTTGTTGGTGGTGGTTGTGGTGGTGGTTGATGATTGTTATTGTTGGTGGTTGTTGATGATTGTTATTGTTGGTGGTTGTTGATGATTGTTGTTGTTGGTGGTTGTTGATGATTGTTATTGTTGCAGCAGTTTTGTCAGCACAGGCGACCTGCTTGTTGACGATTGGTTGTTGTTGTTGGTGGTGGTTGTTGATGATTGTTGTTGTTGGTGGTGGTGGTTTGTTGATGATTGTTGTTGGTGGTGGTGGTTGTTGATTGTTGTTGGTGGTGGTGGTGGTTGTTGAATTGTTGTTGGTGGTGGTTGTTGATGATTGTTGTTGTTGGTTGTGGTTGATGATTGTTGTTGTTGGTGGTGGTTGATGATTGTTGTTGGTGGTGGTTGATGATTGTTGTTGGTGGTGGTGGTTGATGATTGTTGTTGGTGGTGGTTGATGATTGTTGTTGGTGGTGGTGGTGGTTGATGATTGTTGTTGGTGGTGGTGTTGATGATTGTTGTTGGTGGTGGTGGTTGATGATTGTTATTGTTGGTGGTTGTTGATGATTGTTATTGTTGGTGGTTGTTGATTGTTATTGTTGGGGTGGTTGATGATTGTTATTGTTGGTGTTGGTTGTTGATTGTTATTGGTAGTGGTATTTGTGTTTGTGAGAGTTGTTGGTTGTGGTTGTAGGCGTGAGGGAGTGGTGGTGATGCTGGTTGATTGTTGGTATTAGTTGTAGTGTGTGTGATGGTGGTTGTGGTTGTGAGGGAGGGGGTAGTGGTGGTTGTGAGAGTGGTAGTGGTGGCGGGTGTGGTGGTGGTGGTTCTGAGAGTGCTAGTGGTTGTGACGGGTGGTTATTGTGGTGGTGGTGGTCTACCTACCTAGAGTCAACCTGGAGGTCGTTCCGGGGGTCAAAGCCCCCGTAGCCCAGGCCTTTTCCAGACCTCACGGTGGATCAGGGCCAAATCAACCAGGCTGTTACTGCTGGCCGCACGTAGTCCAACGTAACGAACCACAGCCCGGCTGGTTAGGCACTGACTTTAGGTGTCTGTCCAACTCCCTTTTGAAGACAGTCAGGGGTCTATTGGTAATCCTCCCTATGTATGCTGGGAGGCAGTTAAACAGTCTTGGCCCCTAACACTTAATGTATTTTCTCTTAGTGTACTCGTGGCGTCCCTGCTTTTCGTTTGAGGGATGTTGCATCGTCTGTCGAGTCTTTTGCTTCGTTGGGCGGTGATTTGTGTGTGCAGCTTAGGGACTATCCCTTTAGGATTTTCCAGGTGTATATTATCATGTATCTCTCTCGCCTGCGTTCCAGGGAGTACACGTCAAGGGACTTCAACGTTCCCAGTAAGTGAAGTGCAGTGAAAGTTCTCTGTATATTCTACAGATCTACAATTTCTCCTGCCTTGAAAGGGTCTGTTAGTGTACATCAGTATTCCAGCCTAGAGAGAACAAGTGACTATTTAAAGAGGATCATCATTGGCTTTGCATCCCTTGTTTTGAAAATTTTCATTATCCATCCTATCATTTTCCTAACAGCTGTGGTCTTAGATACATTGTTGTGATCTTTGAAAGTGAGATTCTCTGACATTATCACTCCCAGGTCCTTCACATTAATTTTCTGCTCTTTTGGGTGCTGAGAATTTGCTATATACTCCGATCTAGCTTATATTTCCTTAAGTTTTCCATAGCGAAATAATTGAAACGTGTTTCATTGAATTAATATTGTTTACTGCGGCCAATTGGAACACCTGGTTAAGATCTGCTTGGAGATTTGCAGTGTCCTCGATAGATGACTCTTACATGCAAAGAGTATGTGAACACACTTATAAAAGGCTCCCTCCCCAACCAGCGAACCAGGTCGCTAAGGATTTGATGATTTATGGGGCCCCATTGTCAAATCAGCACCTAGGTTCAGCCAGTCATATTGTGGAACTGGCAATTGTGGAGTTGACGTGGATACCACTCACATTCTGACCCTTGTCGTTTTCACCCAGCTACTGGTTGAACACGGTTGTCCATTTTTGCCTTTTACTTTACCGTGTTGTACACATATATTTCCAACTGTATATAGTGTACATACTTGCAAATACTTATAATAGCATTTGGTGAAGGAAAATATATTTCAGAGTCGTTCAGCTGTGTTTGTGCTGCTCCTTGGTCCCCTTTACACCCAGGATAACAGGCCCCTTTTTGTTCCTGGGTTGTAATAATGTTTGGGAGAAAATTTTTGACAATATGTTTTAAAAATAAAAGGGGCACAAGTGCCCAAATTAAAGTGGGCAATTTTTTTTTGTGGCCCAAAGTTTCCCTCTCCCCTGGGCTTTTTTTCAAGCCGGGTTTATAAAACTCCTGGGGGAAACGAAACATTACCACAATAAAAGTTACATTAGTTGAATTTTTACCTTTTAAACCCTTTCATGTTTCCCCGGGTTGTAAGACACTGCCCAATTCTATTCGCCAAAAAGACCCCAGTGGGAAAAAGCCCCCACAAAACCCCTCTCCACACCACCCTTGCTTTTTATATAGTAAACTTAAAACAGTTTTTTTGCTGCCCAGTTTTTTTTTTTTTATAAATTGCTTATAAGATTTTAAATCAAAGGGAAAAAAATGGGGTTTGAACTTGTGGCAAGCGGTTCTAACGTGACCTTTTTTCAGATATATCCCCCAGTAGGGTTAATTACCCGTTTTAAACCCGTTAATTATTAAGTTTTATCGCCCCCGCGCCCCCGGGCCAAAAGTAGGCCTAAAAAGAAAAAAAAAAAGAAATCCTTCAGGAATAAAGACATAATTTTATAGTACTTAAATAGGAGGTTGTAAAATTTACCTGTCCCCCTTACGTGTTTTTAGACCCGGTAAAAATTTTGAGTAAAGCCAAGTGGGAAAAAAGGTTTTTCCCCGGCTTCCTCAGACTAGAGCGGGCAGGAGAAAACTAGTTCCCCCGGGTTAAAGTCTCACCCCGTCTAAATTGACTCTAATTTTCCATACTAGTGTTTTTATAGCAAAAATTATTTTAATTACTATTATTATTATTATTTTTTATTATTATTATTATTTTTTATTTTTATTATTTTTATTATTATTATTTTTATAGATGATTGAGTTTTTTTTATTTTTTAAATGAGTTGGTGGCAGAGTGGGGTTCCCGGTGGTTTCAGAAAATGTTACTGGGTTTGGGGGCCCCGAGTGTCACTGGTGGTGGGCAGGGGGGGCAATGGTGGTGCAGGTTTTCACTGGGGGTGTCAGAGTTTACTGGTGGTGGGAGTGTTACTGGGGGTGTCAAAAGTATCATGGTTTGGGGCGGTGTTTCGGGGTGTCCCGAGTGTCACTTTGGGGGTGGGCCCCGAGTGTACTGGTGGTTGGGCCCAAATGTCCTGGGGGATTTAGAGTGTCACTGGTGGGGGTCCCGTGTTCATGGTGGTGGCAGGTGTCACTGGTGGGGGCAGAGGGTCCCTTGGTGGGGTCCCGAGTGTCCTGGTGGTGTCAGAGTTTTATGGGGGTGTCAGATTTTCAAATGGTGGTGTCAAGTTCACTTGGGTGTTGGCAGGGGTGTCACTGGGGGGGCGAGTGTCCCCTGGTGGTGTCCCGAGTGTCACTGGTGGTTGGGAGAGTGTCCCCTGGGTGGTGCCCGAGTGTCCTGGTGGTGTCAGGGTGCCCCTGGTTTGGGGGCATAGTGGGCACTGGTGGGGGCAGAAATGTCAAATGGGGGGGGGCAGGTGTCACTGGTGGTGGGGAAGTGTCACTGGTGGTGGCAGAGTGTCCCCTGGTTGGGTCAGAGGTCAAGGTGGTGGAGAAATTTCACTGGTTTGGTTTTCAGAATGGCACTGGTGGTGCCCGAGGGCACTGGTGGTTTTCCCCGAGTTTACTGGTGGTGGCAGAGTGTCATGGTGGTGTCAAAGTGTCAAGGGGGGGGCAATATCCCCTGGTGGTGTCAGAGTTTTCCTGGTGGTGGGAGAGTATCATGGTGGTTTTCAGATATCACTGGTGGTGGGAGATATCACTGGTGGTGGCGAGTATCACTGGTGGTGGGAGAGTATTTACTGGGGTGGCAGAGGGATCACTGGCGGTGGCAGAGTTTCACGGGTTTGGGAGCAGAGTATCACTGGGGGGTGCCCGGGGTATCCCCTGGTGGTTTTCAGAGATCCTGGTGGTGTCCGAGTATCCCCCTGGTGGTGGGAAGTATCATGGGGGGCCCGAGTATCACAGGGGGTTTGGCAGAGTATCACTGGTTTGGGGCAGGTATCACTGGTGGGGTCAGTATTTATGGTTGGGGGCCCGAGGGATCACTGGTGGGGTAAAAGGTTTTCAATGGGTGGGTCAAGTAAACACTGGTGGGGGGGGCAGAAATTCACTGGTGGTGTCAGAGTTTTCACTGGTGGTGGGGAGTAACAATGGTGGTGGGAGGTTTTCACTGGTGGTGTCAAGAAATCACTGGTGGTGTCAGAGGAAACACTGGTGGTTTTCAGAGTAAATCCTGGTGGTGCCAAGTATCACTGGTTTGGGGCAGAGTATCACTGGTGGGGGCAGATGTCACTGGTGGTGGCCCGAGTGGCAATTTGGTGGCAGAGTGTCACTGGTGGGGTCAGAGTGGGCATTGGTGGTGGGAGGTGCACTGGGGTTTGGGAGAAGGTTTCCCGGGTTTGGGGTTTAGAGTTCACTGGTGGTTGGGAGAGTATCCCTGGTGGTGTCAAAAGTGTCAATGGTTTGGGGTCAAAAGGGGTCACTGTTTTGGGGTCAGAGTAAAAACACTGGTGGTGTCAGAGTGTCAAGGTGGGGGCCCGAGTGTCCCCTGGGGGGTGGCAGGTGTTTATGGTGGTGGCAGAGTTTTCACTGGTGGTGTCAGGGGTGTCCCCTGGTGGGGGGGCAGAGTATCACTTTGGTGTCAGGTGTCACTGGGGTGGCGGTATCCTGGTGGGGGCCCAAAAATCACTGGGGGTTTGGGGGGGATCACTGGTTTGGGAGCAAGTTCAATGGTGGTTTCCCCGAGTTTCAAATGGTTGGGGTCCCGGTACACGGTGGTTTTCAGAGTATCACTGGTGGTTGTCCCAAATATCACTGGGGGTGGAGAGTATCACTTGGGTTTGGGCAGGTATCACTGGGGTGTCCCGAGTAACATGGGGGGTCATTTTCACTGGTGGTGCCTGAGATCACTGGTGGTGTCAGAGTATCACCGGTGGTTGTCAGAGTATCCCCTGGTGGTGGGGAAGTATCATGGTTTTTGGGCCCGAGTATCACTGGTGGTGGCAGAGTATCAAATTTGGGGGTGCAGAGTAACAAATGGTGGGGTTTTAGAGTATCACTGGTGGTGTAAAAGGATCCCCTGGTGGTGTCATGTAACACTGGTGGTTTCCGGGGTATCACTGGTTTGGGGCCCGGTTTTCCCCTGGTGGGGGGCAGGGGTGTCACTTTGGGGGTGGGAGATGTCACTGGTGGGGAGAGTGTCCCCCCTGGGTTGGGGTCAGAGTGTCCCTTTTGGGGGTGGCCCCAAATGTCCCCCTGGTGGGGGCCGATGTCACTGGTGGTGTCAGAGTGGGCCCCTTTTTGGGGTCGGTATCACTGGTGGTTTTCCCGAGTGTTTACTGGTGGTTTGGGAGGTGCACTGGGGGGTGTCCAGAGTGTCACTGGTGGTGGCAGGGGTATCCCCTGGTGGTGGGCAAAGTTTTCACTGGTGGTTTGGGAGGTTTTCACTGGGGGTTTCCCGAGTATCACTTGGGGGGGCCCGAGTATCACTGGTGGGGGGTTTAAATATCACTGGGGGATGCCAAAAGTATTTACTGGGGTGCCAAGTAATATCACCCGGGGTTTCGGGGTTTCCCCTGGTGGTGTCAAAAAGTATCAAAAAGGGGGGTGCCCGAGTATCACGGTGGTGCCCGAGTATCACTGGTGTTGCGGGTATCACGGGTGGTTTTGATATCACTGGGGTGCGGTATAGGTGGTTTTCAGATTTTCCATGGTGGGGCCTGGTTCCTGGGGGGCGAAAGTTACTGGAGCAGAGTACCCGGGGGTGTGGATACATGGTGGTGCCTGAGATCCTGGGGGGCAGGTACACTGTTGGGGTTCATGGGGGCGGGGCCCTGGTGTTGTCGGGGGGCAGGTGGTGAAGAGACCTTGGTGGGGGGCGAGTTCCGGGGGGTTTGCAAGTATTATTTTGGGGCGGGAGTATACTGGTGGTGTCAGAGATTGGTGGTGGCAGAGTACAGGGGGCCAAGATACGGGGTGGGGAGATTTGGGGGTGCCAAATACCTTGGGAAAGAGTAAAGGGAAGAAAAAAGTTAAAAGAATAAAGGAACCAGCAAGATTAATTTCCCCCGAATTTCAAAACCCCCCAAAATTTTTTTTTTCCCCCCCCTTTTCCCCCCCTCCCCTTTTTTTTTCCCCCCCTTCTTTCTTTTTTTTTTCCCCCCCCCCCGAAAAGGTCACATAAGCAGTTTTAATACAGGTAAGGTCACACAGGCAGTTAAATTTTAAGGTGGAAAAACAGGGGGTCAATGGAGTATAATACAAAAGGGTCACAAGGCAGTTTAAACAGTGTACGGGGTCACATAGGAGTATAATACGTTTTACAGGTCACAAGGCAGTATATCGTGTCAGGTACACGGGCATAAAATTTACGGGTTTACGGTCACTAGGAGAAAATTTACAGTGAAAGGGTCCACAGGCATTTTAACGTGTCGGTCCACGGCGAAATAATTGACGGGTCACATAGTCCCCAATACGTGTAAGCCATGGGGCAGTTAATACGTTTAGGTCCCAGGCGTATAATTTTCGGTACGGGTTTCCATAGGCAGCATAATACAGTGTACGGGTCAAAATTTAAAATTTTGTGACAGTTCCATAGGGTTAAAGCGTGTACAGGTCACATGGCATTTTTAATTTTGTGTGGTCACATAACACATAATCGGGGTTACGGGGCAATAGGCGAAAAAAAATCTTTTGTACGGGGTCACATAGGGATAATACGTGTCGGTAATGGAGTATAAATACAGTGTACGGGTACTTTGGGCAGTTTTAATAAGGTCAGGTCCACGGCAGTATAATACGTGTAAACAGGTCACAAAATAAAAATACATGTACAGGCCCACATGTACAATACAGTGTACAGGTCACACGGGCGTAAAAAAACAGTTTAGGTCACATAGACAGTATAATATGTGTACGGTCTACAGGCATAAATACAGTGTACAGGCTACTATAAAATACATGTACGGGTCACATAGGCAGTAAAAGCAGTGAGAGGTCACATGCTAATACATGTATGGTCCATAGTATAATACAGGAAAGGGCCCATGGGCATATAAAAGCAGTGTAGGGAAAAATAGGCAGTATAATCATTGTACGGGGTCCGGCAGTATAATACATGTAGAGGTCAATGGGCCGTAAAATAAGTGTAGGGGGTCACATGGCAGTAAATACAGTTTAGAATCACATAGGCTATAATAAGGTACAGGCCACTAGGCGTATAAGGGTGTATGGGTCACATGGGCAGTTTAAGACAGTCTACGGTCACATAGATAATACAGGTACATTTCACATGGCAGTATAAGCAGTGTATAGGTCATAGACAGCATAAACAGTGTAGAGGTCACATGGCAAAAAAATATTAAAGGTCAAAAGGCAGTACAAAACATGTAGAGGCACATGGCAGTAAAAATACAGTGTAGAGGTCAAAAGGGCATAAAATCAGTTTAGAGGTACATGGCAGTATAAATACAGTGTAGAGGTCACATAGGCATTATAATACAGTTAGGGTCACATGAAATAAAATTTAAAGTGTACAGGTCAATAGTTAAATCAGTGTACGGTAACATAGAAAAATACAGGACGGGGCACATATTTATAATACAGTGTAAGATAAATAGACGTTAATACATGTCAGGTCCATTATAATCAGTGTACAGGTAACATGGCTTTTAAAATACAGTTAGAGGTCACATGGCAGTATAATAATTTGTACAGGTCACAGGGGCATTTAAAAAATAAGTGTGGGGTCACATGGCAGTAAAAATACAGTGTAGAGGCACATGGCAGTATAATAAAGTTGAGGTAACATGGCGTATAATCAGTGTAAGGGCACATGGCGTATAAACGTGGAGTCACAGGCAGTATAATACAGTGACAGGTACTGTTATCAGTGGCAGAAACTGGGCAGTTAAAAACTGTACGGGGTCACAGGCAGTATAATACATAGAGGTAAATAGGCAGATAATACGTGTAGGGGTCACAGGGAGTATAATACAGTGCAGGGGTCACATAGGCAGTAAAATACAGTGTAAGGTCAACGGCAGTAAATAAGTGTAGAGGACACAGGCATTTATAATACATGTAGAGGCCTTTTTCAGTATAATACGTGTAGGGTCCACAGGCAGTATAATACAGTGTAGAGGTACACAGGGTATAATACGTGTAGAGGCACACAGGCAGTAAAATACAGGTAGATTCACTGGCAGTATAATACAGTGTAGAGGTCACATGGCAGTAAATTCGTGTAGGGGTACACGGGTATAAAAACGTGTAGAGGTCACATGGCAGTAAAATTCAGGGTAGAGGTCCATGGCAGTATAATACGTTTTACAGGTAAATTTGTAAAAATACTTTTAAGGAAACTAGTATAATAAAGTGTACAGGGTCAATGTAAATACATGTACAAAAAATAGATAATACAGTGTAAGGTACATAGTATAATACTTTACAGGTAACATAGGAGATAATCAGTGTAGAGGTACGGGGCAGTATAAACAGTGTACAGGTCAATGGCGTATAATACATTTAAAGGGTCAATGGCTATAATACGGTAGAGGTCACATGGCAGTATAATACGTGTGAGGTCACATGGCTATAATCAGTGTAGGGGTCCATAGGCAGTATAATACAGTGCGAGTACATGGCATTTAATCGTGTACAGGTCACAATATAAACAGTGTGCAGGTAAATACGTAAATACATGTAAGGGTCACATGGCAGTATAATACAGTAGAGGTCAATGGCATATAAAACGTTAGGGTCACAGGCATTTAAAATACATGCAGAGGTCCTAGGCGTAAAAAAGTTAGAGGTCACACGGGCAGTAAATACAGTGTAGAGGTCACACAGGCATATAATCGTGTAGGGTACATTTCAATATTCAGTGTAGAGGTCACATGGCAGATAATACAGTGTAGAGGTCACCGGCAGTAAAATACGTGTGAGGTCAACAGGCAGTATAAATTACAGTGTAAGGCAACGGGCCCGTAAAAATACAGTGTAGAGGTCAATGGCAGTATAAACAGGTAAGGTCACATGGCGTAAAATTTCAGTGTAGAGGTCACCAGGCATTTAAAAATTTACAGTGTAGGGGGCACTGGCAGATAATACAGTGTAAGGTCAATGGCGTATAATCGTGTAGGGTCACATGGGTAAATCAGTGTAGGGGCCCCCGGGCATAAAATAATGTACGGTCACAGGCGTAAAATACAGTAAGGTCACATAGGCATTTAATACAGTGTAGGGGTACTGGCGTATAATACATTAGAGGTCACATGGCATATATTACAGTGTAGGGTACATAATATAGAGGAGGCGTGTCTTTTTCAGTTCAGTCCCTGAAAAGCCCTGACTGCAAAAAACTTTTCCAGAACAAAGAGACCCAAGAGTCCCTTCTTTTATCATTTGCATTTTTTGAAGCATTTTTACAAACTTGCTGGCGATGAAAAAATGTGAAGTGACTGGTTAAATACCCGGGGTGTGTGTGTGTGTGTGGGGGTGGTGTGTGGTTTGGGTGGGGTGTGTGTTTTTGGGGTGGTGGAGTGGGGTGTGTGGGGGTGTGGGTTGGGTGGGGGGTTTTTGGGAGTGGTGTGTGAGTGTGTTTGGGGATTTTTGGGGGGGTTTTTGGTGTGTGTGTGGGTGGGTTGTGTTGGTTGTGGGGGGTGTGTTTGTGTGGTGGTTGGGGGTGTTTTGTGTGGTGTGTTTTTGGGGGTTTTTTTTTTTGGGGGGTTGGGTGGGGGTTTTTGTGGTGGGGGGGGGTTGGGGGGGGTGTTGGTGGTGTGGGGTGTTGGGGGTGGTGGTGGAGTGGGTTGTTTTTTTGGGTGGGTTTTTGGGGTTTGGGTGGGTGTGTGTTGGGGGTTTGTGTGGTGGGTTGGTGTGTGTGGGTTTTTGGGGGTTTGTTTGGGGTTTTTGTGTGTGTGTTTTTTGGGTGTGGTGTGTTTTTGTGTGTGTGGGGGTGTGGTTTGTGTGTGTGTGTGGGGTTTTGTGTGTTTGTGTTTTTGTTTTTGGGTGTTTGGGTTTTGTGGGGTTTTGTGTGTGTGTTTTTGTGTTTTTGTGTGGTGTGTGTGTGAGTGTGTGTTTTTGTGGTGGGGTTTTGGGGTGTGTGTTTGTGTGTGTGGTGTGTGTGTTTGTGTTGTGTGTGTGTGTGTTGTGTGTGGTGTGGTGTGTGTGTTTGTGTTGTGTGTGGGTGTGTGGTGTTGTGTGTGTGGGTTGTGTGTTTGGTTTTTGTGTGTGGTTTTTGTGAGGTGTTTGGGGTGTGGTGTGTGTGTGTGTGGTGTGTGGTGGTGGTTTTGGTGTGTGTGGTGGTGTGTGTGTGGTGTGTGAGTGTTGTGTGTGTGAGTGTTTGGGGTGGTGTTGTGGTTGTTGGGGGTGGTGTGTGGTGTTTGTGTGTGTTGTGGTGTGTTGGGTGTGTGTGTGTGGGGTGTGTGTGTGGGTTGGTGTGTGTGGGGTGTGTGTGGTGTGGTTGAGTGTGGGGTGTTTTGTGTGTGGTGTTTTTTGTTGTGTGTTTGGGGGTGTGAGTTTTGAGTGGTGGGGTGTGGTGGGTGTGGTGTGTTGTGGTGTGTGTGGTGTGTGGGTGGGGGTTTGGTGTGGGTTTGTGTGTGTGGGTTTTGGGGTGTGTTTTTGGGGTGTGTGGTTGGTGGTGTGTGTGTTGTGGGGTGTGGTGATGTGGGTTTGTTTGTGTTGTGTTTGTGTGTGTGGGGTGTGTGTGTTGTGTGGATTTTGGTGTTGTTGGTTTGTTGTGGTTGTGGTGTTGGGTTGGGTTTTTTTTTATTTTGTTGTGTGGTTTTGTGGTTGTTGTGTGTTTTTTGTGTTTTTTTTTAGTTGTTGTTTTTGAGTGTGGTGTGTTTGTGGGAGGTGGGTGGTGTGTGTTAAATGGGTTGGGTTGGTGGTTGGGTTTTGGTATTGGTTTTGGGTGGTTTTTTTTTGTTGTTGGTTTTTATGTTTTTTTGGTTTGTGGTGGTTTTTTGGGGGTTTGTGTTTTTTTTGTGTTTGTTTTGTATTGTTTTTTTCCCCCTTTTTATTCTCGGTCCCGGTTTTGGCCCCCCTTTCTGTCCAGGTCCTCCCGGGTTGATTTTCTACCCCTTCTTTTTTCCCCTTGTAGGATCCTGCTCCCTACTTCCTTCCAAACTTTCCCCTTCTCTACTCTGTGGGGAAAAAATTTTCCAAACCCCGTGATTCATTGGCTTCATTCCAACGGTCCCCTTGTTATGGTCCAATCTCTGGGAACATCCTGTCTTTGTCACCTTTCAATTCCTCTCAGTATTTTGTATGTCGTTATCATGTCCCCCTATCTCTCCTGTCCTCCAGTGTCGTCAGGTTGATTTCCCTTAACTCTCCTGTAGGACATACCTCTTAGCTCGGGGACTGTCTTGTTGCAAACCTTTGCACTTTCTCTAGTTTCTTCATGTGCTTGGCTAGGTGTGGGTTCCAAAACTGGTGCCGCATACTCCAATATGGGCCTAACATACACGGGTGTACAGGGTCCTGAATGATTCTTTTTAAAGATGTCGGAATGCTGTTCTGAGGTTTGCTAGGCGCCCATATGGTGCAGCAGTTATTTGGTTGATGTGCGCTTTCAGGAGATGTGCCTGGTTTTTATACTCACCCAAGATCTTTTTCCTTGAGTGAGGTTTGTAGTCTCTGACCCCCTAGACTGTACTCCGTCTGCGGCCTTCTTTGCCCTTCCCCAATCTTCATGACTTTGCACTTGGTGGGATTGAACTCCAGGAGCCAATTGCTGGACCAGGTCTGCAGCCTGTCCAGATCCCTTTGTATTTCTGCCTGGTCTTCGATCGAATGAACTCTTCTCATCAACTTCACGTCATCTGCAAACAGGGACACCTCGGAGTTTATTCCTTCCGTCATGTCGTTCACAAATACCAGAACCTCCACTTGTAGCTCTACTGTGTATTCGAAGCTCAAAACCACATGATCGCTGGCCCCAAGGGGTCTTTCATATGTTACGTCCTCAATATCTGCACTGCTCAAGGTGAATACTAAGTCCAGTCTTGCTGGCTCATGCTCTCCTCTCTCTCTTGTAGTGTCCCTTACGTGTTGGTACATGAAGTTTTCCAGTACCACCTCCACCATCTTAGCCCTCCATGTATCTTGGCCCCATGTGGCTCCAAGTTCTCCCAGTCGATCTCCTTGTGGTTAAAGTCGCCCATGATCAGGAGCTTTGCCCTGCATGCATGAGCTCTTCTGGCCACTGCAGCCAGTGTGTCAACCATCGCTCTATTGCTCTCGTCATACTCATGCCCTGGTCTCCTGCTGTTCTGTGGTGGGTTATACATCACTGCAATTACCACCTTGGGACCTCCAGAGTGAAGTGTTCCCGTTTGTAATCACTTTCTTCTCCGCTGTCTCCTTCTCCAGCTCATCAAAATTCCATCGGTGTTTGATCAGCACTGCCACTCCTCCCCCCCCCCCTGTTCCTTCTGTCTTTCCTCAGGATCTGGTATCCCATTGGAAAGATGGCATCTGTTATCATACTGTAAGCTTGGTTTTGTGAGTGCTATGATGTCCGGTGATGTCTCTTTAAACTCTTTCATGGCCAATCCTCCCACTTGTTTGTTATTCCATCAGCGCTTGTGTACCATACCTTCAGTTTCCTTTCCAATACTGTGGTTGGGGGGCCTGTGGGGGTGGGAGACCTGGTACATACTGTGGGATTTCTATGATTGGGGGTTGGGTGGAAGCTGTGGGTATGGATTGTAGTTTGTGTTGGATGGTGTGATGGGTTTTATGGGTTCTGAGGATAGTTGTGTGTGTGCTTGCCCTTGCTTCTCTGTTCTGCTCTCACTGACCTCTGCTGGTTCCATCCTTGTTTCCTTTCCTATCTCCTTTCGCTTTTTTGTCCTCTCCCTCAGCTGCTGTCTCTCTGTTTGTGTTCTGTCTCTGTCTAGGAACCCCTTCTTGTACTCTTCCAAGTTTTTCAACCGGGGTTTTTCTCTTGGTGGATCCGGGTTCCTCACTGTTTTGCCCTGGAACCCAGCTTGATCAGTCGGTTTTCTCCCCTTCACTTACCCCCCTATTCTCGGGAAAATTTACAATCTCATCCATGTCTTCTCCCCCTATTTCTGTGATGATTTTCCAATCTCCTTTCTTCCTGCATCTTTCAGTGTGTGTCTTTTCCTCTCTCTCCGAAGCCATGGATAAACACTGATTTTTGCCTTTTTCCCCCTCCCATTGCCTCTCCCTCTGTGACTCTGTTCCTACTAGAAATAAGAAAGGAGGAACGCTGCAGGAGGCCTGCTGGCCCATATAGGCAGGTCCTTTACAATTCATCCCACTAACAAAACATTTGCCCAACCCAATTTTCAATGGGCCCCCCAAAAATAAGCTTTGATGTGAAAGTCCACTCAAATCCAACCCCTCCCACTCATGTACTTATCCAACCTTAAATTTTTAAACTTCCCAAAGTCCCAGCCTTAATAACCCAACTAGGTAGACTGTTCCACTCATCAACTACCCCATTTCCAAACCAATACTTTCCTTGTCCTTTCTAAATCTAAACTTATCTAATTTAAATCCATTACTGCGGGTTCTTCTTGGAGAGACATCCTCAAGACCTTATTAATTCCCCTTATTAATACCTATCTTCCACTTATACACTTCGATCAGGTCTCCCCCCATTCTTCGTCTAACAAGTGAAAGTAACTTAAGAGTCTTCAATCTTTCTTCATAAGGAAGATTTTTTAATGCTATGTATTAATTTATCACCCTACGCTGAATGTTTTCTAAAGAAATTTTGTCCCTTTTGTAATACGGAGACCAGAACTGAGCTGCATAAATTTGTTTAGGCCTTACTAATGATGTATAAAGCTGCAGCATGACCTCTGGACTTCTGTTGCTTACACTTCTTGATATTTAAATCCCAGTAATCTATTTGCCTTATTACTTACGCTTAGCATTGCTGTCTTGGTTTAAGGTTGTGCTCACCAAACCCCCAAGTCCTTTTCGCAATCTGTATGGCTAAGTTTCTACATCATTTAACTTACAAGTACTAGGGTTATGGGCACTCCCAAGCTTCAAAACCCTTTCATTTATCTAAAATTGAACTGCATCTGCCACTTTTCTAACCAAGAATGAGTTTGTTAAATCCTCCTGAAGTTCCATAACATCTACGTTTGAATCAATTATCCTACCTATCTTTGTGTCATCGGCGAATTTGCTCTATCACTAGTAATTCCCTCATCAAGATCATTGATATATTTTTATAAACAACAAAGGGCCCAAGACTGATCCCTGTGGAACGCCACTTGTTACAGATCCCCATCGGACTTAACCCCATTTATGGACACTCTCTGCTTCCTGTCAGTAAGCCATGACTCGATCCACGAGAGCACTTTTCCCCCCCAAAGCCATGAGCTGCCACTTTCTTTACAGTCTATGGTGCGGAACTATCAAAAGCCTTACTAAAAATTAAGTAAATAATATCAAAAATTTTTTATTTGTGGTCAACAGCCTCAAAAGCTTTACTGAAGAAAGTTAATAAATTAGTTAGACAAGACCGGCTCTTGTGAATCCATTTCTGAGTATCATTAATCAAGCTATGCTTATCGAGTGGCTTCTTATAAACTCACATATTGACTTATAAATTTCCCACAATTGAGGCAGGCTTATTAGGCGGTAATTGACGGTAACGACTTTTCCCTGTTTTTAAAAAAAGGAAAATTTCATTAGCCCTCTTCCACATATCAGACCCCCCTACACCCGTTTGAAAAGATAAATTAAAAATATTGTTTTGGTTTTACAGAGTTCCATTTTACCTTTCCCCCCAA
>NC_069466.1:6394982-6410521 GCF_026875155.1 Cherax quadricarinatus
CAAACCTACTAGAGTTTTATGACAAGGTGACAGAAGTAAGACAAGAGAGAGAGGGGTGGATCGACTGCATATTTTTGGACTGCAAGAAGGCCTTCGACACAGTCCCTTACAAGAGGTTACTGCAAAAGCTAGAGGATCAGGCACACATAACAGGAAAGGCACTGCAATGGATCAGAGAATACCTGACAGGGAGACAACAACGAGTCATGGTACGCGACGAGGTATCACAGTGGGCGCCTGTGACAAGCGGGGTTCCACATGGGTCAGTCCTAGGACCTGTGCTGTTCTTGGTATATGTGAACGACATAACGGAAGGGATAGACTCAGAAGTGTCCTTGTTTGCAGATGATGCGAAGTTAATGAGAAGAATCAAATCGGATGAGGATCAGGCAGGACTACAAAGAGACCTGGACAGGCTACAAGCCTGGTCCAGCAACTGGCTCCTTGAATTTAACCCTGCCAAATGCAAAGTCATGAAGATTGGGGAAGGGCAAAGAAGACCGCAGACACAATATAGTTTAGATGGCCAAAGACTGCAAACCTCACTCAAGGAAAAAGATCTGGGGGTGAGTATAACACCGAGCATATCTCCTGAGGCGCACATCAATCAGATAACTGCTGCAGCATACGGGCGCCTGGCAAACCTACGGATAGCGTTCCGATACCTCAGTAAGGATTCGTTTAAGACTCTGTATACCATTTACGTCAGGCCCATACTGGAGTATGCAGCACCAGTTTGGAATCCACACCTAGTCAAGCACGTCAAGAAATTAGAGAAAGTGCAAAAGTTTGCAACAAGACTAGTCCCAGAGCTACGGGGATTGTCCTACGAAGAAAGGTTGAGGGAAATCGGCCTGACGACACTGGAGGACAGGAGGGTCAGGGGGAGACATGATAACGACATATAAAATACTGCGCGGAATAGACAAGGTGGACAAAGACGGGATGTTCCAGAGAAGGGACACAGACACAAGAGGTCACAATTGGAAGTTGAAGACTCAGATGAATCAAAGGGATGTTAGGAAGTATTTCTTCAGTCATAGAGTAGTCAGGCCGTGGAATAGCCTAGAAAGTGACGTAGTGGAGGCGGGAACCATACTTAGTTTTAAGGCGAGGCATGATAGAGCTCATGGGGCAGGGAGAGAGAGGACCTAGTAGCAATCAGCTAAGAGGCGGGGCCAGGAGCTGTGACTCGACCCCTGCAACCACAAATAGGTGAGTACAAATAGGTGAGTACACACACACACAGTCTAGGGGGCCAGAGACTACAAACCTCGCTCAAGGAAAAAGATCTTGGAGTGAGTATAACACCAGGCACATCTCCTGAAGCGCACATCAACCAAATAACTGCTGCAGCATATGGGCGCCTTGCAGACCTCAGAACGGCGTACTGACATCTTAATAGGGAGTTGTTCAGGACCCTGTACACCGTGTACGTTGGGCCCATATTAGAGTATGCGGCACCAGTTTGGAACCCACACCTAGCCAAGCAAGTGGAGAAACTGGAGAAAGTGCAAAGGTTTGCAACAAGACTAGTCCCGGAGCTAAGAGGTGTGTCCTGCGAGGGGAGGTTAAGGGAAATCAACCTGGCGACACTGGAGGATAGGAGAGATAGGGGGGGGCATGATAACGACATACAAAATACTGAGAGGAATTGACAAGGTGGACAGAGGCAGGATGTTCCAGAGATGGGACACAGAAACAAGGGGACACAGTTGGAAGTTGAAGACACAGATGAAGCACAGGGATGTTAGGAAGTATTTCTTCAGCCACAGAGTAGTCAGGAAGTGGAATAGTTTGGGAAGCGATGTAGCGGAGGCAGGATCCATACATAGCTTTAAGAAGAGGTATGATAAAGCTCACGGTTCAGGAGGAGTGACCTAGTAGCGACCAGTGAAGAGGCGGGGCCAGGAGTTTGGACTCGACCCCTGCAACCTCAACTAGGTGAGTACAACTAGGTGAATACACACACACACACACACACACACACACACAACACACACACACACACACACTCAAACACACACACACACCACACACCGATGGGGATTTGAGGAAATGGAAGGCATGGACATGATTGGAGAAAGAGACTACATTGTAGGTACAATTCAGTCCGGAGAACATAAAGTAGTCATTGGAGTGATGTATAACCCACCACAGAACTGCAGGAGGCCAAGAGAGGAGTACGAAGAAAACAACAGGGTGATGGTGGACACACTGGCTGAGGTGGCAAGAAGAGCTCACTCGAGCAGAGCAAAGTTACTGGTAATGGGCGATTTCAACCACAGGGAGATCGACTGGGAAAACCTGGAGCCACATGGGGGTCCCGAAACATGGAGAGCCAAGATGATGGATGTGGTACTTGAAAACCTCATGCATCAACATGTCAGGGACACAACCAGAGAGAGAGGGAAGGATGAGCCAGCAAGACTGGATCTTGTGTTCACCCTGAGCAGTTCAGACATTGAGGACATCACTTATGAGAGGCCCCTTGGAGCTAGCGATCATGTGGTTCTGAGTTTTGACTATATAGTAGAGTTACAAGTGGAGAAGGTAACAGGAATGAAGGTAAACAGGCCAAACTATAAAAGGGGGGACTAACAAGGTATGAGAAAACTTCCTGCAGGAGGTTCAGTGGGACAGAGAAATGGTAGGAAAATCAGTAACGAGATGATGGAATATGTGGCAACAAAGTGCAAGGAGGCAGAGGAAAGTTTTGTTCCCAAGGGAAACGGAAATAATAGGAAGACCAAAACGAGTCCTTGGTTTACCCGAAGGTGTAGGGAGGCAAAAACTAAGTGCAACAGAAATGGAAAAGGTACAGGGGCATAGGCCCCAGGAAAACAAGGAGATTAGTAGAAGAGCCGAAACGAGTATGAAACAGATAAGGGGGAGGCCCAGCGACAGTATGAAAACGACATAGCATCGAAAGTCAAATCTGACCCGAAACTGCTGTATAGCCACATTAGGAGGAAGACAACAGTCAAGGACCAGGTGATAAGGCTGAGGAAAGAAGGTGGAGAACTCACAAGAAACGATCAAGAGGTAATGTGAGGAGCTCAACACGAGATTTAAGGAAGTATTTACAGTAGAGACAGGAAGGACTCTGGGGGGACAGACCAGATGGGGACACCAGCAAGGAATACACCAACAAGTGTTGGACGACATACATACAGATGAGGAGGAGGTGAAGAAACTGCTAAGGGACATCGATACCTCAAAGGCAATGGGACCAGACAACATCTCCCCGTGGGTCCTTAGAGAGGGAGCAGATATGTTGTGCGTGCCACTTACCACAATCTTCAACACATCCCTGGAAACTGGGCAACTACCTGAGGTATGGAAGACGGCAAATGTAGTTCCCATTTTTAAAAAAGGAGACAGAAAAGAGGCACTAAACTATAGACCTGTGTCATTGACGTGTATAGTATGCAAAATTATGGAGAAGATTATCAGGAGGAGAGTGGTGGAGCACCTGGAACGGAACAGGAGTATAAATGCCAACCAGCACGGATTCACGGAAGGCAAATCCTGTGTCACAAACTTCCTGGAGTTTTATGATAAAATAACAGAAGTAAGACAAGAGAGAGAGGGGTGGGTTGATTGCATCTTCTTGGACTGCAAGAAGGCCTTTGACACAGTTCCTCACAAGAGATTAGTGCAGAAGCTAGAGCATCAGGCGCATATAACAGGAAGGGCACTGCAATGGATCAGAGAATACCTGACGGGAGGCAACAACGAGTCATGGTACGTAATGATGTATCACAGTGGGCACCTGTGACGAGCGGGGTCCCACAGGGGTCGGTCCTAGGACCAGTGCTATTTTTGGTATATGTGAACGACATGACGGAAGGGTTAGACTCAGAAGTGTCCCTGTTTGCAGATGATGTGAAGTTAATGAGGAGAATTAAATCTGATGAGGACCAGGCAGGACTTCAAAGAGACCTGGACAGACTGGACACCTGGTCCAGCAAATGGCTTCTCGAATTTAATCCTGCCAAATGCAAAGTCATGAAGATGGGGGAGGGGCACAGAAGACCACAGACAGAGTATAGGCTAGGTGGCCAAAGACTGCAAACCTCACTCAAGGAGAAAGATCTTGGGGGTGAGTATAACACCGAGCATGTCTCCGGAAGCACACATCAATCAGATAACTGCTGCAGCATATGGGCGCCTGGCAAACCTGAGAACAGCATTCCGATACCTTAGTAAGGAATCATTTCAAGACACTGTACACCGTGTATGTCAGGCCCATACTGGAGTATGCAGCACCTGTTTGGAACCCGCACTTGATAAAGCACGTCAAGAAACTAGAGAAAGTACAAAGGTTTGCGACAAGGTTAGTTCCAGAGCTAAGGGGAATGTCCTATGAAGAAAGATTAAGGGAAATCGGCCTGACCACACTGGAGGACAGGAGGGTCAGGGGAGACATGAATAACGACATAAAATACTGCGTGGAATAGACAAGGTGGACAAAGACAGGATGTTCCAGGGAGGGGACACAGAAACAAGAGGCCACAATTGGGAAGTTGAAGACACAAATGAGTCAGAGAGATAGTAGGAATATTTCTTCCAGTCATAGAGTTGTAAGGCAGTGGAATAGCCTAGAAAATGACGTAGTGGAGGCAGGAACCATACACAGTTTTAAGACGAGGTTTGATAAAGCTCATGGAGCGGGGAGAGAGAGGGCCTAGTAGCAACCGGTGAAGAGGCGGGGCCAGGAGCTAGGACTCGACCCCTGCAACCACAAATAGGTGAGTACAAATAGGTGAGTACACCACACCACACACACACCACACACACACACACAACCCACACACACACACACCACACACACACCACACACACACACCACACACACAAACACACCACACACACACACCACACACACACACACACACACACACACACACACACACACACACACACACACTGGAGGACAGGAGGGTTAGGGGAGACATGACATGCAAAATACTGCGTGGAATAGACAAGGTGGACAGAGACAGGATGTTCCAGAGATGGGACACAGAAACAAGGGGTCACAATTGGAAGTGTAAGACCCAGATGAGTCATAGGGATGTTAGGAAGCATTTCTTTAGTCATAAAGTAGTCAGGAATTGGAATAGCCTAGCAAGTGAGGTAGTGGAGGCAGGAACCATACATAGCTATAAGATGATGTATGATAAAGCTCATGGAGCAGGGAGAGAGAGGACCTAGTAGCACTCAGTGAAGAGGCGGGGTCAGGAGCTGAGTCTCCACCCCTGCAACCACAATTAGGTGAGTACAGTTAGGTGAGTACACACGCAGGGGCACAATAGGGACACCGGGTGCGTGAGTCACAACATTTAGTGTCCGTGAATATAGGTGATTTTGAGGGCTACCCAAGGGTACTGCAGGGGTCATTAAGTGTGCCAGGTTGTGAACAATCCTTGAAGAGATTTACAAGTTGCCCTGAGCCACACAAGTGTGGGGAGAGCCACACAAGTGTGGGGAGAGCCACACAAGTGTGGGGAGAGCCGCACAAGTGTGGGGAGAGTCACAATTTTATAAGTCAACTAGGTAAGACACATGTGCAACAGTTAGGTATCTTTATCTAAATACAGTTGACCTATATGTTTCATTGTAAACACAATAAGAACATAAGAACATAAGAAAGGAGGAACACTGCAGGAGGCCCGCTGGCCCACACTAGGCAGGTCCTTTACAATTCATCCCACTAACAAAACATTTGCCCAACCCAATTTTCAATGCCACCCAAGAAATAAGCTCTGATGTGAAAGTCCCACTCAAATCCAACCCCTCCCACTCATGTACTTATCCAACCTAGATTTGAAACTACCCAAAGTTCCAGCCTCAATAACCCAACTAGGTAGACTGTTCCACTCATCAACTACCATATTTCCAAACCAATACTTTCCTATGTCCTTTCTAAATCTAAACTTATCTAATTTAAATCAATTACTGCGGGTTCTCTCTTGGAGAGACATCCTCAAGACCTTATTAATATCCCCTTTATTAATACCTATCTTCCACTTATACACTTCGATCAGGTCTCCCCTCATTCTTTCTTGTAAGGAAGATTTCTAATGCTATGTATTAATTTAGTCATCCTACGCTGAATGTTTTCTAACGAATTTATGTCCATTTTGTAATACGGAGACCAGAACTGAGCTGCATAATCTAGGTGAGGCCTTACTAATGATGTATAAAGCTGCAATATGACCTCTGGACTTCTGTTGCTTACACTTCTTGATATAAAGTCAATCAGGACCTTAATCTTCCTCTACCTCCCGGAGATTTTGTTGACTTAATTGAACTCTGTGTTAATTTCAACTGTTTTTCTTTCAATAACAAGCTCTACAAACAAACCTATGGCATGGGAATGGGGTCCCCCATAAGTGCCGTCCTAGCCAACTTATACATGGAACACCTAGAGTCCGAACACTTCGCCAACATCATCCCTTCAAGCGTCACTTGGTTACGTTACGTGGACGATGTCCTCGTAATAACTCCAAAACGTTTTGATGTACGGGATCTTCAGGCAAGGCTCAACGCAGTTGAACCGGCGATCCAGTTTACACTAGAAGAAGAGTCCAATGACAAGCTACCTTTCCTCGACGTCCTCATTCACAAAGTAGACAACAACCTAAGATTTCAAGTTTATCGGAAACCCACCAATAAAAATGATCTCACACACTTCTATTCCAGTCAAGATACCAGTCATCGGGTTTTTCCTAAGAGCATACCGAATTTGTAGTCCTGAGTTTCTTGACGAGGAGTGTACATACATTCACCAAACATTCACAGAGTTACATTTTCCTTCCTTTTTCATCAAAGACTGCAAGAAAAGAGCTCTTCAGATCATAAATTCTCCACGCATCAACACCACTCCCAGCAAAGTTATAATTCTTCCCAACAGTCAGGTTGCACTGAACGTCTCAAAAGCACTTTCACAAGCTAACACCAGAGTCGCCATCGCTTCTAGCACTTCAATAAAGGATTTAACCAGGACAAAATCCAAGCACCACAAACCAGTCAATGCAGGAGTTTACACTATACCCTGTGGAGGCTGTGACAAGATTTACGTAGGTGAAACAGCCAGAAACCTCGACACCCGCCTCAATGAACACATTTACGCATGTAGGAACGATAACCTGAACAACGCCTGTGTACAACACCGAAATTCCACCAATCATCTCATGAAATTCAGAGACGCCCAATTAGTGATCAAAGAAACTAATTTCCGCAGACGCAAGTGCCTCGAATCAGCACTGATCGCTGTTTCGAATACAATTAAACAAAACAACGGCAGCTTCACCATCTCCGAAGTCTTAGCAAGAATCCTCCTGAAAACAGTAAACCCTGCCATCACATTGTCTCTCCTGTTATACTACACAAAGCACAGAGAGTGAACACTGAAACAAGCTGCCTCATTCCAGTTTATATTTGTCCAACCTATTTTTATGTTACCCAAGTAATAGCTTTTATATCCTTTTACTCATGTACGAATTAATTGCTCTACCATATTGTATTACTTTTGTCACTACTACTACTACTACTACTACTACTACTACTACTACCACTAGTGAACATCGAAATGGTACCTCACTAGTATTCACCTCACTCTGAGCCTTTATATACCCTCTGTGTCCATGTATTGTTTGTAATGGCTTGATAAAGCTCCTGGAGAGCGAAACGTTGCCACAATAAATGTCACATTAGTTGCACTTGTGTCCTTTTACTTTACATATAAATCCCAATAATCTATTTGCCTTATTACGTACGCTTAGGCATTGCTGTCTTGGTTTAAGGTTGCTGCTCACCATAACCCCCAAGTCCTTTTCGCAATCTGTATGGCTAAGTTCTACATCATTTAACTTATAAGTACTAGGGTTATGGACACTCCCAAGCTTCAGAACCTTGCATTTATCTACACTGAACTGCATCTGCCACTTTTCTGACCAAGAATAGAGTTTGTTTAAATCCTCCTGAAGTTCCATAACATCTACGTTTGAATCAATTATCCTACCTATCTTTGTGTCATCGGCGAATTTGCTCATATCACTAGTAATTCCCTCATCAAGATCATTGATATATATTATAAACAACAACGGGCCCAAGACTGATCCCTGTGGAACGCCACTTGTTACAGATCCCCACTCGGAATTAACCCCATTTATGGACACTCTCTGCTTCCTGTCAGTGAGCCATGACTCGATCCGCGAGAGCACTTTTCCCCCAATGCCATGAGCTGCCACTTTCCTTAACAGTCTATGGTGCGGAACTCTATCAAAAGCCTTACTAAAATCTAAGTAAATAATATCGAATTCTTTATCGTGGTCAACAGCCTCAAAAGCTTTACTGAAGAAAGTTAATAAATTAGTTAGACAAGACCAGCCTCTTGTGAATCCATGCTGAGTATCATTAATCAAGCTATGCTTATCGAGATGGCTTCTTATAATCTCAGCTATAATTGACTCTAGTAATTTGCCTACAATTGAGGTCAGGCTTATTGGGCGGTAATTTGACGGTAACGACTTGTCCCCTGTTTTAAAAATAGGAATTACATTAGCCATCTTCCACATTTAAAGACACTCCACCTGTTTGAAGAGATAAATTAAAAATTTTTATTTAAATGGTTCCCCGAGTTCCTTTTTGGGCATTCCTTAAAAAAACCCTTTTAAAAAAAACCTGATCAGGCCCCGGCGACTTTTTTTGTTCGTATTTCGCCCTTTTCATACCCTCGTTATATCCATATTGTGTTGTCTAAAATGTTTTTTTGGTCATGTGGAAAATAATTCTGGTTTCGAAAGAAAATTTTCATTTTGAGATTTTAAAATTTGTTTTTCAAGCCAAATTACTTTTAATCGAAATTAAATTAATGATGTGGGGAAAGTCGAAATTTTAATGATCGTTGGGGGAAAATTTTGCCAGGGAAAAACTTCTTGATTTGTAATGCAGAGGATGAACCATTGTAATTGTTTACATCCCGTCTAAATTTCCCAAACCCTTTCTGGGTTGGTATGCACTTTAGGGCCCCTGGTTCGATCCCCTGTACGGGTGGAACATTAGGACGTGTTTCTTGAAGAACTTGTTTTTTCCCGTTTAAACCCAGTTGTAAAATAGGTACCTGGGTGTTACAACCGTTGTGGGTTTGCATTCTTTCCGGGGAAAATTGGCCTAATTTGCCCGAAATGCTTTGCATAACAAGGGGCTTTCTAAATAGTAAATACGTTAACCCTTTTGTAGTTGGGGCCCGTTACCCTTTATATGTAAACCTAACCCCCGGGGGGGGATTGGAAAACCCCCGGTGAGAGTCTCAAAACTCCAGACCGTCTTACGATTTCGTGGTGATGTTGTATTGGCTTCAAGAAAAAAGATTATTATTTTTTTAAATTATTATTATTGTTTTTATTATTTTTATTATTATTAATAACAAAAAAGGCACAATCCCGTGACGGGAAAACGATCACAAAAAAAACCCCACAAAAAAGAGAAAAAACTTACGAAACGTTTGGGGTCCGATTGGGACCATTTACAAAGTTCACCAAACCCAAAAGTGGAGCAGGAGGGCTTATTAGGCAGGAAGGGTGGTGGTAGTAGTAGTAGTAGTAAAAAAAGGGGTATATAATCCCCGACAAATGAAATTAAGCACTGCGCAACCCCGGACATCCCTATGTAGACGTTTCGCCTCACCCCAGCCACTGGATGGCGAAACGTCCACAACAAAGACACCCAGACACCGCACATGTGTCTTAATTTATCAGTATTTGTAGTTGTAGAAATAGTAGTAGAAGAGGTAGAAAAAGTGTAGTGGTAGGGGGGGAATAAGGGGACGACCCAGTAAAATACAAAGGAAGGGGAGCACTGAAGAGATAGGGCCCACAAGGGAGAGCAAAGCGCCAGAGGTGGGGGAAAGGGGAAGTGGTGAAAAAAATAAAGAAGGAACAGAAACAGAGACAGAAAAAGAAAGAAACCTAGAGGGGAAAAAAGGAAAGAGGAAAGAGGAAAGGGAAGGGGGTAGAAGAAAAAAAAGAAAAAAAAAAAATGAAAAAATGAAGAGTCAGGTTAAGTCACGGGTGTTCTGAAGTTTGGAGCATTTTAAATGTTGGGAGAGGAAGGCAAACTCAGAGACGAGGGAGGGCTAAGATTCATAAAGGAAAATTGTGTATTTGGAGGATTCAACTAGACAGCGACTTTCGAGTTGGAGTAGGGAAGACGTTTTTGCAGAAGACCAGTCGTAGGTGGCTATGATCTCTGGGTGACAGAAAAGAGCATTGTTAGTGTCGGCAAGCCTAACACTATTTTTTGCTCCCTAAGTCTGTCAAAAAGAGATCGACCAGTTTCTCCGAAGTATTGAAGGCAGGAGGAGAAAGAAATAGAGAGCCCCAGGAATATTGTAGGGGGAGGGGGTTTTGAACGAGATTAGTGGAAGAGTGTTAGTTTGGCGGAAGGTAAGCTTGTGTCAAAGGGGACGGAGAGAAATTTTTGGATTAAAAAGACCGGAAATGTGGGGGAAGGGCAGAGGATAGAAGAGTTCCAGGGTAGGAGTTTGGGAGAGAAAAAAATTTTTTTGCACGAGAGAGGCGGGTCTATGAAATGGGAAGGGACCCAAGAGGGGGGGGAAAAAACGAATTATAAAGAGTGGAAATTTTGCTGGAAGGAACTGAGGATAAAGGGGGGTGGGAGGGCCGGAGAAAGAGGGAGATAAGAACATTTTTTTGACAGGGGAAGCATGATAGGAAAAGTAGTGAATGTACTGCCACTGTGAAAGGGTTTTTGGGTAAACGGAAAAGGGAAAAAAACGTATCTGAGCGGGGGGACATGGACATAAAGGAAAGGAAAGCAAGGGAATTAGATTCCCATTCGTTTAAATTTAATGGAAGGGGCAAGATTATTAAGAGCTTCAAGAAAAAGTTTGAAGGATGGAGTCATGAGGCCCAGAGCAAAGATGTCATCACATAGCGGACCCAGAGTGAAGGTTGAATCGAGTGTTGCGATGTTTTTAATTTCATCTTGTCGGTATTATTTTCCATTCTTTTACTATACTACTACCCCCACCTTTCCCGCTTATTATACCGTCCCGCTCCCTGGTTTGTGTGACTTTGTAAAGGTCTATTTGGACCGAAAAAGCGTCGTAAGTTCTCTCTTTTATGTGCGGGTTTTTTGTGTGTTTTATTTTTATTTTTATTAAAAATTTGGTGCTTGTGTTTACATTAAGGCAAGGTTCAAGTTTCTGATCACAAATGTGGGTGCACTGTGTTCCTTTTTTTGAGTCCCTTTCTTCCAGGAAGTGTCCTGACGGTAAGTACGGGGTCTTGACTCAGGTAAGGAGCTATTCTTCTTCCCTGATTAATTCGATGCCTTCCAATCCCCAAAAACTGTTACCCCCTGCGCTTTAGGTTCCCCCCGATATAAATAGATTTATTGTTATCTAGATTTTATTCCGTAATAAGTTGCTAGGCCCCTTCCAAACGGCTTCAGAATTTAAAAACCGTGTCTAGTGCTCAGTAGACGTAAAGAATATTTTGGGGTGTGTCATACAGTTTTCAAGTTTTTTTTTTTTTTTTGAAAGAGGAAAAAAATTTTTTTAGTTGAAAATGATGAGGTTGTGCCGGGGAACGTTATTTAAACGTTATTTTGATGTTGTGATTGAAAGTTGCTTGTCAGCGCATACAAATTTTTTTAAATTTGGAAACGTTGGATTTCGTGGTTTAAGGAAGAATGTCTCCCCTAGATCGGATTGAAACTTTTGATTTTAGTGTTTACTAAGGGGGATACCATGTAATTATTCATATATAGGTAACAGTCTTAAAAAAAAGATATTTTCACACCTCTCCACAAATACACAAGCAAAAATACAAAGTACATCCCCCATGCAAAAGTAAGTAAACACTTTGGAATCACACTTAGGGGATCACACGTAATATATTACACAAACACGATATTTCACAGCATAAATATTACACATTTGAAGTATATTAATAACCACCATAATACGAAATTGTTTAAATTAAATATGCACAAAAAATATACTCAAGGTGAAAAGAATAAACGTATATGACTCAATATACATCCCCCAGAAAACAAATTTTTATATTCGTCGATTAGAGATTTTTTACACTCTTCAATTTTCTTGTATATAGAAGAAGAGAAGGCGGGGGAAAAAAGTAGGAATAAGGGGAAAATTTCCGGATTTCCAGCAAAAACCGGGTTACATATAGTTCAAATTTTTCACCATCTACACTGTTCCTTTTGCATGTGCTGAAAGAAAGTGCGTGGGAAAAAAAGTTGGAATATGGCGACTTTTTTGGGGGGGATTTCGCTTTAACGAAAAATATTAATTAGGTGTCCCGTGATGTACTTTTTAGAGGTTGATTGATTTTTTTTTCCTCTCCTTCTCGATTTTATTTTGATATATCTGGACGCTGTATCCCTTACAGGCTTAAAGCTTTTTATGATAATAAAATAATTTTTTTCATCATAACTGTGGCGCCTATCAATCGGGTTTTCAAATTTTAAATTTATGTACGAAAAACGAGGATCAAATTCTTTAACATGTTGATGCATAAGGGTTTTTCCCGTACCAACTCCATCCTTGGTCCCCATGATTTAGAAATCGTAATGAACATTTGAAAACAAACCTACTCTATGCCCGACTCTTGACCGGGGGTTCAACCCCGGCCCGGGGGTATGGTTTGGCTCTCCATGTATCGGGCCCACTATGGGCTCCGGTTTTCCCAATATTCTCCCTGTGGTCGAAATCGTCATCCCAGTAACTTTGTTCTGCTCAGTGGTTTCGACCACTCAGCCAAGTGTGTCCCCCTCGCTCTGTTGTTCTCTTCATTTTCCTTTGGGGCCTCCTGCATTCTGGGGTGGGTTACACATACTTATGTTCCCCCAGACTGAAATTGTCTACGTTTAACGTGTGCTGTTCTTGTGTATGTAGATTTGTGGTGTGTGTGGTGTGTGTGTGTGTGTGTGTGTGTTGTTGCGCCGCGCGTACTCACCTATTTGTGGCTGAGGGTCGAGTCACAGCTCCGGGCCCCGGGTCTTTTCCTGATTGTACTAGTCCTTTCTCCCCTGCTACATAAAACTTTATGAACCTGTTTTAAAAACCATGTTTGGGTGAATATTTGCAATGCACCCTGTAGCCCCTGTGCAGCCTGTAGCACCCCTGTAACTGTCCAACTCGTGTGTGTCCTGGGTAAAAACCCACTTTTCTTGTCGATATAAGCTAACTATACACTGTATTTCTTTATGGATACATTTATTTCACTTTTTTATCTTTCTTGATACACTTTTGGGCACGTCGCCTGCCCCACTAGGCCCCCATTTCGAATGCCCCCACCATGTATCACTTTTGTTCCCTATAAACTTAAAATGGTATACAATCCGACAGGTTGTTAGAAAAGAACTAGCAACAGTTAGGTATCTTTATTTCAAACGTTTCCCACAAGTAGGTTCTTCGACGGTACAAAAAAAATGATAGAAGTAGAAAGATTTAAAGGGCGATGTAATCAGTCTCACCCTCTTCACATCCCCTCAGCCTACCCTCACCCCGGACCCCTTTCCCTTCTCCTAAAAAACGGGGAGGGGTGTCTTCAAACAACACCAGAAAAATACTAACCTCCCCTATGACTACAAAAACAAAACCCACTCTGACATTGACACTAAACTTGATCTCATTCAAAAACCCCTTACACAAACAGCCAACCCCGCAATCCCAAAGAAAAACACCCCGTTATTCTTAAAAACCCTAAATCAGAACAAAAAGGTAATTATTGCTACAAACCGCTTCCTTACAACACCAGGATTTAATAAAGTCCGATTAGATCCACTTCCCTTTAGAAAAAAAAAAAAAAAAAAATTTTCTACACAGCCTTGATAAGACCACAACAATCACTGGTCACAAATCTACAACAAGCAGACAAACAGCGTATTAAAAAACATCAAAGATTCTGGAACTTTATAAAAAAAATCAAAGGACAACCCCCAACAAATTAAAAACACATCCCCCACAACGACAAACATGTCAGACCCGAGGCGCTACTAACATCTTAAAAACATTATTTTAATTTAAATTTATATATTAATATTATATTATATATATATATATAATTTTTATAATCATATTCAAAAAAGTGGGCTGTTCCACCGAAGCGGGTGGCCAAAAAGAAAGAAAACCCCAAAAAAAAAAATATTTCATCATTCAACACTTTAACCTCATTTACATAATCCTCGTTTTTTCAGAGGGCCCAGAATACAACAGTTTAGAAAACTGTACGTATAAGTACCAATATATACCCTCAAACTGTAAATTTCCCCCAAACCCCTCCTTTGAGTGCAGGCTTGTCTTCCATTTCCCGGGGCTCAAGTCCCGGGTATATAAAATAAAGGGTTTTCCCGAATCCCCTTACTAATTTACCCTGCTCACACTCCCAAAAGCTCTTCAGATCCCAATTCCATTCCTCCATTCATCCTATCTAACACCTCGCGCACGTTTTGGAAAAACCCGCCCCCCGTCCACAAAACCTCCTTTACCCCTCCCTCCAACCCTTTTGAGGAACCCCTACCCCGCTTTTGCCCTATAGATTTTTACACTCTCCATGTCATTCTACTTTTTATGCTTCTCTCAAAATGAGTTAAATGATCAAACCACCTCAAAAATCCTCTTCAGCCCCCGGCTAAAAACTTTTATTTAAATCCCCAAACCCTTTTCCTGATTTCCACACTCGAACTTTCTGCATAAAATTACACCCCACATTGCCCTTAGACGGACTCTCCCCTGCCTTCCAAAAGCTCCCCGCGCGCTTTACCCCAAGTTCCTCCCCTATAAAAGTGTTGGTCCCTATATTTTTTACTTCCCTTCTTTGCCTCCTAGTAACGTTTTTTTTCTCCACATATACCCCAACACACCCCCTCACCTTTTTTCCTTCATCAATTTTATGTTTAATTATCCTTCTAAATCCATCCATGACACGTCAATCACAAAAATCTTTAAAACATTTTTTTTTACTCCCCCCCAATTTGATATCCATTTTTTCTTTACTAAATCATTTCATCCCCCATCACCATATCTTTTTATGTTCATTTCAACTTTTACCCTTTTCCCCACTCCCAAATATCACTAACCTTTTAAATTTTTTTAGAATTCCCCTAAGCACAGTATTTAAACAAAAAGAACTGTGTCAATTTCCCCTTTTGCTTGATTCCCCATAATTTTAAACCCAGACGAGTGCATTGACGTAACAACACTGATAGTAAAGGGGTCGAACCTATTCTCTTTGGCCCCCTCTGGTGGGGAAAGGAGACTCGCTTAGTCACGGGACCACCAATTCTCAAGGGAGCCCCAGCCCGCTAGGTGTTGTACTCGTAAACCGAAAACATATTTGGTGTGAAAGCCCCTGAGTTAAATTTTTTCTATCCCCCTTTGGGGTACGGCAGCATTTTATTTTTGTACCCCCAAAAGGTGGTATTTATCAATAACCACACTTCTATATTATCGTGGGGACAAAAATTAAGTTTTGCTGTTGGGC
>NC_069466.1:6411021-6427642 GCF_026875155.1 Cherax quadricarinatus
CTTGTTACTGATCCCCACTCGGATTTAACCCCATTTATGGACACTCTCTGCTTCCTGTCTGTTTGCAATGATTCGAACCACGAGAGCACTCTTCCCCCAATGCCATGAGCTGCTACTTTCTTCAACAGTCTTTGGTGCGGAACTCTATCAAATGCCTTACTAAAATCTAAGTAAATAATATCAAATTCTTTATCGTGGTCAACAGCCTCAAAAGCTTTACTGAAGAAAGTTAATAAATTAGTTTGACAAGACCGGCCTCTTGTGAATCCATGCTGAGTATCATTAATCAAGCTATGCTTATCGAGATGGCTTCTTATAATATGAGCTATAATTGACTCTAGTAATTTGCCTACAATTGAGGTCAGGCTTATTGGGCGGTAATTTGACGGTAACGACTTGTCCCCTGTTTTAAAAATAGGAATTACGTTAGCCATCTTCCACATATCAGACACTACACCTGTTTGAAGAGATAAATTAAAAATATTAGTTAATGGTTCACAGACTTCCATTTTGCATTCCTTTAGAACCCTTGAAAAAACCTCATCAGGACCCGGTGACTTATTTTGCTTAAGTAGGTCTATCTGCTTCACAACTAGTGACTGTGATGTTGCATAATTTATCTTCTTCTGGCCCACTATAAAAATTAATTACAGGAATATTATTAGTGTCTTCCTGTGTAAAAACCGAGAGAAAATAATTATTTAAAATCGAGCACATTTCATTCTCTTTGTCCGAAAGATGCCCATAGTTATTTTTAAGGGGACCTATCTTATCTCTGACTTTTGTTCTATATACCTGGAAAAAACTTTTTGGGTTAGTTTTAGAATCCCTAGCAACTTTTATTTCATAGTCCCTTTTAGCTTTTCTTATCCCCTTTTTAATGTCCCTCTTAAGGTCAATATACTGATTCATAAGATGACCCTCGCCTCCTTTGATACGCCTATAAATTCCTTTCTTATGCCCTAGTAGATATTTCAGCCTATTATTCATCCATTTTGGGTCATTTCTTTTTGATCTAATTTCTTTATAAAGGATAAATGTTCTTTGAGCAGCATGTATTGTGTTCAGAAAACTGTCATATTGATAGCTCTCTTCGTTACCCCAGTCAACAGATGATAAGTGTTCTCTAAGCCCATCGTAATCGGCTAGGCAAAAATCTGGGACTGTTACTGAGTTATCCCTACTATCATACTTCCATTCAATTCTAAATGTAATTGATTTGTGGTCGCTAGCACCCAGTTCCTCTGAAACTTCTAAATTATTAACAAGGGATTCATTGTTTGCCAGAACTAAGTCAAGCAGGTTATTACCCCTTGTAGGTTCTGTCACAAACTGATTCAAAAAACAATCCTGAACTACTTCTAAGAAGTCGTATGATTCTAAATTCCCAGTCAAGAAATTCCAATCAATATGACTAAAGTTAAAGTCTCCTAGAATTACTACATTATCATGCCTTGTGGCCCTAACAATTTCCTCCCATAGTAGTCTTTCCCTGTCCCCACTAAAATTTGGGGGACGGTATATCACACCTAAAGTTAATTTTTCATGCCCCTCTAAAAAAATTTTTTCCAAAACAAACTCTGTATGTGTTATTTCAGACTTAATACCCGTTTTAATGCAACAGTTCAAGCGATCTCGGACATACAATGCCACCCCACCCCCCTTCCCGATACTTTTATCTACTTGGAACAATTTGAAACCCTGAATGTGACATTCTGCAGGCATGTCCCGACTTTTTGAATTAAACCACGTCTCAGTAATGGCAAATACATCTATGTTACCTGCACTAGCAACTAGAATCAACTCGTCTATCTTATTCCTAGCACTGCGACTATTTGTGTAATATATACTTAAAGACCCTCCTTTCTCTTTATCATTCCTGCTCCTTTCTGTTTTCCACTAAAACCTATTACTGCCCTTTGGGTCAATTAGTGCCACTGGCTTTCCGATATCCACCTCATTTTGCCTATTACTAGTACTCCTATTACTCATATTACTACCCTGAGACTTTACAGTTTTCCCGCAAAAACCCATACCACTAACTATTCCTAGTTTAAAGACCTAACAGCTCCCTCCACTGCGTTGGCCAGTGCTCCCACCCCACACCTAGATAAGTGAACCCCATCCCTGGCATACATGTCATTTCTGCTATAGAAGAGGTCCCAGTTGTCAATGAATGTTACTGCATTTTCCTTACAGTATTTGTCCAGCCAGCAATAGACACCAATTGCTCTGGACAACCATTCATTTTCAACTCCTCTCCTTGGCAAAAAAAACGAAGGGAGCTATCAATGTTACAGTTTTCTGAACACACTACATGATGCTCAAAGAACGTTCATCCCTTATAAAGAAATTAGATCAAATAGAAATGACCCAAAATGGATGAATAATAGGCTGAAATATCTACTAGGGCATAAGAAAGGAATTTATAGGCGTATCAAAAGAGGCAAGGGTCATCTTATGAATCAGTATATTGACATTAAGAGGGACATTAAAAAGGGGATAAGAAAAGCTAAAAGGGACTATGAAATTAAAGTTGCTAGGGATTCTAAAACTAACACAAAAAGTTTTTTCCAGGTATATAGAACAAAAGTCAGAGATAAGATAGATCCCCTTAAAAATAACTATGGGCACCTTACTGACAAAGAGAATGAAATGTGCTCGATTTTAAATAATTATTTTCTCTCGGTTTTTACACAGGAAGACACTAATAATATTCCGGTAATTAATTTTTATAGTGGGCCAGAAGAAGATAAATTATGTAACATCACAGTCACTAGTGAAATGGTTGTGAAGCAGATAGACCGACTGAAGCAAAATAAGTCACCGGATCCTGATGAGGTTTTTTCAAGGGTTCTTAAGGAATGCAAAATGGAAGTGTGTGAACCATTAACTAATATTTTTAATTTATCTCTTCAAACAGGTGTAGTGTCTGATGTTAAGTACAGGTCACCACTGAGTTAAGTAAAGGTCAGTGGTGACCTGTACTTAACTTCGAGTGGTGACCTGTACTTAACTCAGTGGTGACCTGTTCTTAACTTTAGTGGTGACCTGTACTTAACTCTGTGGTGACCTGTACTTAACTCAGTGGTGACCTGTACTTAACTCAGTGGTGACCTGTACTTAACTCAGTGGTGACCTGTACTTAACTCAGTGGTGACCTGTACTTAACTTTGAGTGGTGACCTGTACTTAACTCAGTGGAGACCTGTACTTAACTCTGTGAAGAAGTGTCTTGTTTGCTCCCGTGGACAGAACCAAGATGCCCTCCATCGAGCAACTTTACCAGCAACTTAAGGAAGAATTGAGGGCAGCGAGAATGGAGATTCGGCGATTGACCGAGGAAAACAAGAGGATTCGTAGTAGTCCTCCTGTTTCGAGTCCTCAGTTCAAGAAGGGATCGTGGTCAGTGGCTGGACAGCAGGGGACGACGAAGTTGACGATCAAGAAGACGAATGGAAAGCCAGAAACGATGAAGAAGAAAGAGACTGCTGTGGAAACTCCCGTGGAAACCTCCAACGCATTCTCGGTGCTACCCGACGAATGTGAGTCGACTACTGGGATCGTCACGATGAACGACAACAAGGAAGGTAAGAATATTGTTGTTGTTGGGGATAGCCAGGTTAGATACATGGAAAAGGCATTCTGCTTGATGGACAGGAGAAGGAGACAAAGGGTATGCTCTCCTGGGGCTGGGATGGAGGACATTCTTAGCCGGCTTTACAACATCATGAACGGTAATGGGATCAATCCTATTATTTGCCTCAGTGCTGGAGGCAATGATGTAGGCAAGCGTAGAAGTGAGGATTTAGATAGAAAGTTCAGGACAGCTATAGACATAATTAGGAAGAAGGGGGGCGCCCTGTTATATGTTGCATTTTGCCAAGAAAAGGTGTTGGTAATGAATGGTTGTCCAGAGCAATTGGTATTAATTGTTGGCTCGATAAACACTGTAAGGATAATGCAGTACCATTCTATGACAACTGGGACAACTTCTATGGCCGAAATGACATGTATGCCAGGGATGGGGTTCACTTATCCAGGGCAGGTGTGGGGTTTTCTTGCTAACTCAGTTGAGGGGGTTGTTAGGACTTTAAACTAGGATTAGTTAGAGGTATGGGTTTAGAAATGATTAATAATGAGTATGGATATATTGACTTATGCTCTGATATTAAGAATCTTAATAGTAACTGTCATGGAGTAACTCTGGGAAATGATAATTTCAGAAATTGTGTAAAAACAAAGATGAATAGAAAAAATGTGCAGAAGAAAAACGATATGATGGTATTTTATGCTTACAGTCGAAGTGCAAGAAATAAAACTAATGAACTACGTTTGGTAGCATGTGCTGGGAACTTTGATATCATTGCATTAACTGAAACGTGGTATGAATTAAAGAGTCGGGATTAGACTGCTGAGTGTAATATTCAGGGATTTAAGCTGTTCAATGTGGATAGATCTAATGGGAAGGGGGGAGGAGTTGCATTGTATGTTCGAGAAAATATTAATTGTTGCATAAAAACAGGTATAAAAATAGATGGAGCAGTAACAGAGTCTGTTTGGGTAGAGTTCGTGGGGGTAAAAGAAAAACTAATTCTAGGTGTAATATACCGACCTCCAGGCTTGGATCACGATAGAGGGAGACTTCTTTGGGACGAAATTGTTAGGGCTTCTGGACACAGTAACATAGTCATAGTAGGGGACTTTAACTTTAGTCAAATTGACTAGAATTCTTGACAGGTAACCTAGAGTCCAGTGACTTTATGGAAACAGTTCAGGACTGTTTTCTGAAACGAGCGTAACTGAGCCTACCAGGGTAATAATTTGCTAGACCTAGTTTTGTCAAATAAGGAAACACTCGTGAATAATCTGGAGATCACTGAAGAGCTTGGCGCAAGTGATCACAAATCCATCACTTTTAGCATTAACTGGGAATGCAAGAATAATGATAATACAGTAAAAATCCCTGATTTTCGTTCTACCAATTATAATGGACTTAGGGAACACCTGTCTAATCTTGATTGCAGTTATCTAGCTAATTATTTTATTAACGATGATCATACTTATGATTATGAAGGGATCTGCTTTTATGATTGTTTTCTTAATAATGTACACCGTGCCCAGAGTACATACATTCCCCATAGAGAAATTAGGTCTAATAATAACGATCCCAAATGGGTTAACAGGAGGCTAAAGCATCTATTAGGGGAGAAAAGGGGAATTTATAGGCGATCAGAAGAGGAGAGGTTAACCTTACTGACCAAAATGTTCAGCTTAAAAGAAAATAAAAAAAGGCGATTAGAAAGGCTAAACGTGACTATGAAATTAGAGTTGCTAATGAATCAAAGACTAATCCAAAGGGATTCTTTCAAGTGTATAGGACGAAGGTGAAGGAAAAAGTAGGACCTCTGAAAATTGGGAATGAAGAGCTGACGGATAACGAACTGGAAATGTCCTCCTTATTTAATGACTATTTTTTGTCAGTTTTTTACACAGGAAGATGTAAATGAGATTCCAGTAATCAACGATTACTTAGTTCCTGATGAATTTAAGTTAACTAATATTACTGTCACGAGGGACATGGTTATTAAACAGATAAACAAACTGAAGCAAAATAAGTCCCCGGGACCCGATGAGCTGTTTTCCAGTGTACTTAAGGAATGCAAGATGGAGCTTAGTCACCCATTAACGAGTGTATTCAATGCATCCATCCTTACCAGTGTTGTCCCAGAGTTGTGGAATATGGCTAATGTGTTCCTATATTCAAATCAGGGGATAAGTCCACTCCTTCAAATTACCGTCCAATAAGCCTGACATCTATAGTGGGCAAGTTATTAGAATCAATTATAGCTGACATTATCAGAAGTCACCTTGAAGAACATAACTTGATAAATGAATCTCAGCATGGATTCACGAGAGGTCGTTCCTGCCTCACAAACTTACTGACGTTCTTAAATAGAACATTTGAGGCAGTTTGACAGCGATAAGGAATATGATATTGTTTATTTGGATTTTAGTAAAGCTTTCGACAGAGTACCTCACAAGAGACTCTTAAGAAAAGTGGCAGCTCATGGTATAGGAGGTAAAGTTCTAGCATGGATTGAGGCATGGCTAACCAATAGAAAGCAGAGAGTTACTATTAATGGAGTGAAATCTGAATGGGGATTAGTCACTTGTGGCGTTCCACAAGGATCAGTTTTAGGCCCTCTCTTGTTCATAATTTTACATTAATGACCTTGATGAAGGGATTACGAGTGACATGAGTAAATTTTCTGATGATACAAAGATAGGCCGTATAATTCACTCTGAGGAGGATATCAATGAACTCCAGGACGATTTGGACAAATTAAAGTCTTGGTCTGAAAAATGGCAGATGAAGTTCAATGTGGATAAGTGTAAGGTACTTGCCCTTGGTAATGAAAATAACCCTCGAAGATATAATCTAGGTGAAGTAGAGCTTGATCATACAGAATGTGAAAAAGACTTGGGAGTCGTGGTAAGCAGAAATCTAAAGCCAAGACAGCATGCCTTAGTGTGCGCAAAAAGGGCCCAACAGATTTCTTGGATTTTTTCTCAAGAAGTATAATAACAGAAGCCAAAAGTTTTTTGCAGCTCTATACATCACTAGTGGGGCCCTCATTTAGATTATGCTGCTCAGTTTTGGTCTCCTTACTACAGGATGGATATAGACTCATTAGAAAGCATACAGAGAAGAATGACTAAAATGATTTACTGTGTAAGGAACCTCCCGTATTAAGATAGACTTAAAGCCTTAAATCTCCACTCTCTGGACAGGCGTAGAACGAGAGGAGATATCATTGAAGTGTATAAGTGGATGAAGGGCATAAACAAGGGAGATATCAATAAAGTACTGAGGGTGTCGAACCAGGTAAGAACCAGAAATAATGGATATAAGTTGGATAAATTTAGATTTAGAAAAGACATAAGTAAGTATTGGTTTTCTAACAGAGTTGTAGATGCATGGAACAGTCTTCCTAGTGGGGTCATAGAGGCTAGGACCTTGTGTAGCTTTAAGAAGAGACTGGACAAATATATGAGTGGGAGGGGCTGGGTTTGATTGGTGTCATTGGGTACGGTAGTTATTTCTTGGGTGGCTTTAGGTAGAGATCGTTTTGATAAGGACCTGCCTCGTATGGGCCAGTAGGCCTTCTGCAGTGTTCCTACATTCTTATGTTCTTATGTGGAAGACGGCTAATGTAATTCCTATTTTTAAAACAGGGGACAAGTCGTTACCCTCAAATTACCGCCCAATAAGCCTGACCTCAATTGTAGGCAAATTACTAGAGTCAATTATAGCTGAGATTATAAGAAGCCATCTCGATAAGCATAGCTTGATTAATGATACTCAGCATGGATTCACAAGAGGCCGGTCTTGTCTAACTAATTTATTAACTTTCTTCAGTAAAGCTTTTGAGGCTGTTGACCACGATAAAGAATTTGATATTATTTACTTAGATTTTAGAAAATCATTTGATAGAGTTCTGCACCAAAGACTGTTGAAGAAAGTAGCAGCTCATGGCATTGGGGGAAGGGTGCTCTCGTGGATCAAATCATGCTCACAGACAGGAAGCAGAGAGTGTCCATAAATGGGGTTAAATCCGAGGGGGGGATCAGTAACAAGTGGCGTTCCACAGGGATCAGTCCTTGGGCCCGTTGTTGTTTAATATATGTCAATGACTTTGATGAAGGAAAATTACATGATATGAGCAAATTCCCGCCGATGACAACGAAGATGGGTTAGGATAATTGATTCAAACGTAGATGTTCAGGAACTTAAGGAGGATTTAGACAAACTCTACTCTTGGTCAGAAAAGTGGCAGTTGCAGTTCAATGTAGATAAATGCAACGTTCTGAAGCTCGGGAGTGTCCATAACCCTAGCACTTATAATTTAAATAATGTAGAACTTACCAAAACAGATTGCGAAAAGGACTTGGGGGTTATGGTAAGCAGCAACCTTAAACCAAGACGGCAATGCCTAAGCGTACATAATAAGGCAAATAGATTACTGGGATTTATATCAAGAAGTGTGGAAATAAATGGTATAAAATACCGACACAATGGAAATATCAACACAAATGCAGTATAATGAGATCCTTTATTGACAACGTTTCACCCACACAGTGGGCTTTTTCAAGTCACACACGGATCTACCTGGGGTTGTAGTGAAATGTATAATGTTCGCCCAAGACCATATCCTGGCAGGGGTTTCCCAATCTTGCGATGACCCGCCCTCTGGCTCCCGATGGAGAAAGGTTTCCACAAATGATGCGACGCATGCCGCTCAAGCGCCCTTCTGGTCAGTTCAACTGGTGCATCTCATAAGCGACACCATATGTAACTATGGACACTAGCGAGGAGGAGGGTATGCCCCATTATTACAGGAAACAGCTTGTCGGTTTCGTTGACCCCATGATACACTATTGGGCCGCAGTCATCTCTGGTCCTCTTCGGGAGGGAATACCCACCCCTAGTTGCCTGCAGAGTGTCTCAGTAGCTTCGCACTCTAGAAGATAGGTGTTAGGGCCGCTGGACAACGTGCTGACAGTACTGGCACATCTCCTCCTCAGCCTTGTCTTCCACATCTTGGCTGGGGGAAAGCCCAAACGAACCCGATGGATGGCGGTACACTGCGCTCTGGACCAGCTTTTATCATATGGAGGGGGTTCTCCCTGAGTCGCTGCTCGGTACCACTGTTGAGATGGGTTATCATCTAAGACCTCCCCCATAAGTTTCGTGTCTCTGGCAGCCACCAGTTTGGTCTGTCGTAGGCTGATTGGGACAGTAATCCCAACAAGTGGATAGTCTGTTGCTGCCTTGGCTGCATCATCTGCCGCCTCATTTCCCCGGTTTGCCAGCAGGGCGGGGGATCCAGTTCAATGTCGATCTATTACCCTGAACTTCTAAGGCTGTCATTATGCTCAGGATCGATGTGATGAGGTGAACATTATCCTGTGGTTGAGGATGGGAGAGGACATTGATTGCAGAGGTGGAATAAACATGTAATGACAGGTCGGAGTCGATGTCGTAGGCATGTGACAAGGGCCTGCTGAATCGCCACCAGCTCAGCTTGAAGGATCGGCAGTGGTCACGGAGCCCGCCAGCCTTGTGTGGGGACCATTGTGGTACAGTCCAGCTGCTGCTCTCTTCCTACAGGGTCGACAGAACCATCTTTTGAAATACACTGCACATGTGCCTCCCTCTGCCAGTGCCATGCTTGTCTCAGCATGATTGCTGAGGGTTCTCGACTGCAGAGACACTTAGAGATGGGCGGGCTGCATGAGGAAACATCGGCTGGATCTGGGCGCCGGGGAGGTGGGGGATGGTACCCAGCAACAGGAAGGTCACAACTCTTCTCACAGAGCAGCTGTACAGGCAGCAGCTTCCGCCCAGCAGCACAAAACGAACGAATCCAGGAGTAGTCCGTGAAGAGTGTGGGATCTTGTGACATGGTTGTTAATATCCGTCTCCTTAGTGGGGTACCTTGCTGCCGGTGCAGAATCGTGGCCACTTTGCAGGCGTTTATGTATCTTACTCTGTCACCCCAAGGAAGGAAGCCGGCCTCAGATCTGAGACATACAGTGTTGGTCCAAAATGGGGGCACCAAGCATAGTTTCTTATCGCCTGTTTTTGACGACCTCCACCCTTTGCCTGCTCTGCGGGAAGAGACGAGCTAAAGCCGGTGCACTGTAGTCAATGAGCGAGCGTATAGCTTGTATTATAGTACAAGCGAAGTACATCTTTGCTTCCCCCTGCAGGGTGCCTCGCATGGCTCTCATGGCGTTGAGTCTGAGTAGAGCACGTGACCTGCATACTCGCCTGTTCCTGAAAGGTCAGCTTTTTTTTCAATGTAGATTCCCAAGTAAGGTAGGAGCCTGTCCACTCAAGTTCATATCCTGAATACATAATCTATTCATAGGATCTGGTCCCTTGAACATCATTGCAAGAGATTTTCTCGCCGAGATCTTGAGGCCTAGTTTCCTTACAAGACTGCGTAATTAGGTCCAAAGCTCTCTGAGCCTGTCGTTCTAAATTGCCCTTTCCCATTCACTACTAGTGCAAGATCATCAGCATAGCTGAGGAGCTGTGTACCACATGAAAGGGAAGGCTCACAAGTTCCTGCAAAAGGGAAATTTAAACAGGGTAGGACTAGCACACCTCCTTGTGGCTACCGTTTTCCGGGGTTTTCAAGGAAGAGTAGTGTCCCTGATAGCTGACCCGGGCCTGCCTGCCCCTTAGGTAGGACACTATCCAGGCCAGGAGGCGTCCTTTGATTCCCTTCCGAGCAAGTTTTGCCAGAATTGCTGTGGGCTGGCTAGCTCAAATGCCTTCTCAAGGTCGAGGTAGACGACGATACTAAGGTTTTTTGTTGCTATCAGCAATCTGGTTTAGTAGAGTGGTTATGCACTCTGCTGTTCCCACTCCTTTGGTGAAGCCAAATATGTTGATGATGAGAGGGTCCAAGTTTCCATAGGAGGCGGTTTAAAACACCACCTCTCAGTAGTTTTGGGCTAAGCAGCGGGCAGCGATAAGGGTCTCTACTGCCTGGGTCCTTGGGCTTTGGAATTGGTACGATTGTAGCTTTCTTCCAAGCTGCTGGGAGTGTCCTGGCCCTCCACGACTTGTTAATGACGTCTAGTATGGCCTCCCATCCACTCTGCCCAGCCCTTGCAATCATGGAGTACGTCAAAACCATCGATGCCCGGGGCAGTGTCACCTGTGTTCTTAATGGCACGTCGGAGTTCCAAGTCCGTGAGGTCTACATCATCACATCTTCCGACTCACAGCAGCTTGTTTTTCGTTAGCTGGCGCTGTGGCAGAAGATCCGCCCTGTATATTCCGGATGTCCTCCCGGGAGCTGAGGGGAGGCTCCCCTGGAAGTGAAAAGCTCCACTATTTTCTCTGCTTCCTGGGATGGGTTCGGGTGTGCTGGTGCCTCGCTTGCTCTTGCCAGTTGCTATGTTGAGCTTGCCCCATATCTCAGATAAGGTGGTGTGTTGCCCGAATGTTGAGGACCACTCCAGCCATTTCTCAGTTTTTACTCTGAGAGAGATTCTGCGGGCATGCTGCACAATGGCTCTCAGAGTATTCCTGTTCTCTGCCGTAGGGTTACGCCTGTATAGGTTCCTAAAAGAGGTGATGCGGTGGTTCTGCTCCTGCACCTCGTCGTTGTAGAACCACCAGTCTCTTTTGTGAGTGCGTCCTGCGGACTTCTTTGGAATAGTGCACTCTGCTGCCTGGATGAGAACAGTGATTAGCTCCTGTTCACATACCTGGGGCGCCCATTACCATCTATAACATCTACAAGAACCCAAGACACACCCTCGACATTGCAGAGGTCCTCACACTAGCACGCACTGAGTGTATTATTGTGGGTGGAGATTTCAACGCACATCACCCTGTTCTGCACTCTCACTCAGCAACCAATGCTGCTGGCAGACATATAGCAATGCTCCTACATGATATTCCAGAGGTAAAGTTGCTAAACAATGGAGACCCCACACACCTCTTGGGTGGCTGCCTCGACCTTACCTTCGGGACAAGACAACTCACAGCAGGAGCCACATGGAAAACTCATCCTCACCTTGTCAGTGACCACTTTGCAGTGATCACCACCTTCAACATCAACAGGCCTCCCACAGTTGAGCTGCCTTCTAGATGGGACGTAAAGGGGGCCAACTGGAAGGTGTTCCAGGATTATCTTCATAACTGTGGTCCACAATACTCTCTATCTGAAGACTGTGATACGCTGAACAGGAGCTAATCAAATGTTCTCATCCAGGCAGCAGAGTGCGCAAATTTCCCAAAAAGTCCGCAGGACGCACTCACAAAAGAGACTGGTGGTTCTACAATGACGAGGTGCGGGAGCAGAACCACCACATCAACTCTTTAGGATGCTATACAGGCGTAACCCTACGGCAGAGAAACAGGAATACTCTGAGAGCCATTGTGCAGCATACCTGCAGAATCTCTCTCAGAGTAAAAACTGAGAAATGGCTGGAGTGGTGCTCATCATTCGGGCATCACACCACCTTTCCCGAGATATGGGGCAAGCTTTAACATAGCAACTGGCAAGAGCAAGCCGGGGCCACCCCGCACACTCGAACCTATCCCAGGGAAACAGAAAAAACTAGTGGAGCTTTTTTACTTCCAGGGAGCCTCCACTCAGCTCCCACAGGACATCCGGAATATACAGACGGATCTTCTGCCACAGCGTCATCTAACGATACAAGCTGCATGTGAATCGGAAGATGTGACTGATGTAGACCTCACGGACTTGGAACTCCGACATGCCATTAAGAACACAGGTGACACTGCCCCGGGCATCGATGGTGTGACGTACTCCATGATTGCACGGGCTGGGCAGAGTGGATGGGAGGCCATACTAGACGTCATTAACAAGTCGTGGAGGGCCAGGACACTCCCAGCAGCTTGGAAGAAAGCTACAATCGTACCAATTCCAAAGCCCAAGGACCCAGGCAGTATGAGACCCATATCACTGACCAGCTGCTTAGCCAAGACTGCTGAGAGGATGGTGTTAAACCGCCTCCTATGGAAACTTGGATCCTCTCATCATCACATATTTGGCTTCACCAAAGGAGTGGGAACAGCAGAGTGCATAACCACTCTACTAAGCCAGATTGCTGATAGCAACAAAAAACCTAGTATCGTCGTTTACCTCGGCCTTGAGAAGGCATTTGAGCTAGCCAGCCCCACAGCAATTCTGGCAATACTAGCTCGGAAGGGAATCAAAGGACGCCTCCTGTCCTGGGTAGAGTCCTTCCTTAGGGGCAGGCAGGCCTGTGTCAGCTTTCAAGGACACTACTCTTCCTTTAAAACCCTGGAAAACGGTACGCCACAAGGAGGTATGCTCAGTCCTACCCTGTTTAACATCCTTATGCAGGAACTTGTGAGCCTTCCCTATATTCAGGATATAGAACTTGAGTGGACAGGCTCCTACCTGTACTTGGGAATCTACATTGATAAAAAGCTGACCTTTCAGAAACAGGCCGAGTATGTCAGGTCACGTGCTCTACTCAGACTCAACGCCATGAGAGCCATGATGAGGCACCGTGCAGGGGCAAGCAAAGATGTACTTCGCTTGTACTATATACAAGCTATTCGCTCGCTCATTGACTACGGTGCACCTGCTTTATCTCATCTCTTCACGCAGAGCAGGCAAAGGGTGGAGGTCGTACAAAACCAGGCGATAAGAACTATGCTTGGTGCCCCCATCTGGACCAACACAGTATGTCTCAGATCTGAGGCCCGGTTTCCTTCCTTGGCTGACAGAGTAAGATACATAAACGCCTGCAAAGTGGCCACGATTTTGCACCGGCAGCAAGGTACCCCACTAAGGAGACGGATATTAACAACCATGTCACAAGATCCCACACTCTTCACGGACTACTCCTGGATTCGTTTGTTTTGTGCTGCTGGGCGGAAGCTGCTGCCTGTACAGCTGCTCTTTGAGAAGAGTTGTGACCTTCCTGTTGCTGGGTGCCATCCACCACCTCCCTGGCGCCCAGATCCATCCGATGTTTTCATCATGCAGCTACCAATCTCTAAGTGTCTCTGCAGTCAAGACACCCTCAGCAATCATGCTGAGACAAGCATTGGGACTGGCAGAGGGAGGCACATGTGCAGTGTATTTCACAGATGGTTCTGTCGACCCTGACAGGAAAGAAACAGCAAACTGGACTGTACACAATGGTCACACACAAGGCTGCGACTCCCTGACCACTGCACGATCCTTCAAGCTGAGCTGGTGGCGATTCAGCAGGCATTGTCACATGCCCTACGACATCGACTCCGACCTGTCATACATGTTGATTCCACCTCTGCAATCAATGCCCTCCCCATCCTCAACCACAGGGTAATGTTCACCTCATCACATCGATCCGAGCATAATGACAGCCTTAGAAGTTCAGGGAATAGATCGACATTGAACTGGATCCCCAGCCATGCTGGCATCCGGGGAAATGAGGCGGCAGATGATGCAGCCAAGGCAGCAACAGACTATCCACATGTTGGGATTACTGTCCCAATCAGCCTACGACAGACCAAACTGGTGGCTGCCAGAACCACGAAACTTATGGGGGAGGTCTTAGGTGATACCCCATCTCAACAGTGGTACCGAGCAGCGACTCGAGGAGAACCCCCTCCATATGATAGAAGCTGGTCCATAGCGCAGTGTACCGCCATCCATCGGCTTCGTTTGGGCTTTCCCACAGCCAAGAGGATGGTAGACAAGGCAGAGGAGGAGATGTGCCAGTACTGTCAGCACGTTATCCAGCGGCCTCTAACACACTATCTTCTAGAGTGCGAAGCTACTGAGACACTCCCGAAGTGGACCCAGAGATGACTGCGGCCATACTAGTGTACCATGGGGTCAACGAACCAGACAAGCTGTTACCTGTAATAATGACATATCCTCCTCCTCGCTAGTGTCCATAGTTACATATGGTGTCGCTTATGAGATACACCAGTTGAACTGACCAGAGGGGCGCTTGAGCGGCATGCGTCGCATCATTGTGGAAACCTTTCTCCATCGGGAGCCAGAGACGGGTCATCGCAAGATTGGGACCTGTACCAGGACTATGGGCTTGGTGAACATTATGCATACATACATGTATTGTTTGTAATGGCTTGATAAAGCTCCTGGAGAGCGAAACGTTGCCACAATAAATGTCACATTAGTTGCACTTGTGTCCTTTTACTTTACAATGTAGAACTTAGCCATACAGATTGCGAAAAGAACTTGGGGGTTAGGGTAAGCAGCAACCTTAAACCAAGACACCAATGCCTAAGCGTACGTAATAAGGCAAATAGATAACTGGGATTTATATCAAGAAGTGCAAGCAACAGAAGTCCAGAGGTCATATTGCAGCTTTATACATCATTAGTAAGGCCTCACCTAGATTATGCAGCTCAATTCTGGTCTCCATATTACAGAATGGACATAAATTCGTTAGAAAACATTCAGCGTAGGATGACTAAATTAATACATAGCATTAGAAATCTTCCTTATGAAGAAAGATTGAAGACTCTTAAGTTACATTCACTTGTTAGACAAAGAATGAGGGGAGACCTGATCGAAGTGTATAAGTGGAAGATAGGTATTAATAAAGGGGATATTAACAAGGTCTTGAGGATATCTCTCCAAGAGAGAACCCGCAGTAATGGATTTAAATTAGATAAGTCTAGATTTAGATAGGACATAGGAAAGTATTGGTTTTGAAATAGGGTAGTTGATGAGTGGAACAGTCTACCTAGTTGAGTTATTGAAACTGGAACTTTGGGTAGTTTCAAATTTAGGGTGGATAAGCACATGAGTGGGAAGGGTTGGATTTGAGAGGGACTTGCACATCGGAGCTTGTTTCTTGGGTGGCATTGAAAATTGGGTTGGTCAAATGTTTGTTAGTGAGATGAATTGTAAAGGACCTCCCTAGTATGGGCCAACAGGCCTGCTGCAGTGTTCCTCCTTTCTTATGTTCTTATGTTAAATTTAGATTTAGAAAGGACATAGGTAAGTACTGGTTTTCTAACAGAGTTGTAGATGCGTGGAACAGTCTTCCCAGTGGGGTGATAGAGGCTAGGACCTTGGGTAGCTTTAAGAAGAGACTGGACAAATATATGAGTGGGAGGGGCTGGGTTTGATTGGTGGCAAGGGGTACGGGAGTTATTTCTTGAGTAAACATTAAAATGGTATAAAATACCGACAGGTTGTTAGGTAAGACACATATGCAACAGTTAGGTATGTAAAGTAAAAGGACACAAGTGCAACTAATGTGACATATATTGTGGAAACGTTTCGCTCTCCAGGAGCTTTATCAAGCCAATGGCTTGATAAAGCTCCTGGAGAGCGAAACGTTGCCACAATAAATTTCACATTAGTTGCACTTGTGTCCTTTTACTTTACATATTGTCGGTAATTCTACCAACTTTATTACAACAGTTAGGTATCTTTATTATGAAACGTTTCGCCTACACAGTAGGCTTCTTCAGTCAAGTACAGAAAAGTTGATAGAAGCAGAAGATACTTGAAGACGATGTAATCAGTCCATCACCCTTAAAGTTTTGAGGTGGTCAGTCTCTCAGTCTGGAGAAGAGCATTGTTCCATAGTATGAAACAATATGGGAGTTATAGGAGTAACTGAGGAGGCAGGTTAGCAATGGAGCCATTTTCAAACTTTTTGAAGCTGCTTCTAGATAGGTGGTATAATTTTGCCTTGTTGCTGAAGGTGAAACGTAGAGGCTTGATGAACTCAAGAACTTGGGTGAGTGTGAAGTGAAGCGGTGATTCACATGCATACTTGACTGTTCCAGCACCGAGGCTTTTGTAGAGTTCAGTACAGGTCATGGTGTCAGTATTTGGAGGAGAAGTGTAAAAGGTAAGGTTTTCCCATGAGGGTTTACTGGAGTCGTCGTTATCTTCCTCTTCTGGAGCGGATTCACTGGGAGAATCTACAATGGTGGTAGCAGGTGACTGAGGTTCGACATGAGCAGCTGTGAGGTGTAATGGCTGTGTAACAGCAAGCTGGGAGAGGTGGGAGGCGGTGGTTGAGGCAACTAGATCAACGTTTTCAGCGGTGGAAGTGGT
>NC_069466.1:6428142-6443373 GCF_026875155.1 Cherax quadricarinatus
AGGGGGGGAGAATACCGGCTAATTTTAATAAAATCATACAATATACATAGATAGTTACGTATATAAATGTGATATAAATATATAAAAAAAAGGGGGACATTATCAGGGGGTGTGTTCCGGTCCACTAAGTAACATTATCAGTGGGGTGTGTTCCGTCCACTAAGAACATTATCAGTGGGTGTGTTCGGTCCACTAAGTAACATATCAGGGGGTTGTGTTCGGTCCACTAAGTAACATTATCAGTGGGTGTGTTCCGGTCCATAAGTAACATTATCAGTGGGTGTGTTCCGGTCCACTAAGTAACATTATCAGTGGGTGTGTTCCGGTCCACTAAGTAACATTATCAGTGGGTGTGTTCCGGTCCACTAAGTAACACTATTCATAATTTCTGATATACACAAAACTACATAACTAACACACTACTGCAAAATACCCCAGTGTTCCATCACTGTTTTTTTCATAATGTAAAATAACACAAAGCACTTACAATACTAGTGACTCACCCCCCCCCCAACATTTACGTTATTGTTATTATTATACTCAAAAGTTGCGCTAAACCACAATGATGAACATGTATTTTAACAGTTCTATATACTCCGTACTTATCATTTTTAGTTTAAAACATTGCAATGTATTAATAAAAAAAGAAGCCTTAGCAGGTCCTCCACAGAAAAATGAATTACATATTCGCAATACACTTACACGTTTATCTATGAGCTGACATGAAATATCCCTCATCCTATGTTTTTTTATCCTTTTACTAAATAAAAGTTTACAAAAAAAATTTTTGCTTTTTATCATTCAAATATATTACAATAGCATGAAAATTTTAATTATACTTATCATGAAATTTACTAAAGAAATTAATACAATAATTAACTGCTATTAATTGTACACACATGCAGTTACATGTGGTTATGATTCCATCGTAATAACTTTCCCTATTCCCTCCTTTTCCACATTTTAAAAAAATAAATAACACAAACACTAGACTCCACAACATCTTAAAATATTCAAAGAACTTTTAAAATACTAACAACTATTACACTTTATGACAATATATAAATAATAACACTACTATAGTGAAGAATGTCAACTAAATGATAACTGTACACTGGATATTAAACACACACCTGTATTTCTATACCAAGAATGTATATATTAAACCGTATTGTCATGTTCAACAAATTCTAGATGTTTATTGACATGTTTCGAGCAATTTCAGACTTGCTCTTTCACACACTAAGGTTGATAATACAACATTATAGCCCCTAATCGAATTTGATAAGCCCCCTCCGCTTTTCAGGAAAACAGTGCTTAATAATCATGATATTCTATTCCATGTAATTCATTTTTCCCTCCCCCCTTTTACAGAGACCAGTCCACCCAGCCATCACAACACTAATCGCGAAACCCTCTCACAGTCATACCTCTATACGATGCCGGAAAATCTATACCCATCTACGTCCATACACTACCTCATTTATACACTTTGTTTTATAGAAATGCCCTGCTAAAGCCCTTGTTCGTTCCTCCCCCCCCCACCTCCCCACCTCCCTCATCGCCACGATATATATAAAATAATCTGCACTAAATACATGACGGCCCTCCTCTCACTATCCCCCCACTCCCTTTTAATATCCAAACTCAGTGCCCTTAATACCACTAACCTACTCCCATCCACCATATCCAACACTCTGCGAAACCATAGACGTGCCCTCTCGATATGCTCACAGAATTTTTTTTTTTTTTAATTTTTTATTTATAACCAATACAGTAACAAAAAAATAAAAATAAAAGGAAACAGTTTGGACCTCAATCCTGAAGGTTCGACCATTGACATAAGAAACCCAACACAAAATAAACTAACACAAATGGATTGCACCTATATACTTGCAAGATATAGCGTATAACATACAACATAACTTACGGAAAGAACATAGCTAAAAATAACCACAGAAAACGGGGTCATGAACTAACATATATAAAAAATTCAATGACTTAAAACCTAACTTACATATAAATTTTACATAAAAAGACATATGACAAAGACTCATTACAGTTGAAAATAATATATACAAGAAAATGTAACAATTACTTCCAGCCTTCTCATTAATAAAATAAACCAAACCAACACAAAAATCCTGCTAGAACATCTACATACTTATCCCTAACATTACAGCTTTACATTACCAAAATACAAATAAACATACAAAGAAAACACCCTTAGATATCAAAACCGACTCATTAACAGTTACAATAAACCCGTAAAACAAAAATCTCAGACACAAAAGGAATGCGTCAATAAACTGGCTAGATATATCTATATACCATACACCCAAAAACTTACGTCAAGAACATTGCCATGAAAAACCAATATCAGGGTGCTGACAGCCTATAAGTACATCTTAACATACAAAAACCTAGAACATAACATAACCTAAAAAAAAAAAAACACTTCATAGGGCAAAGAACAATACCGTTGTAAAATACTATACAAAGTACATTGAAATGACAATTAAAACAAAGTATCGAAAAGGGAACATACAACAAGCTTGTTGAATACCTATAAACCTACACATCACATACACCACAGTATTATCTTTGTATAACACATTTGAGGACAAAAAAAAAACCAAACATACTTAGATCATGCCTTGGGGTCACCTCAAACCTTCAAACACACAAATACTGTGAGATGTACCCTCTCACACATACACACATGTAGGGGCAACAACACTACTTACATATTATATCAATCCCTTCTGAAAAACAATGTGAAAAACATATCTTACACAACTACCCAGCCCAAACTCACATCACAACAGAAGCTTATTTATTATTTTACCAAACATACCACACACCTAACATCTATACACATTTCCATACTCAAGAAAACTAGCCGCCGAAAACCCCTTACTTTACACTTAAATCTCTTAAACCTTCAACCTGAATCTACGAAAACCTTCATTAAATGCGTCTCCCATCTTCCCCCATAAAGATCCCTATTGGCGGCACTTTGTTCTATACATCGTGGCCCCTAACACTTTTATCCTTTCCTCGACTCCCACCTCCCTCAGGGCCCAAGATATATAAATAAAATCAGTGACCACATACGCAACCGCATTCACCACCGCTGACTCCACCCACCTATATCTAAACTTAACACCCGCAACACCTGTAACCCTTCCCCACCCACTAACCTAACTACCCTACTTAGCCAGAACCCTCACATCTTCAAACAAATACAAAAGTACACAGCGTGAAATATGTTTTCCGGACATCCACACGCTTTGCACTCCCCACCCCCCCTTAATCTCCTATTAAATAACACAACCCCAGACGGCAAGATCCCTTGTAAAACCTAAACATAACCTCCCTGACATTTGGGTTTTTAAACACGTAGTTGTTGAAGACATTTCCATACAGAACCCCATGCATACTGGGGTATGCCCCTCAACTGCCGCCACCACAGACCCACCCCCACCCTCCAAGAACCTTCAATTTAAGCTGTTTCGGATCCCTTACCTCATAAAACTCGCAACATAGCCTCCCCAAACATAAATCCCTACCCTCCACCACCGTTGCATACCCATGCGCAGTCTTTCAAGCCCCCCCCCCCACCCCCTCCCCCCAACAAACCCCCTTCAGAAACACACTCAACATAACGCTTCTCAAGAGGTATAAGCCCCAGCCCCCCTGGCTAACGGAACGACACCACCCCTCTATTTAGCCAGTCACAACCCGTCCCCATATAAATCTGAATACCCGCAGTTGCAACCGTTGCACCTCACACCGTCGTAACGGGATATATTGCCACCACGTGCCAAAAACTTCTATACAACGGACATTCATGATATAACCCTTTGTGCAACTTTAAATTGCTCGCCCTAAAGCCTCCCAATCTTTCAAAACTCCATCCACGGTGCGCCTCGAATTTGCCTCTTGTGCATCCCTATCATTCCGCATGTACACTATCCCACATATCAACAACTGATCTACCACAGGGCCACCCACCCTCAACAGTCTCACCATTATGTACACTACCCCCTAGATCCAAATACTTGGACTTTACTACATTAATTTTCAATCCCGTAGCCTCACCAAAAACGTCTATACCCTTTCTACCTTATGTAAACCCCTCACATCCCTCACCAAGACAGTCGATCATCCACGTAACCCCACTAAAACCCCCGCTTCCCCTTCTCGTGCAAAAAAAACCCTCGCTCTCGCCATACTCCACCTAACTGCCCTATAAAAGGGTTCCTGAAGACATGCAAACAAAATTTGCGACAGAGGGCATCCTGTCGAAAACCCCTTTCCCCATCTGTATGCTATCACCTATCCGTCCATTAACCTGAATTCTCTAACTGCACCCAGATACAAAGTTTTTGCCCAAGAAACAATTTCCCTCCCGAAACCCAACCAACGCATAAAACTCCATAATGCATCCCTTTCTACGCTATCATAAGCAGCTACCCAATCCAGAGCCAAAACACCCCCTCCCCCCCTCTATCTCTATAAAACTCCTAATAACTCCATGCCCTTCTAAAATTGATCTACCCGGTATGCCATATTGTCCTCTATCAATTACTTTACCTAAAACCTGTTTGATTCTGTTCCCTAATACCCTTGCAAATAACTTAAAATCACCGCACATAAGCGATATTGCAGGGAAAATCTTCTACCGTGGTCTGTCCCCCTTGGGCACAATAAAAACAACAGCAGCCCTTTCGCTGCTCACCCATTGCCCCCACTTCCTTCATTACATTGAACAATCTGACTAAAAATCTCCTCAATACTTCCCAGTTCTTAACATAAAAATCATTAGGCAACCCGTCTACACCCGGGGCTTACCCAAACTTGCCCCCGCTATAGCTTGCCAAATTTCCCCCTTTCCCTAATCTGTCCTTCCAAAGTCTCCCTATCTCTAAACCCTCAAGCTCGCATTGCCCATAACCACCCATTTCCCTTAAAGCACATCTCGTATACCCACATGTGCATATGACCTAAACCATACATCAAGATATCCACTCATACCTTCAGTCGACATCAATACCTGCCCTTCCCTATACCCTCCCATCCCCACATGAACAGTTAATCCCATCATCTCCGTCGCCGCTCTCCTCCTTACGCTGTCCCCTCAACACACAGGCCGATGGCCTATCACCCCATAACACCTCCCCCAACCCCGCCAAAACGCGTGCACCATCAAATCTTTCATTTTGCAAATCCCTAATGCTCTCCTTTAATCCCTCAATTCTCCCACCGGGTAACTAACCCTCCCACGTTCGTAGCAAGCCCTCAACTGCCCCTCAGATAATTGAAACCCATACTTTAACCTATTATATTCCCTCCCATTACGTACAAAAAAATCCTTAATACCTGATTTCGCCACCCAGTCCCACCAGCTAACCAGATCACCATTCCCAGGCGCTTCTGCCTCCAACCCCTCCCAAAACTGTTTAAATGACTGTCTTATTCTTCTTCATGCAGCAACTTTTCATTTAACTTCCAATACCCCTACCCCTTCGTGGCAACCCCTCCCAACCCAAATCCACCATAACACCCCTATGATCAGAAAATACCACATCCAAACCCTCACCCTATGTATTACTACCCTTTTGGGGAGTACAAACGATCGAGCTAGCAGCAACCCACGCCTAATAAATGTATGTTTCTAAACCCCCCCCCCCACAGATATCGACAAACCACCCCTAATAAAAATTCTCCCAATATTCCCATACAATGGCCCCGTCCCCCTCGGTTCCACATCCTTACGCCTTACACAGTTCCAATCACCCCCCTATCACGGCTACCCCTGGCAATCCACGCAAGTAGTAAACCAACACCCTCCCTCACAAATTTATTCTTAACGCGTACATCTCCCTCTGCCGGCCATACACACACACACCAACGTCATCTGTACCCGACCCCATAATCCATCCACACGTATCACCCTCCCCTCCCCCCCTTCACAATGCCTGACAACCAACGGGCTAGTTTCCTTTCCAATATAGCCACACCGCCTTTCAATCTGACCGCCCTGTTCAACATACACCTTATATCCCTCCACCTTCAACCCATAACCATGTCTATAATTATGCTCCTGCAAGAACACAACGTCAACACCATGACGCTCCAAAAACTCCCCAAACCACTCACATTTCTCTGCGACCTCAAACCATTGATGTTCAATGTCAAGCACTTAAAACCGACCAAAGGTGGTTTCCCTCTTGACACAACCTTTTGTCATCTGATCGCCTCATTGCACTCTATATCCCCCCCCCCCCCCCCCTTTTTGTGCACTCTTACTCGATCCCGTCCCTGAGTGTCTTTGAACCCCTCTGCGTGACATCCGCCATGTTTTCTTCCCTGACGTTGTGCGGGCGTAAGCACTCATCTGAATCATAAAGCACTTGCTGCGCGCTTTCGCGTCGTACCGTCGACCTGCATCTCGACATCAAGCTCATCACCCACGATGAACCTCAACCTCCACCATTCACCGACAAGACGCCTTGCACACACCTTAGGACGAACTACCTTCGCCCCTCCGTCCTCCACAATAGTCCCAAGATCCAGGATCGTGCCTTCTTCCTGATACGGCCCCGTGCCCAAATATCCACAAGCGTCGTCGATGCTTCTCCCCTTTCAAACATTCACTTCCGCGATGATCTCCTCCAATGCCTGAACCACGTCCAAGGAAGGGAGTCCCCCCCACTCGTAGCACCCGCCATCTTCTCTGCCCTCTCAACCTCCTCACTCCATGACGCACTCTGCGGAGTCAGTGTCGAAAAAGGCTGCTCTTTCTCCCACTCTCCTCACCTCTACGTTTCTTCGTTGTTGCAGGGCGTTGTCTCCACGCCCCTACCACATTGCGCTGCCAGGTGTTCATACGACCCACACAAACGACAAGTGCGTCGTTGCCCTGCATGTCACAAATACCTGAGTTCTGAATTCTTCCATCACCACATACGACGGTATAGGATGTCGTATCGTCCCTCTTTGCAGAGTACGTACCCTCAGGTATCCCATATATGTACCAGCTGACCATCTTCCTGCAGTGACCGTGTGTACCGTCCCATATTTACTCAAGGCAAACCTTATGTCAGAAGCATCCGCCTCAAAAGGCACATTCCTGATCTTCACCCAAGTGAAGTAACTTGATACATCATGCTCCTCACCGTGACAGCATGATTCACGGGATGGCCCCTTCCTGAAAAATTGTTCACCACTGTCCTCATACATACTCGTTGAATTGAATTTAAGAAATATCCTCTTCGTGCCATTCAAGGCAAGTCCACAAATCTCTTCAGTAGCTACGCCGTAGGTGTCTCTAATTATTGCTGGGAGAAGTAGCTCCAAGACGGCCCGTGATAGCTCCACTGGTTTAAATTTAAAACAGACTGTATTAACCCTCCAGCGACAAGCCTGCGCCATGTTGTGAAAATATTACTGCACCCAGTCAACACCAGGGGGTAGCAGCAGCACACGTCCTCTCTACTCAAGGGCTGAGAGACGAATGAGAAATACACCACATGATATGCTGTTTCCTCCCCCCCACACAAAACACAACATTGAGACTGCAAAATTCCCATCTGATACAGTCGTACTTTAGTTGGCAAAATCCCATGTAAAAACCTATACATAGTTTCCCTCACCCTTGACTTCACCCGTAACTTTCTGAAGGCTCCCCAGATTCGTGTCCAATTATATAATTGGGAAAAAAAGTCTCCCTTCCAACACCTCTTGACACCTTACCAACCTCCCAAAAAACGCCGTTACATTTTCTGGATTTCTTACTTTTAATAAGTACTCAACATACTCATACACTCCCCTAATTCCCTACCCCCCCACCACCGCCTCACATCTTCCATCACATCCTCACTCTGACACCACATTCCCACCCAATCTCAGATAACAATGCTTCACGTACATGCTCTTCAGTCTGCACCCAAAGGAATTAAACCTAAACCCCCTTGCCAGCGGTGTCATTACAACCGTCTGCCTCAGCCAATGACAACCATATCCCATATAAAATTCAGAACTTTCCTTTGCACTTGCCGCAGCTTTCGCCACCAAGAGTACACCACAGGGCCCCGTGCCAAAATTTAGGAAAATGATGCATTAACTATAATGACTCTCTGTTGTATAGTCAAACCCCTCGTTCTTATCCCCCCCAACCTAAGCAATACTCTTTGCACTACCCTTTTAGAATTTGCCTCTCTAGCCCCCTGCGCTGCCCCTCTGTACAATACTCCACAAATTTTTATCTGCTGTACTACCTGCCATCCATACTTTTTTCCCAGTTCCCCTCCCACCCTTGACCCAACCTCCAGTAATTTCGACTTTTCACTATTAACACTCATACCTGTTGCTCCACTAAATATTTCAACAATTCTACTTACATTCTTTAACCCCTCCTCTCCCCCCACTAAGACCGTCGTGTCATCCACATAACCAACTATACCCGTAGCACCCCTAAGTCTTACCTCCCCCTCACTTACTCCTACATTTATCAACCTATATATATAATGGGTCATGCAGACATGCAAATAGGATCTGAGACATGGGGCATCCCTGCCTCAGCCCTCTACCCATACTAACCATCTTCCCCACCCTTCCATTTATTTGCACTCATATTTCTGCACCTCTATATAAAGTTTCCGCCCACTGCACAATTTCCTCACCGAAACCCATCCTCCTCATAATCATCCATAATGTCTCTCTCTCTCTACACAATCATAAGCCGCCTTCCAATCCAAAGCAAGAACTCCTCCGCCATCCATCCTACGCTCCTCTATATAACCCTTTATCCTCCCACGCCCACTAAACATTGTTCGCCCTGGCACACCCAAATGTCCCCCATCTATAACCTTCCCAATTACTTTGCGCAATCTATTACCTAACACCCTGGCAAACAATTTATAATCTCCACACATTAATGATAAACCTCTATAATCTAGGATGCTATTCTGTACTTCTTCCTTTGGAACCATAACTACTACACCTGTCCTTTGTGTTAGACTCATGCTCCCCTTATCCTTCATTACATTCACCAACTGCACCAAGAATTCCTTCATGACTTCCCAGTTGCTCAAATAGAATTCATTTGGGATTCCATCTATCCCAGGTGCTTTCCCGACACTCATCCCTTTTAAAGCCGTCCACACTTCCTCTTCATCTATAGGCCCTTCTATCATCGCTCTATCTGCTGACTCTAGGTTTCTCTGTATCCCCTTCTCTAAAATCTTCATATCTGCTATCTTCCCGTTTCCCCCTCTCATATATATCTCAAACCACTTATCAGCATAACCACTCATACTTTCCGTAGTTACTAACCTCTGTCCCATCGTATACCCTCCCACATCCGTATGTACGTCCAACTTCATCATAGTCATTGTCTTCTGTCGTGTCTTTAATCGCCGCGATACACAGGCGGATGGCTTATCTCCCCATAAAACATCTTCCAATCCACCTCTCATTCTCTCACCATCAAATCTTGCATTCTGCATTTCCATCAATTGCGCTTTGATGCCCTCAATCTCTTGTACTGGATAAACCCCACTAATACCTTCATAGCACTGTTTCAACTGCCCTTCCAAATATCTCTGTAAGCCATATTTCCATTGACTTACCTCCTTTCCTTTCCTCATATAAAAATTTTTGATTCCTGGTTTAGCATGTTCCTCCCACCATCGTAGTATATCACCTCCTTTTCTCCCCTTGGTCCACTCATTTGTCCACCACTCAACAAAACTATCACCGTCCTCCAGCTCATCTAACAATCTCACATTAAGTTTCCAATAACTCATGTAAAGCTTTGGTAAACCTCCCCATCCCACATCCACGACCACTCCTCTATGATCTGAAAACACTACATTTATAGTTTCTGTATTAGCAACCTGTAACCCGGGAGAAGCATAAATACGATCTAGTCGTGCCGCATATACAGCAGCACCTCCCTTAAGCTTCCCAGTATACCCAGCATAAACTTTATATCCATCTACCAACAAATCCCTTCCATACCTAAAATTATGCTCTTGTAAAAATATTACTTGTATTCCAAGTCTCTTTAAAAAATCACTAAATATCTTACGCTTTACATCAGCCCTTAGGCCATTAACATTTAATGTTAGACACTTAAAAATGCTATCGGGGGCTTACCAATCGACCGATATCCTTGCGTTTCCTTACGTTTTTGCTGAACATTCTTTTCACATTGTCCTTTCTTTGCCTCACCTTTCCTCTGCCCCTTTCCCCCCCCCCTGTTACTTTTTTTTGGCACATCCACTGATAGTTTCTTGCAAGTTCGTTGCGCTGGTGTGAGGACATCATCACTATCAGAAGCCCCTGCCTCTCTCTTACGTACTCACCTATTTGTACTCACCTATTTGTGGTTGCAGGGGTCGAGTCTTAGCTCCTGGCCCCGCCTCTTCACCGGTTGCTACTGGGCCCTCTCTCTCCCAGCTCCATGAGCTTTATCAAACCTCGTCTTAAAACTGTGTATGGTTCCTGCCTCCACTACGTCATTTTCTAGGCTATACCACTGCCTTACAACTCTATGACTGAAGAAGTACTTCCTAATATCTCTCTGACTCATTTGTGTCTTCAACTTCCAAGTGTGGCCTCTTGTTTCTGTGTCCCCTCCCTGGAACATCCTGTCTTTGTCCACCTTGTCTATTCCACGCAGTATTTTATATGTCGTTATCATGTCTCCCCTGACCCTCCTGTCCTCCAGTGTCGTCAGGCCGATTTCCCTTAATCTTTCTTCATAGGACATTTCCCTTAGCTCTGGAACTAACCTTGTCGCAAACCTTTGTACTTTCTCTAGTTTCTTGACGTGCTTTATCAAGTGCGGGTTCCAAACAGATGCTGCATACTCCAGTATGGGCCTGACATACACGGTGTACAGTGTCTTGAACTATTCCTTACTAAGGTATCGGAATGCTGTTCTCAGGTTTGCCAGGCGCCCATATGCTGCAGCAGTTATCTGGTTGTGTGCTTCCGGAGACATGCTCGGTGTTATACTCACCCCAAGATCTTTCTCCTTGAGTGAGGTTTGCAGTCTTTGGCCACCTAGCCTATACTCTGTCTGTGGTCTTCTGTGCCCTTCCCCTATCTTCATGACTTTGCATTTGGCAGGATTAAATTCGAGAAGCCATTTGCTGGACCAGGTGTCCAGTCTGTCCAGGTCTCTTTGAAGTCCTGCCTGGTCCTCATCAGATTTAATTCTCCTCATTAACTTCACATCATCTGCAAACAGGGACACTTCTGAGTCTAACCCTTCCATCATGTCGTTCACATATACCAAAAATAGCACTGGTCCTAGGACCGACCCCTGTGGGACCCCGCTCGTCACAGGTGCCCACTGTGATACATCATTATGTACCATGACTCGTTGTTGTCTCCCTGTCAGGTATTCTCTGATCCATTGCAGTGCCCTTCCCGTTATAATGCACCTGATGCTCTAGCTTCTGCACTAATCTCTTGTGAGGAACTGTGTCAAAGGCCTTCTTGCAGTCCAAGAAGATGCAATCAACCCACCCCTCTCTCTCGTGTCTTACTTCTGTTATTTTATCATAAAACTCCAGAAGGTTTGTGACACAGGATTTGCCTTCCATGAAACCGTGCTGGTTGGCATTTATACTCTTGTTCCATTCCAGGTGCTCCACCACTCTCCTCCTGATAATCTTCGCCATAATTTTGCATACTATACACGTCAATGACACAGGTCTATAGTTTAGTGCCTCTTTTCTGTCTCCTTTTTTAAAAATGGGAACTACATTTGCCGTCTTCCATACCTCAGGTAGTTGTCCAGTTTCCAGGGACGTGTTGAAGATTGTGGTAAGTGGCACGCACAACATATCTGCTCCCTCTCTAAGGACCCACGGGGAGATGTTGTCCGGTCCCATTGCCTTTGAGGTATCGATGTCCCTTAGCAGTTTCTTCACCTCCTCCTCATCTGCATGTATGTCGTCCAACACTTGTTGGTGTATTCCTTGCTGGTGTCCCCATCTGTCTATCCCCCCAGAGTCCTTTCCTGTCTCTAACTGTAAATACTTCCTTAAATCTCGTGTTGAGCTCCTCACATACCTCTTGATCGTTTCTTGTGAGTTCTCCACCTTCTTTCCTCAGCCTTATCACCTGGTCCTTGACTGTTGTCTTCCTCCTAATGTGGCTGTACAGCAGTTTCGGGTCAGATTTGACTTTCGATGCTATGTCGTTTTCATATTGTCGCTGGGCCTCCCTCCTTATCTGTGCATACTCGTTTTCTGGCTCTTCTACTAATCTCCTTGTTTTCCTGGTCCTATGCCTCCTGTACCTTTCCATCTCTGTTGCACTTAGTTTTTGCCTCCCTACACCTTCGGGTAAACCAAGGACTCGTTTTGGTCTTCCTATTATTTCTGTTTCCCATGGGAACAAAACTTTCCTCTGCCTCCTTGCACTTTGTTGCCACATATTCCATCATCTCGTTTACTGATTTTCCTACCATGTCTCTGTCCCACTGAACCTCCTGCAGAAGTTTCTCATACCTGTGTAGTCCCCCCCTTTTAAGTTTGGCCTGACCCCTTCAGTTCCTGTTACCTTCTCCACTTGTAATTCTACTATATAATCAAAACTCAGAACCACGTGATCGCTAGCTCCAAGGGGCCTCTCGTAAGTGATGTATTCAATGTCTGAACTGCTCAGGGTGAACACAAGATCCAGTCTTGCTGGCTCATCCTCCCCTCTCCTCTCTGGTTGTGTCCTTGACATGTTGATGCATGAGTTTTCAAGTACCACATCCATCATCTTGGCTCTCCATGTTTTGGACCCGCTGTGGCTCCAGGTTTTCTCAGTCGATTTCCTGTGGTTGAAATCGCCCATTACCAGTAACTTTGCTCTGCTCGAGTGAGCTCTTCTTGCCACCTCAGCCAGTGTGTCCACCATCACCCTGTTGTTTCTCTTCGTACTCCTCTCTTGGCCTCCTGCAGTTCTGTGGTGAGTTATGCATCACTCCAATGATACTTTATGTTCTCCGGACTGAATTGTACCTACAATGTAGTCTCTTTCTCCAATCATGTCCATGCCTTCCATTTCCTCAAATCCCCATCGGTGTTTTATGAGCAGTGCAACCCCTCCTCCCCCTCTACTCCTTCTATCTTTCCTCAGATCTGATATCCCATTGGGAAGATTGTGTCTGTTATTGTCTCAGCGAGTTTTGTTTTCTGTGACTGCTATGATGTCTGGGATTTTTCACTAATTCTTTCGTTCCACTCCTCATGTTTATTCGTTATTCCATCCGCGTTTGTGTACCAAACTTTCAGTTTCTTTTCTATCATTGTGGTCATGCAAGAATATTGGGGTTGGGGGAGCGAGATCCTGGTGGGGGCCTATATGGGGCTGTGGTGTAGGTGGGGGTTGTGATGATGGGGGTGGGGTCAGAATGCCCATAAGGGACAGCTGTTGGGGTGAGGTTTGTGATATGGGGGTTGGTGGCAGAGGGAACAGTGAGTGGTTGTAGTATAGGTTGCTCAGTTGCGTTGGGAATGTCGTGGTTGGAGTCTTTTGGTGGGAGATTCTGTGGGGTGTGTTTGCCCTTCCTCCTGTGTCTGGGTCCTGCTCATCTTCGTCATTGCCTCTCGTTCCTCCTTGCGTCTCTGTACCCTCTCTTTCAGTGTAGTCCTTTCGTCTTGTGTTCTGTCGCGGTCGAGGTATACCCCCTCGGGGTACCCCTGGTTGTCCCTCACCCTTGCTTTCTTTTGGGCAGAATCTGGTTCGAACTGATTTTTCCCTTGAAAATTACTTTGACAGGCCTATCCTTCCACTCGCAAACCACCCAATTCTCGAAAATTTGTCACCTGGGTCATAATCGCCCTCACCTATTTTTTTCATGATGCCTTCAATCATTTTTTTTCTCCTCCTGTTTTATTTCTTCAAAGTTGTCCCCCTTGGCTTCTTGGAGCCCGTACACAAAAACTGACCCGCCCTTTCCCCCCTCCCACTGAGTCTCCATCTGCTTCCTCTGGGCATTTTAAATTTCCTTCCATTGACATGTTCTTGCCTTCAGTCCCTGCATATCTGAAACTTCTTTTCTCAGTGAACTGTCTTTCATGCCCACTGTCCCTTGCTACTGCAGTTGGCAGTTAGAATCTCTGCATATAGAAATACCTCATTGTCTTTGGACCTGTCATTTGATCTTAGTGTACTACTCGTCTTTTCCCTGGCCCCACGGGGGTCTGAAAAGGGCCCTTCGGGGACGGCATGTCTCCGTTGTTGCTTACCGTCCCCTTGTCTGCGCTTACAATAAATTTTCCCCTGATGTCACATCTGAATTGTCATTTGTCTCTCTAATCGTTTCAGGCTTTGCAGTTTCTCTTCTAAGCACTGTATCCTAGCTTCTGCTGCTAAGACCTGTACTTCCCACTTCCTGCACTCCTCAGCTATCCGCTCCTCCATTTTCTTACCAAGCTCTACTATCTTCCTTCCCCAATCTTCCTCCCTTTTTTGGAGCTCTAACTCCCAGTCTTTCCTCCCTGGTTCGTCTACCAGATCTCTGCTTTTCCGTCCTCTAGGGCCACCCAATTTTTTTTTTTTTTTTTTACCACAGACAGAAGGCTAGAGGAGGGAGAGGGTGCGAGGGGGAGAGAGAAAGGGTAGAAAGAGGGAGAGAGAGGAGAGAGTATGGGGGTGAGGGATAAGACCAAGGGTGAGAGAGAGAAATGTGAGGGGGGAGAGAAAGGGTAGAGAGAGGGAGAAAGAGAGGGAAGAGAGAGAGGAGAAGAGAAGAGAAGAAGAGAGATCAGAGAAAGGAGGGTGAGGAAAAAGGCTATGAGAAGAGAAATGCGAGGGAGGGGTAGAAATATAGAAAAAGGGAGATAGAGAGAGAAGCCTAAGAGAGAGAGAGAGAGAGAGAGAGAAGAGAGAGAGAGAGAGAGAGAGAAAAGAAAGAGAGAAATGTGAGGGGGGAGAGAAAGGGTAGAGAGAGGGAGAAAGAGAGGGAGAGAGAGAGAAAAGAGAGGGAGAGAGAAGAGAGAGAGAGAGAGAGAGAGAGAGAGAGAGAGAGAGAGAGACAGACAGAAAAGACAGACAGAGAAAAGGAGGGTGAGGGAAAAGGCAATGAGAAGAGAGAAATGCGAGGGAGGGGTAGAAATAAAAAAAAAGGGAGATAGAGAGAGAAGCCTAGAGAGAGAAGAGAGAGAAGAGGAAAGAGAAAGGGGGGAGGGGGTGGAGAGGGGGAAGGGGGAG
>NC_069466.1:6443873-6464731 GCF_026875155.1 Cherax quadricarinatus
AAGGGTTAAATGTTGATGAAGATAGGGAAGCTGTTTTTGTTATAGGGCAAGGGGGAATAACATCTTTAGGAGTAGGAAGAGCCAGTTGTGAGTGGGGGGGAAGTTCGTGAGGCAGTAGGTAAAATGAAAGGGGGTAAGGCAGCGGGATTAATGGGAAAAGTAAAAATTTTTAAAAGCGGGTGGGGATTATTTTTGGAGTGGTTGGTGCAATTATTTAAAAAATTATGGAAGGGGGTAAGGTACCTAGGGATTGGCAAAGCATGCATAGTTCCTTTGTAAAAGGCAAAGGGGATAAAAAGAGAGTGAAAAAATATGGGGGGAAAAGTCTGTTGAGTATACCTGGTAAAGTGTATGGTAGAGTTATTATTGAAAGAATTAAGAGTAAGACGGAGAATAGGATAGCAGATGAACAAGGGGGCTTTAGGAAAGGTAGGGGGTGTGTGGGACCGGGTTTGTTTTACAGTGAAACATATAAGTGAACAGTATTTAGATAAGGCTAAAGAGGTCTTTGTGGCATTTATGGATTTGGAAAAGGCGTATTAATCTGATGGATTACCTGAGAACTGAAATGTCAAAGGGGAACCTCATAGGCATGGTAACCTTAGACCTGCAAAAGGCCTTCGATACTGTCAACCACAATATATTATGTAATAAACTTCAAGCTATTGGTATAGGTTCTGTAGACTGGTTTAAGTCCTACCTTAGCAACAGGAGACAAATAGTCAAAATCAACAAAACAGAATCAGAACCCCTGCCGATAACATGTGGAGTTCCCCAAGGTAGTATTCTGGGTCCCTTATTATTCTTATGTTATGTCAATGATATGCCTATCAGTGTCAAGTGCAAACTCCTACTGTATGCAGATGACAGTGCTCTGTTAGTGTCAGGTAAAGACCCACAAGATATTGCTAATGTTTTATCACTGGAACTGGAGTCCTGCAGCAAATGGTTAGTAGACAACAAACTATCATTACACCTAGGGAAAACTGAAGCCATTCTCTTTGGCACGAAACATAAACTGAGAAGGGTAAATAATTTTAATGTTCAATGTATGGGAGCCCATCACTTTGGTTTCATCAGTAAAATATTTGGGAATCCCCTTTGACCCATGCATGTCAGAGAATTGATAGGGAACAGTGTAGTAAAGAAAGCGAATGCCAAACTGAAGTTCCTGTATAGACAAGCACAGTGTCTACCTACTGAGGCTCGCAGGACCCTATGTCTAGCCCTTATACAATGCCATATGGTTTACGCTTGCTCTTCTTGGTACTCTGCCTTGACAAAAAAACTGAAAGATAGACTGCAAATCACCCAGAACAAAATCGTAAGATTCTCATCCTGGGGCTGGGACCAAGAGAACATGTAGGCCAGGATGAATACAGCAGTTGGATATGCTAATGTTGAAGACAGAGTAAAACAACTGAAGCTAAAATCATGTTTATAAAATTGCTCACAAACAATGTCCAGAATATCTTGCTGTCAGTTTTGTCAAGGTTGGGAACCAAAGCAATCATAGTACTAGGGGGAGAGAGCACAACTTTGTAGTACCCACAGTCAGTGGCCAGGCTTCAAACACTTTTATTGTACAGCAATAAAGGAATGGAACAGACTACCCGCACATGTCAAAGCCAGTCATAGCGTGAACCAGTTCAAGAAGAGTGCCAAAAGGTGTCTGATGAATGTAGCTACAGAAAGGGAGGGGAATGATTTTCTATTTTTTAGCTAACATACGTGTAAATTTTACCTTATTCCTTGTAATGACCCTCGTATTGTAGATAGTCTTAATGACCTTGGTGTAGCAGATAGTCTTTTTAGTATGATAATAAGATGTTATCTTCATTGTAGAATAATAAGAAAATATTATAACCTTTATACTATAATAATAAGGTAAAAGGACCCCAATGGAAATAAGTCACTCTGTCTGACTTTTTTGGGTTATCCTAGGTTCCCTACACATATGCTGCTATGTATGATAATTCTATGTAACTGTATTTGTGTTTACCTGAATAAACTTACTTACTTACTTACTTATTACTTACTTATGACAGGGTGGATAGGGAGGGGGCAATGTGGCAGATGTTGCAAGTGTATGGTGTAGGAGGTAGGTTACTGAAAGCAGTGAAGAGTTTTTACGAGGATAGTGAGGCTCAAGTTAGAGTATGTAGGAAAGAGGGAAATTATGTCCCAGTAAAAGTAGGCCTTAGACAAGGATGTGTGATGTCACCGTGGTTGTTTAATATATTTATAGATGGGGTTGTAAGAGAAGTAAATGCGAGGGTCTTGGCAAGAGGCGTGGAGTTAAAAGATAAAGAATCACACACAAAGTGGGAGTTGTCACAGCTGCCTTTGCTGAGACACTGTGCTCTTGGGAGATTCTGAAGAGAAGTTGCAGAGATTGTGGATGAATTTGGTAGGGTGTGCAAAAGAAGAAAATTAAAGGTGAATACAGGAAAGAGTAAGGTTATGAGGATAACAAAAAGATTAGGTGATGAAAGATTGAATATCAGATTGGAGGGAGAGAGTATGGAGGAGGTGAATGTATTCAGATATTTGGGAGTGGACGTGTCAGCGGATGGGATCTATGAAAGATGAGGTGAATCATAGAATTGATGAGGGGAAAAGAGTGAGTGGTGCACTTAGGAGTCTGTGGAGACAAGGAACTTTGTCCTTGGAGGGAAAGAGGGGAATCTATGAGAGTATAGTTTTACCAACGCTCTTATATGGGTGTGAAGCATGGGTGATGAATGTTGCAGCGAGGAGAAGGCTGGAGGCAGTGGAGATGTCATGTCTGAGGGCAATGTGTGGTGTGAATATAATGCAGAGAATTCGTAGTTTGGAAGTTAGGAGGAGGTGCGGGATTACCAAAACTGTTGTCCAGAGGGCTGAGGAAGGGTTGTTGAGGTGGTTCGGACATGTAGAGAGAATGGAGCGAAACAGAATGACTTCAAGAGTGTATCAGTCTGTAATGGAAAGAAGGCGGGGTAGGGGTCGGCCTAGGAAAGGTTGGAGAGAGGGGGTAAAGGAGGTATTGTGTGTGAGGGGCTTGGACTTCCAGCAGGCATGCGTGAGCGTGTTTGATAGGAGTGAATGGGGACAAATGGTTTTTATACTTGACGTGCTGTTGGAGTGTGAGCAAAGTAACATTTATGAAAGGGTTCAGGGAAACCGGCAGGCCGGACTTGAGTCCTGGAGATGGGAAGTACAGTGCCTGCACTCTGAAGGAGGGGTGTTAATGTTGCAGTTTAAAAACTGTAGTGTAAAACACTCTTCTGGCAAGACAGTGATGGAGTGAATGATGGTGAAAGTTTTTTTCTTTTTCGGGCCACCCTGCCTTGGTGGGAATCGGCCAGTGTGATAATAAAATAAAATAAATAATTCAGCTCTCCAGATTAGGGATTATGACCACCAGTGATGCAAGGCCAAACCCCACTCCACACAACATGCAACCCCAAAAAGGTGGCTGGACGATTGTGGCAGCATTATTCCCGTTGTGGCAGCATTATTCCCGTTGTGGCAGCATTATTCCCGTTGCGGCAGCATTATTCCCGTTGTGGCAGCATTATTCCCGTTGTGGCAGCATTATTCCCGTTGTGGTAGCATTATTCCCGTTGTGGCAGCATTATTCCCGTTGTGGCAGCATGATTCCCGTTGTGGCAGCATGATTCCCGTTGTGGCAGCATGATTCCCGTTGTGGCCGCATGATTCCCGCTGTGGCCGCATGATTCCCGTTGTGGCCGCATGATTCCCGTTGTGGCGGCATGATTCCCGTTGTGGCGGCATTATTCCTGTTGTGACAGCATGATTCCCGTTGTGACAGCATGATTCCCGTTGTGGCGGCATGATTCCCGTTGTGGCGGCATGATTCCCGTTGTAGCGGCATGATTCCCATTGTGACAGCATGATTCCCGTTGTGGCAGCATGATTCTCGTTGTGGCGGCATGACTCCCGTTGTGGTGGCATGATTCCCGTTGTGGCGGCATGATTCTCGTTGTGGCGGCATGACTCCCGTTGTGGTGGCATGATTCCCGTTGTGGCGGCATGATTCCCGTTGTGGCAGCATGATTCCCGTTGTAGCGGCATGATTCCCATTTGTGGCGGCATGATTCCCGTTGTGGCGGCATGATTCCCGTTGTGGCGGCATGGTATTTTGTTGTGGCGGCATGATTCCCGTTGTGGCGGCACGATTCCCGTTGTGGTAGCATGATTCCCGTTGTGGCAGCATGATTCCCTTTGTGGCAGCATGATTCCCAATGTGGCAGCATGATTCCCTTTGTGGCAGCATGATTCCGCTGTGGCAGCTTTGATTCCCGTTGTGGCAGCATGATTCCCGTTGTGGCAGCATGGTTCCGTTTTGGCGGCATGATTCCGTTGGGCAGATGATTCCCGTTGGGCAGCATGATTCCCCGTTGTGGCAGCATGATTTCCATTGTGGCAGCATGATTCCCCGTGTGGCAGCATGATTCCCTTTGTGGCAGCATGATTCCCCGTTGTGGCAGCATGACCCCCGCTGTGGCAGCATGAGTCCCGTGTGGCAGCATGATTCCCTTTGTGGCAGCATGTTTCCCCGTTGTGGCGGGCTGTTTTCCATTGGGGCAGCATGATTCCCGTTGTGGCAGCATGATTCCCTTTGTGGCAGCATGATTCCCGTTGTGGCAGCATGATTCCCGCTGTGGCGGCATGATTCCCGTTGTGGCAGCATGATTCCCGTTGTGGTAGCATGATTCCCGTTGTGGCAGCATGATTCCCTTTGTGGCAGCATGATTCCCAATGTGGCAGCATGATTCCCTTTGTGGCAGCATGATTCCCGCTGTGGCAGCATGATTCCCGTTGTGGCAGCATGATTCCCGTTGTGGCAGCATGGTTCCCGTTTTGGCGGCAGGATTCCCGTTGTGGCAGCATGATTCCCGTTGTGGCAGCATGATTCCCGTTGTGGCAGCATGATTTCCATTGTGGCAGCATGATTCCCGTTGTGGCAGCATGATTCCCTTTGTGGCAGCATGATTCCCGTTGTGGCAGCATGATTCCCGCTGTGACAGCATGAGTCCCGTTGTGGCAGCATGATTCCCTTTGTGGCAGCATGATTCCCGTTGTGGCAGCATGATTCCCTTTGTGGCAGCATGATTCCCGCTGTGGCAGCATGATTCCCGTTGTGGCAGCATGATTCCCGTTGTGGCCCCATGGTTCCCGTTTTGACAGCATGATTCCCGTTGTGGCGGCATGATTCCCGTTGTGGCGGCATTATTCCCATTGAGGCAGCATGATTCCCGTTGTGGCGGCATGATTCTCGTTATGGCAGCATGATTCCCGTTGTGGCGGCATGATTCCCGTTGTGTCGGCATGATTCCCGTTGTGGCAGCATGATTCCCGTTGTGGCAGCATGATTCCCGTTGTTGCGGCATGATTCCCGTTGTTGCGGCATGATTCCCGTTGTGGCGGCATGACTCCCGTTGTGGCGGCATGATTCCCGTTGTGGCAGCATGATTCCCGTTGTGGCGGCATGATTCCCATTTGTGGCGGCATGATTCACGTTGTGGCGGCATGATTTTTGTTGTGGTGGCATGATTCCCGTTGAGGCGGCATGATTTCCGTTGTGGCAGCATGATTCCCGTTGTGGCAGCATGATTCCCTTTGTGGCAGCATGATTCCCGTTGTGGCAGCATGATTCCCTTTGTGGCAGCATGATTCCGCTGTGGCAGCATGATTCCCGTTGTGGCAGCATGATTCCCGTTGTGGCCCCATGGTTCCCGTTTTGACAGCATGATTCCCGTTGTGGCGGCATGATTCCCGTTGTGGCGGCATTATTCCCGTTGAGGCAGCATGATTCCCGTTGTGGCGGCATGATTCTCGTTATGGCAGCATGATTCCCGTTGTAGCAGCATGATTCCCGTTGTGGCGGCATGATTCCTTTGTGTCGCATGTTTCCCCGTTGTGGCAGCATGTTTTCCCGTTGTGGCAGCATGATTCCCGTTGTTGCGGCATGATTCCCGTTGTTGCGGCATGATTCCCGTTGTGGCGGCATGACTCCCGTTGTGGCGGCATGATTCCCGTTGTGGCAGCATGATTCCCGTTGTGGCGGCATGATTCCCATTTGTGGCGGCATGATTCACGTTGTGGCGGCATGATTTTTGTTGTGGTGGCATGATTCCCGTTGTGGCGGCATGATTTCCTTTTGTGGCAGCATGATTCCGTTTGGGGGCAGCATGATTCCGTTGTGGCGGCATGATTCCCGTTGTGTCGGCATGATCCTTTTTGTGGCAGCATGATTCCCTTTGTGGCAGCATGATTCCCGTTTTTTGCGGCCATGTTTTCCCGTTGTTGCGGTAATGATTCCCATTTTTGGGGGGCATGACTCCCGTTGTGGCGGCATGATTCCCGTTGTGGCAGCATGATTCCCATTTGTGGCGGCATGATTCACGTTGTGGCGGCATGATTTTTGTTGTGGTGGCATGATTCCCGTTGTGGCGGCATGATTTCCGTTGTGGTAGCATGATTCCCGTTGTGGTAGCATGATTCCCGTTGTGGCAGCATGATTCCCGTTGTGGCAGCATGTTTCCCGATGTGGCAGCATGATTCCCGCTGTGGCAGCATGATTCCCGTTGTGGCAGCATGATTCTCGTTGTGGCGGCATGATTCCCGTTGTGGCAGCATGATTCCCGTTGTGGCAGCAAGATTCCCGTTGTGGCGGCATGATTGCCGTTGTGGCGGCCTGATTCCCCCTGTGGCGGCATTATTCCCGTTGTGGTGGCATGATTCCCATTGTGGCAGCATGATTCCCATTGTGGCGGCATGATTCCCGTTGTGGCGGCATGATTCCCGTTGTGGCGGCATGACTCCCGTTGTGGCGGCATGATTCCCGTTTTGGTAGCATGATTCCCGTTGTGGCGGCATGATTCCCATTTGTGGGGGCCCATGATTCCCATTTGTGGGGGGCATGATTCCGTTGTGGCGGCATGTTTCCCCGTTGTGACAGCATGTTTCCCCTTGTGTCAGCTGATTTCCCGCTGTGGCAGCATGATTCCCGTTGTGGCAGCATGATTCCCGTTGTGGTAGCATGTTTTCCCCGTTGTGGCAGCATGTTCCCCGTTGGGAGCATGATTCCGTGTGGCGGCATGATTCCCGTTGTGGCGGCATGATTCCCGTTGTGGCAGCATGATTCCCGTTGTGGCAGCATGATTCCCGTTGTGGCGGCATGATTCCCGTTGTGGCGGCATGATTCCCGTTGTGGCAGCATGTTTCCCGTTGTGGCAGCATGATTCCCGTTGTGGCAACATGATTCCCGTTGTGGCAGCAAGATTCATGCTGAGGCATGATTCCTGTTGTGGCGGCATGATTCCCGTTGTGGCGGCATGACTCCCGTTGTGGCGGCATGATTCCTGTTGTGGCTGCATGATTCCCGTTGTGGCGGCATGATTCCCATTTGTGGCGGCATGATTCCCGTTGTGACGGCATGATTTTTGTTGTGGCGGTATGATTCCCGTTGTGGCAGCACGATTCCCGTTGTGGCGGCATGATTCCCGTTGTGGCGGCATGATTCCCCTTGTGGTTTGCATGATTCCCGTTGTGGCGGCATGATTCCCGTTGTGGCGGCATGATTTCCGTTGTGGCAACATGATTCACGTTGTGGCAGCATGATTCCCGTTGTGGCAGCATGATTCCCGTTGTGGCAGCATGATTCCCGTTGTGGCGGCATGATTCCCGTTGTGGCAGCATGATTCCCGTTGTGGCAGCATGATTCCCGTTGTGGCGGCATGATTTCCGTTGTGGCAACATGATTCACGTTGTGGCGGCATGATTCCCGATGTGGCAGCATGATTCCCCTTGTGGCGGCATGATTCCCGTTGTGGCGGCATGATTCCCGTTGTGGCGGCATGATTCCCATTGTGGCGGCATGATTCCCGTTGTGGCGGCATGATTCCCGTTGTGGCGGCATGATCCCGTTGTGGCGGCATGATTCCTGTTGTGGCGGCATGATTCCCGTTGTGGCGGCGTGATTCCCGTTGTGGCGGCAAGATTCCCGTTGTGGCGGCATAATTCCTATTGTGACAGCATGATTCCCGTTGTGGCAGCATGATTCCTGTTGTGGCAGCATGATTCCTGTTGTGGCGGCATGATTCCCGTTGTGGCGGCATGATTCCCTTTGTGGCGGGACTCCTGTTGCTCTGGTTCCCCTTACATTTCTTCTTTTCTATTCACTTCACATTACCTGTGCTTCAAATACTGCTCCAGGCTTGCTCTATATCAGGTGAACAATTTAAATCTTTATTGTCCACACTTATTTCAGGAAAACCAGAGTCCCAAGAATATTGGATATTTTCCCTTTGATTTATTCTTTTCTTTCCCCTCACTTTATGGTTGTTTTATTATTCATTAACTCGTCTCTCCTTATCTCTTATCTCACTGGCTTGGGTCACACTTATTCTGTTTGGATTTGCAGTTACTGACTTGTGGCAGCACCTTCACATGGCCTCCAGCTTCTCTCCCTCCTGACAATGATTCCACTTTCAAATCTTTTGATATAAATTGTAGTCCTCATGTCCCTGTCCTGATTTAAGGCGGCTTGCATTTCACTACTCTGTTCACTGACAACTTTCGTGATCCTTGTAATGACCTTGGTGGGCCAAAAACCACTAGATTCACGAGCACTATATGATGATGTTACTCCCACCGGTTTGTGTAAGATTAGCCACTCACAACTGAGAGGTATAATGTAAATTTTGATATATAGTATAAATTTTGATACATTAAAAGTTTTGGATGATATCGGCCGTTTTTTAATCGACACTAATGTCGAGTTTGGATACCGCAAAATGGTCGTTACCGACTCCAATACTGTGGAATATCACTAATTTCGCAATACAGTGCCTATGGCTATGGTAGAGATTATTATGTATTCAAATACCCTTTTATGGGTTTTAAGATTTTTGTTTTTCCAAATATGTGATTCACTTTAAAAAAAATCAGGAAAATATTGCTTCATCTCGCTTGATTGCTGACAAAGGGGAGACATTGGCGCTCTTTTGCCAGAATATTTTTACCATTTTCAGTCGGATTTATACTCGATTTTTTATGAAAACAGATATACTAATTAGAAGTTGGAAGACGGAAAAGATATAGAAGATAAATTAATTGACAATAAAATGTAGTGATGAATCATGTAAGGTAATTGCCTGGAATTAGGAACAGTGGAAGAAAGAAAGAAAAGTGGGTGAGGGGCTAAGCAGAGAAATTAAAGGATTGAGGAAAGATGAGGGGTATTAAAAATGAACGGAGGCTTAAGGGTAAAGGAAGAGACATGAAGGTTAAAAGGAGGGATAAGCAATAAAGGTTAATTTGTAGGTGGCTGATGGGGTAAGCTGACTAAGAGGAAACGAAGTTGTTTAGCAATGGCTAATTAGAAAACGACAGGGCAGTAGAGAGCTGCGTGGAGAGAAAGATTGTGAAAGAGAAGATAAAAGAATAAGACAGAGAAAAGCCGAGAAATTATTTGGAATGACGAGGGAGAAAGTATTGAAAGACTTCTGAAAATGATAATGAGAAAGTGAGGTAAAATATAGTAGTGACAAACAAGTATAACAGGAAAAAAAATAATTCACTTAGCGAGGATAATACTATTGATTCGGGAGATGTGAAAGAGATGATATGAAGTAGATTTGTTGAGATAATGTAAGCGAGGAGGATTTATGTTGGGGAAATGGGAGCTTGAAGGGTCTAGCAGAAGAATATAAAAATGTTGACTTCGGCCTTAATGAAATCTACGGATACAGGAAAGACAACATATCTTCCCCGGTCTATTGACGGCAGCTGCCAATAAGTTTCTAGTATTAATCTTGTTACTCATTAATCAGCAAAGACTGAGGACATGTTATAAAATTTAATCGTTTTATAATTGATAAAATTAGACACATGTGCAACTCTTGCAATCTTTATTGAGGAGACGTTTCGCCACACAGTGGCTTCATCAGTCCATCAAAGGAGAAGCTTGAAGAACCCGGAGGAAATGAGGTAATCGGTCCCTCAAACCTTGAGTCGATGTGTTAGTCCTCATTCTTGAATAGAATACGGGATATGAGCGAAGAAGGAGCTTATAAACCGTAGGCAGGAGAGGTGCAGCAGTCGTAGGTGGTGTCACATTTGTTCAATTGGAAGTAGGTCGTGCCCAAGGGTTAGGCAAGCGAAGAATTTCCAAGTTTTTAAGATCCCAAGAAGTTACTGTGTCAGACAGGAGTGTAGATGAATGGTTCAGTGAACCGACACGTTGATAAATTTATCAAAGTGTCGGTTCTCTGAACCATTCATCTACAATCCTGTCAGACACTGCAACCGTTTTTATAATTATCTTGTAAATCTGAAAAAAACGAATCATATTTCAGGGCAACTTTAAGAGATTATACAGCAAAACTGAACAGAAAAGATAAGTAAATTTTTTTTATCCTAACAATATGTAATATAACGTTCATGTCTCCTGCATTATGTATATTATTACCGGTATTTACCCCGTCTTCTATAATTTATTATAAAAAGCCCAGTGGCTTTGTTGAACTATGAATTGTCATTGACAAGTCTATAAGAGTTTCATAAATTTAGTTGATATAAATGTTTTACTGAAACTTTCCAAAGTTAAAGTCGCATTTTTAACAGTTCCCCCTCTCTTTCATCAGTAATATTGACTGTGTGTCGATGAAGTCTGTGTCAGCGAGTAGTATTTTAGAGACATAATCTCTTGACAACACTTTATTTTTGCTGCCTCGCAATCATTTACCACTTGATCAAAACATTAGAATCCCAAACCAATCATAAAGACTTTCCCAGCATCAAAAACTCATCATTGCAATCACCGTCCCGAATTTATGCTAAATGTAAAGTAATCCACAAGGTGATACTGTACAGATCAAGTTTAGAGGTAAAACACATCGCCTGAACAAGGAATGTGTTAATTCTGGTAAATGTCATTTGAGCTTATGAATGATTGGCCAGAGGCACTGGTAATTTGGGCACTGGTATCAGCACTGCCCCAATATTGTCACAATACTGTTCCAAGCAATATTATTCATAGTGGCCGATAGTATGTTGGCCCCAACACCGACCGACCGTACACTGACATAGTACAACTGATTGCCCTATAACAGAGTAAGGGTAGCGCTCAGCTGTATACTAGCACAGTATTATCAGTCCATATCGTGCTGCAGAAAGCTCTCGGTCTGTGTCATTTAAATTACCTCAGTCACTGTCAACCAAAATGCTTCGGTTGACATCCGTCAAACACTGCTGTATCAGATAACTTCATCTGTCAGTAAACCGCTTTTGCTGTGTGAGATTGCATCAGTCTGCGTCAAACTTCCTCTCTTTGTACCAGTCAAATTGCCTCAGTTTTCCTCGGTCTTTTTAATTCAGACAATCGGCTGTATTCCTTATACTTTGTCACGCAAACTGCTTCATTGTTTGTCATTGACCTAGCTCCAGTCAGTGTCAGTCAATCTGCTTCAGTCAATCAGCCAAGTTAACTCATTGGGTATTAAGCTGCCTCAGCCTGTCACTAAAGCACTTTCAATCTATGTCAGTCAACTTGCCTTAGTTTGTGAATCTGCTTAAGATTGCGTTAGCCACTCTACCTCAGTATACGTCGGTTTACTTGCTTCAGTCTAAGAAAAACTGCTTCACTCTGTTAGTAACTGTGAAGGAAAAGTTCAATAGATAGGAGTAGCGAGGGAGTGTATAGTAACAATAGTTTCATTGCCGGCTACTTGTTAAGGTAGGGTAAGTCAAGCTCCCGTTATTCCCCCTTTTTTCCCCCTCCCCGAAAGTGATAGTTTGATTGCCGGCTGCTTGTTAAGGTAGGGTCAGTCTAGCTCCCACTATCCCTTCCCCTCCCTCTTCCCCCCCCAAAGGTGACGTGTGGGGCTCCGGTCAAACAGTAAATCACTCGACTCACAGCTCCCAACACTACTGTAAGTACACGCCTGATCATATTTTAGTGGACTTATTGGTTGAAAGCTTCACTTTTGACCAATAATTAACTTAGTCCTTTCAGTCTTGATCGGTTAAATGTTTTAATAATCACCACATCTTTCATGTATTGTGACTTATCAGGAGAGTGACTTCTTAAGCAGTGGTTAATCTGTCTCTTTTACAGCTTGGAATGCAGAGAGGGTCACCTGCGACCAACGGAAGAATAGAAGGAGACGGGCTAATGTCCTGAACGTCCCCCTGTTTAATCTATTACCTGTTATGTAAGCCAAAAAGGACCTAAAACCCCCAAACATAGCATGGGAACGAACCTGTTTTCCTGTCATCTGAAGTAATTACTCACGGTTACTTTGAAGAACGAGCCAGTGGTGGTCACCAACAAACCCGCTACCCCCCCCCCCCCCCCAAACAGCAACGGCTACGATTTCAACAAATGCAGTGTCACCACACCTGACACCCATTACCACGATATACCTATATTAGCGTTGAGTTCAAATGAAATTTTTTTTAATTTCATTTTTCAATTTTCTTTCAATTAGGATACCCATTCATGTTTTATTGTTTTACATTTTCCGTTTCTAAATAATAAAGTTTTTATCATTGTTATTATTTCTTTTTCTATTCATTAATTTTCCTGAGGAGGAGCCAGCCTTGGTAATACTGACTGAAGTTGTTACAGGGCGAGTGAAGCCTTCACAAGTGGCGACTCTGCCAGGATCAATCTCTAATGAATCAAGATTCATTTCCATCTCGAATCTACCGTTGGAACTTCTATGCCGCATACCACAGAGGTTACCACCTGCCAAGAGTTTTATTCTCTATGGTAGGACTACGGTACAGGTATTTAAAAGATTTGGTGATTGTTATAGTCTCAATTTATTGTAAGTAAAGACAGGCAGGATATAACATTTAATTTGCCACCTTTTTGTTCGAGCTTGAAACACTTTGGAGGTTTAGGACTTCTAGGGACCGAGATTTCTCCAGTTATGACAATTGTTTCACTGAGCTCCTTTATTTTATCACAGTGGAACTGTCGTTGGACACTCTTGATTTGTGGGTGAGAAGATTGGAATGCGTCAAGTGACCCCTTCTACTTACTGTTTGGCTCGGAAGACGGCATTGAACCTTCGTTTTAATTAATACATATTGTTTAATGAAGATAGGATCGAACCCTCTAGTTTTATTTTCAAACCATACCCCCCGGCCGTGATGTGGAAAACCCGGCGTCATAGTTCAAAACTCCAGCCCGGTCGCGTTTATTTACAGTTTGAGAGGAGTAGAATTGAACCCCGTTTTCTTTAATACCCGTTTCATTTCCCTGATAGTTTAAGTTATTCTTGCAAGCATGGTGAGTATACCAGTTTTGGATGAATGCTGGAGTTAGGAAATAAACACGGAAAAAATTTTAGAAATCTTTCATTGGTGCCAAGATCCAGGAAGACTTGAACGAGAGAGAATTGAGAGACAAGAATGAGACAGAAAGGGAAGAGAAGAAGAAAAGCGAGAGAGAGAATCGGAAAGAGAAGAGAATAAGGAGGAGAGAGAGGATCGAAAGAGAAGAGAAAAAGGAGAAAGAGACCTGAAGACAGGAGAAAAAGGAGAGAGAGGAGAATGAGAGAAATCCAAAGAAAAACAGTTAGATGAGAAAGAGAAGATAACAGGAGGCGTGTAGATTTAGAATCGTGAGAAAAAGAGTAAATACGCGAGGAACATGCTAAATACGTGAGGAAAAAAGCTAAGATACGTGAAGAACAAGTTAAATTAAGAGAACTTTAGGAAGCAGCAAAGGATGGAGAACATGATGTTAATAGAAGAGAGAAAAAGATCGTGAGCTCGAAAAATCCGCCTTGATTTAGAGAATAAAAAAGTTATCTTTACCAACAACAATTAGGGAAGAAGTAACTGAACATCATGCAGCTAGTGCACATATTCAACACCTAATTACCTCCCTTCACAGAGGGTGAAGGACATTACTTCATAAATTATCTCTGGCCCCCTCAAATTCCTCTACCCTCTGTGAATGGCTGTGACTCCTGGGACTACCAGGTTAGGAATGTTATTTTCTGGTACAGCCTTGAATATCTATGCAACTTTGTCGCAGGATATCTATGTAATTATAACCTACTGAAGAAGGGCAATCCTTTAAAGCAAAAATAATTCGTACAGGAAAGATTTCAGGATATGCCACCTTCAGCCTGGCCAGAACTTTCAGCAGTTACAGGATAACATCAATTCGTTTGTTGACTTTTGGATAGAGTTCAGGAATGACACAGTTAGGAATCTCTTAGAACTTCATGGCTTGTACTGGACCCACACCCCCCATTCATGACAGCTCTTCCCCACCAGATACGACATTCATTAGAGAACGTAACCTGATTAAAGCTGAGGAAGTTGCTGACGGCCGATGATTGTCTGCCGAGGTCACAATTCCTATAAAGATTATAAAGGGATCGAACCCCTAAGGGCAAGGTTTTATTCAGACCTTAAGAAATCAAAGCCTCTAGTGGAAAAGTTAAATGACTTATTTTATTCCTGTTTGTCATTTGTGTGGTAGTTTCAAGCAGACAGAACGGTCTAGGATTGTCTAAGTAGGTCAAAAAAGTTGGAAGATGTTATAAAGACTGTAATGACCAAGCAATCTTTGTTCAGGAAACAGTTAAAGACTTAATGATATCTACCATTTTACGAGGAAACTGGGATGCACATGTATAGTCATTTGATAGCTGTTCCCTACTCTTAAGAAACTAATTTCCTCTGCTATACTGTTAGATACTTGGGTCGTACAGACATTTTCCTACCATTCGTGTTTGTTACATTAGGTCTAAATTGTTCAAAGGTTGGTCTGAAGCCGTACTAGCTTCCATCACTTACTTGGCTCCGTTCTAATAGGTAATGTAAAAGGTGCCATTCTTCTTTCTGAAGGTTGACCTTTTATCATCCAACTGTTGGACATAAGTGTTTCAGTTTACTCTTCCTGTAGAGTCAGAGAGCCCTCGAGAGTTCTAGATGTGACAAGTCTCTCGAGATTCATGTGGGATTAAAAAACCAGTGATGCTACTACTCGAAAGCGAGGTAGTAGGATCTCCGGTTCACATGGTTAGATGAAAATGATGATATCACCTCGATACCATAAATGTCTTGTACTAGGGCTAGACCGAAGCCCAGGTTCTACTACTGTCCATCCTCTTGATTGTTCCTGACTTTAAGCCTTTAGTTCATATCAAAGGACTCCTTTCACAAGTTACACGTAATTGCCCTTATCTTCAGAATTGCCATAATGCCGCTAAAACACAATGTATCAAGTTATCCAAGGAAAAACTTTTCATTTAAATTGGAATATTATAAAAGGGTATCATTGTACCAGTCAGTATTCAAATGTATATTCAGATGAGGATAGACTATTCCATCTTAGTGTTCCAAGTCAATGCATGAGAGACTGTTTTAACTATGGCTCATGACTGCCAGTGGCCGGACATTTTACTCGTATCGTAAACACCTTAATATAAAAATTAGAGAAACATATATTGGCCTATCATGTCACTCAGATGGCGCTATTGTTGATCGCTGTAAAAGTTTGCCAACTGTCATTCCTCCGAGGTACCAGGCGAGTCACCTATGGTCAAATATGCCAGTCTTAACAGTACCTTTGAAAGAGTAGTATTGACAATCGTTGGTCTTTTATCTTCCACTTTCATCTGGGGGATTAGATATATATATTAACATTAGTTGTTATGCTTTGAGTTTCACTGAAGCCGTACCCTTAAGAGCATAACGACTACAGAGGTGGTGAAGCCCTTTTGTCATTCTCCTGGTGGGAATCCCTAGAGAATTTTGTTTGACCGTGGGGACACAATTAACATCTGACTTTATGCAACATCTCTACCGTACTTCTGGGGTGAAGCCCTCTCTTCACACACCTATCTTCCAAGTCTGTAATGGGAGGATTGGAGCACCAGCATTCGATTTCAAGTTCATTTTAAGGAAACTTTGCTCCCATCAAACCTAAGGGAGTTGGCATCGTTACCTACTGTGCTTGGTTTTGCCATGAGGGAAGTTCCCAGTGACTCTTTGGGGTTTTCAACTTTTGTACTTGTCTATTGTAGAAAGGCCAGAGGTCCATTGTCAATCCTTCATGACTTATGGACTAATTAGGAGATGAGTGCTGAGGTTCAGTATACTTACAGTTTCTTCCTTGAGCCTTAGATCCAAACTTGAGGGAGAACTCTGACGTAGTTTCGAAAAACATAAGCATCTCAATGGACCAGTACAAAACCTAATTTTGTTTCCAAAGTAAGAGGAGAAGTTTAAAGTAAGGGAATGAAGTTCTGGTACTTTTGCTATCAAGTCAAATAAATTATTTGTAGCATCGGAAGATCCATATAAAGTATTAAAAATTTGTGGGAAAGTTGATGCTACCTAATAGAAGTCAAGGGGAAACCTATGCTTTATCATCTCAACATCCTTAAGAAATATTACCGGTGAAATTTCCGGTTTATGCCTGAATAAATTTAGGAATTAGTTTTTCGCACGACTTGATACGACAATGAAGAATGTAAAGTGTGCGTTAATGACACTCTAAATTAGGACTATGATGAGAACTACTTGACTTGGTGACTTCTTGACCACTCGGGCGCAACCAAACATTTATATTTGAATGAATCTTGGATGACCATAAGAGACATGAACTTAATATTGTGTGATAACTTTCAGACGTCTTTACTGATTTTCCAGGTGTTACCTCACGGTAGTCCATACGTCTGACTTTGTGAGGACAATCCTATCAAACGAAAATTTATACCAGTTCCATTCACCTTAGGGATGCATTGACCGAGAGTTGACAAATTATTAAACTAAAGATCATTGAAACCTTCAGTATCTGCATATGCCTCCACCAGTAGTCATGGTTAAGGAGGGAGGAAAATTCATATAGATTGTCTATGATTCGAGTCCTTAATGCTATAACTCGGTGGGATGCTGAGCACTCTGACTTAATAGATAGCGATCTACCACAAATTTTATGACGCTTCATGTCTTTTTCAGAGATTGATATTGCGCAGGCATGCATCAAGTAATGTTAGATCCTTATTTTAAGCAGTTCACCGTTTTTTTTTCTACCCACCAAGGGGACTGATGCAGGTATAGAACGATGCCCTTCGGTTTGGTATCTGCCTGTGCTACCTACGTTTCGAGACTGATGAGAAAGTCTTGGGTAATATGCCAAATGTTTCAGTTTATTTTGATAACATTTACGTAATGGCATCTACGTGGGGCGACCATATCCAAACATTAACATCGTTTTAGCATGGGTTACATCACATCGGCCTCACTGCAAGCCGAAGAAATGCTTCCTTGGGTATAACAAGATTAGAATTATCTTGGACTGATACTTTCTTATAACCTCTCTGCCCCAAAAAAAAAAAAAACCCCCCAAAACAAACCTTCCCCAGTAGATCAAAGCTTTAGTAGATTTAAATTCCCCAAAACCAAGAAGCTCATGAGTAGCTTTCTTGGTTCTGTAATAATTTTTATGCACGGTTTATCCCGAACTTACTGATCTACAGGCATTTATTCAACTTCCTTAAAAAGTCTGTGAAGGAACCTCTTGAACTTTCCGGACGTAGCTCGGGCAAAAGTTTAAAGAGATTAACAAAGTATCTTTTCGAAAGATCCTATACTTAAGATCCAGATATTTAATAGAACATTTAGTGTAAGAATGATGCCTCCATACTGGCTTAGGTGTGGTGCTACTACAATACCATGATGTCGCCCTTCCTTGTATGCTTCTAAGCCCGGAAACAGTTCCCGCCGAAACGGGATACTCCACACAGAAAATGGAATTTTTGGGGGGGTTTTTATGGCCCTTGTGTGGGGTATCTCCAAACTTAAATTTTATTTTCTGGGAAAAGATTTCATAAACCATACCCCGGGCGGGATTGAACCGCGGTCATAGTCTTCAAAAACTCCAGCCCGTCGCGTTAGCCATAGACCAGCTAAGCCACAATAAGATTCATCCATCTTACGTATATTTCTACACCATAGGAGGTTAGACGGGCACCACTGTGGACCACAAATGCAAACGGGTGGAGTTTTTTTGAGGACTCTAAGGACCGCGGGGTTTCAATCTGGCCGGGGGTTATGGTTTGTTTGCAATCGTGTCATTCGATTTTTGAGATCATAAAGAATTCATTTTTAGAACAGACCACAAACCTTTTGATATACATAGAAACTTTTATGGGAACAAACTCAGTCTCGCCTCTTGAGGTGGGACATTGGCACTCCAAGCTTTTAAGTTCATATTGTGTATATCACTGGTTCATCCAATTTTTCTCTGACTGGTTAAGTCGTGGGACAGTCAATAGAAGATTTGTTGCCTTACGCGACTTCCACATGTCAGACTTTTTTCCTCGCCTATTCTTCTTACTTCTCTAGTTATAAGTAGCTGGGTTTGGGGGAGTGTGAGGGAAATGTTCATAGTTAGGAGTAGGAGGGAGTGATATTGAAAACAATAGTTTCATTGCTGGCTACTTGTTAAGGTAGGGTAAGTCCAGCTCCGCTATTCCTCCCCCTTTTTCCCCTCCCCGAAAGTGATAGTTTGATTCCCAGCTGCTTGTTAAATGGTAGGGTCAGTTTTAGCTCCCACTACCCCTTCCCTCTTTTTCCCACCCCCCCGGAAGGTTTGAAGTGTGGGGCTCTGGTCAAACAGTAATCACTCGACTCACAGCTCCCAACACTACTGTAAGTACACGCCTGATCATATTTTATTGGACTTATTGGGTTTGAAAGCTTCACTTTTGACCAATAATTAAACTTAGTCCTTTCCCGTCTTGATCGGTTAAATGTTTTAATAATCACCACATCTTTTAGGTATTGTACTTATCATGGAGAGTGATTTCTTAAGCAGTGGGTAATCTGTCTCTCTTTACAGCTTGGAATGACAGAGAGGGTCACCTGCCAACCAACGAGAAGAATAGAAGGAGACGGACTAACGTCCTGGACGTCCATGTTTAATCTACTTCCCTGTTATGAAACCCAAACACAGGACCTAACCCCTCATCATAGCAGTGGTAACGAACCTGTTTTCCGGTCATCTGAAGTAATTATTCACGGCTACACTCTGTGAAGAACGAGCCGGTGGTGGTCACCAGCACCTGCAACCCCCCGTTCCTTCCACATCAGCAACGGCTACGATTTCAACAACACGCAGAGTCACCAACACCTGACACCCCATTACCACGATATACCTATTTTAGCGTTGAGTTCAAATGTAATTTTTTTTCATTTCATTTTTCTTTCAATTAGGATACCCATTCATGTTTTATTATTTTACATTTTCCGTTTCTAAATAATAAAGTTTTTATCATTGTCTGTTATTATTTCTTTTTCAATTCATTAATTTTCCTGAGGAGGAGCCAGCCTTGGTAATACTGACTGATGTTGTTACATGGCTGAGTAAACCTTCACAGTCACACTGCTTCATTTTTGACAGTCAGACTGCTCAGTCTATCTCCCCCAGCTGCTCCCAAATATGTCATTAAACTGCTTTTGTAGAAAGAGGTTTATATTCCTGGTCTTGGTTTTTCATTCTGTTTATAAACTTTGTTGGCTTTGACGTTAATAGGCAAGCAATTGAATTTAAAGGGATGTGAAAAACTTTAGAGGAGAATCCACATTCAGCCTTTTGAAAAGCGGTTACTGTGAATCCAATTATGAATGTTTTAAAAACAGTTCTAAAACGTATTATGCTCCCACCTGTTTTTATATTCAGTGACGTAGGTCAATCAGGAATAGCAGTGATTGTAACACATGTGTAAATGTTAAACACCCTTATTGTAAGAGTAACGTCAGTTCAAGGTGATGATCTGTTTGTTTTTTCGTGTGTGGTAGGGCACCTGCCCGTCTATATTATGTATTTCATAAAAAAAAAAAATACGTAGCGCGGGAGTATTGGATGAATTTTGTGGCCTCTATCCTACAGATATCGCTCAAACCCAAATCAGAATATTCCCATACCCCGGTCGGGATTTGAACCCCTGGTCATAGTCTCAAAACTCCAGCCCGTTGCGTTAGCCCCTGGAGTTTTGAGACTTATGACCGCGGGTTCAATCCGGCGGGGGTTATGGTTTTTTTGCAATCGTGTCATTACGATTTCTTGATCGAATATCACCGTGAATTTACCTGGTCTTGTTTTTTCCTTTCTCCCTCTTCCCATTTCCTCTTTCCTCTTTCTCCCGTGGGTTTTCTTCTGCCTTGGGTTTTTTGGTCCTTTATTATTATTTTTTCCGCTCTGTGTTCTTGTTCCTACCTTCGTGGGCCTTAGATCCCTTGTAGTGTCCCCTTTGACTTTATTTTACCCCCTTTTTTCACCCTTCTGTTATGTGACTTTGTAAATGGTCCAAGTCGGACCGAAAACGTCTTTGTAAGCTCCCCTCTGTGTGTGGGTTTTTGTATTTCTTAACTCTTTTTCTCTTCATTACTTTCCCTCCTTGTATCAACTACCATTTTGTAAAAACCTCTAATATGCAAGTTTTTTCTCTTATACTCTATTTCATCATTGCACCCAGTCGCTCTTCTTCCCCCCCCCGAACCCTCTTTCTTGTAACCCCAAAATTTACCAAAAAAACACTAACACTTCATTTTTTAAACTTTCCCCTACCTCTTCACCCTCATTGCTATACTCTCACTAGCCCCTCTTTCTTTCAATAGTTGTTTTTATCTTTCTGCTCCTTCTTGTTTATATTTTTTACTTTTCTTTATTGCTGATTCCCTCTACCCTTTTTCTCTCCTGTGCTAAAATAAAAAATTATTTTATGTCCTGGCCTTTTTTATCAAACTTTTTTTTTAAAGGGTAAAACTCGCCCAAATCTAAGCAGAGTGGTCAGACACTAAAGCGGAAG
>NC_069466.1:6465231-6507731 GCF_026875155.1 Cherax quadricarinatus
AAACGATAACCAGAAACAAGCTACTACACACAACATCCCCCAATTCTCCCAGCACTAACGCCACCACAACAGCAGTCTCCCATAATATCCAGTCCTGTTTTTTCATACGCTGAGCCTACAACCAATACCACTCCCAGAATACAGTTCTGGAAAGGAAGCTGAAGGTATGGTAAAGTAACACAGGTGGAGTAACAAAAAAACAAGCTTTACATTTTTTTTGCTGTATTACAGAATATTGTTAAGCATAAAAGAAAGCCAGTAACTCGCTGTGCATTTCGGGAAAGAATCACTGAGGCATCCTCGAATACCATATCACTCACGGAGACAAAGCTCATGGGGGTGGTAACAGAGGTAGCCAGAATGACCCACATGGACCAGGTAAAGTTACTCGTCATGGGGGGCGGATTCCAACCACAAGGAGATTGACTAGGAAAAACTAGAGCAACATGGCGGACGAGAGACGTGGAGGGCTTAGATTATGGAGGTGGGGCTGGAAAACTTCCTGCAACAACATGTTAGGAATGAACCAGCATGGCTGGACCTCATATTTACATTGAAAAGGTTATACATAGAAGACATCACACATAAAAGGCTCCTAAGCGCTATCGATCACATGGTCCTTAGTGTCGACTACATTGTAAAGTTAACAATGGAGAGTGAAGTGGCATGAGAAGGACTGGAACAGCTTAGATTAAAAAAAGGGAACTACACAGGTATAAAGCAATTCCTGCATGAGGTGCAGTGGGAAAGAGTGTTATAGGAAAAGATATTAAACGAAATGATGGCACCCATGACCACAAAGTGCAGTTTGGCAGAAAAGTTCGTACAAAGAGGAAACAGAAACAACGGGAAGACCAGAGTGAGCCCATGATTTACCCGGACAAGTGGAGAGGCCAAAACCAAGTGTGTTAGATCATGGAAAATGTATAGAAGGCAGAGGACTCAGGAAAACTAGAAACTGAGCAGAAGAGCCTAAAAAATGTATGTACATGGATAAGGAGAGAGGTCCAGCAGCAATACGAGAATAACATAAGATCAAAAACCAGATCTGATCCTCAACCTGATTACCTGGTCAAGGACCAGGTAATCAGGTTGAGGAAGGAAGGAGAAGAGCTCACAAGGAATGACCAGGAAGTATATAAAGAACTCAGCATGAGATTTAGGGAGGTATCCAGAAGAGACAGAAAGGCTTCCAGCTAACCGATGTAGCAGAGTGCAACAAGTGCTGGACACTTCACATAATCGAAGTGGAGGTGAAGAAAATGCTCTGTAACTGCGTCATGTAACTTTGAAAAAAACTGCCGATTTATCCAGTGATGAAATCAATATAAGTAATGGGACGGTTTATAACTATGATGAAACAAAATATTCTCAGTTGACCTCACCGGACCTAAGTGTTCGTGACGCCTTTGTTTGTGGGTACATAAAGAACACAGTTTACGTACCATCACTACCTGCAACCCTGGGACGAGCTGAAGATTTCGATCACTGAAGCAGTTCGCATGATAACACCAGATATCCTGCAGAGCGTCTGGACGGAACTGGACTATCACATCGATGATTACCGAACATCTGAAGCTACTAACTGTGAAAGATTATTGCAATAAAGTTTCATGTTATACCTGTTTGAAATCAGGGAGTGTTTTTTTCTGGTCACCCTGTATATATATAAATATATATATATATATATTTATAATATATATATATATATATATAAATATATATATATATATATATATTATTAACACATCGCCTGTTTCCCACTAAGGCAGGGTGGCCCGAAAAACAAAAACTTTCATCATTCACTCCATCACTGTCTTGCCAGAGGCATGCTTACACTACAGTTATAAAACTGCAACATTAACATCCCTCCTTCAGAGTGCCATACAATCCTACAAGAATCATGCACTCAGCAGAGCTACGTGTTGTACCTTGATCCAAGGACATATGATAGTGTAGTTGCCTCAGAGTTAATTTCATTCTACTCCCCGTTTGGTGTAGTAGCCTCCACAAGCAGTATATATCGTACTGTAATGACTAACGAGTGGTATTCAATCAAGGGGATCGAAGCCGAGTTGTTTTAGCCCACCTCATGGTGAGCGAAAATTCTGCGACGCTCTCACGCACTGGACCTGTATACAATCGTACAATCTTTTTCACTTTGGAATAATTAAAAGTATAAAACATATTTTTCTTTTTGGTGAGCAGAAATTTTGAAAAAGAAAATAAATGAGGGTAGAAAACTTATTTTTTTTCTAATTTTGAGACCATTTTTCAATTTAATAAAGACAGACTTATCTTCTTCTGGATATTGGTCTCTGAGATAAGAGAATTCCTCGTCAGTTTAGCTTCAACGTTGGTGTCTGTTTGAATTAGATTTAGGCCGAGTATATTCTAATATTCCATTTTTATTGAAGGAATTGACATATTAATTTCCGAATGATGTCACGTTGATGACTTTAAACTGCACTGCAATCCAATGCTGCATTCTGCACTATTGCAATAGCTTGCACTGAGGTGCAAGAAACTTGGGTTACAGAATGTGAAGGCTTACTCAGCCCTGTAACAACTTCAGTCAGTATTACCAAGGCTGGCTCCTCCTCAGGAAAATTAATGAATAGAAAAAGAAATAATAACAGACAATGACAAAAACTTTATTATTTAGAAACGGAAAATGTAAAACAATAAAACATGAATGGGTATCCTAATTGAAAGAAAAATGAAAAATGAAATAAAGAAAATTACATTTGAACTCAATGGTAATATAGGTATATCGTGGTAATGGGGTGTCAGGTGTTGGTGACACTGCGTATTGTTGAAATCGTAGCCGTTGCTGATGTGGAGGGGGGGGGGGTAGCAGGTGTTTGGTGACCACCACCGGCTCGTTCTTCACAGAGTATAGCCGTGACTAATTACTTCAGATGACAGGAAAACAGGTTTGTTACCACTGCTATGATGAGGGGTTAGGTCCTCTGTTGGCTTACATAACAGGTAAGTAGATTAAACATGGGACGTCTCAGGATGTTAGTCCGTCTCCTTCTATTCTTCTCGTTGGTTGGCAGGTGACCCTCTCTGTCATTCCAAGCTGTAAAGAGAGAGAGATTACCCACTGCTTAAGAAATCACTCTCCATGATAAGTAAAATACCTAAAAGATGTGGTGATTATTAAAACATTTAACCGATCAAGACCGAAAGGACTAAGTTAATTATTGGTCAAAAGTGAAGCTTTCAACCAATAAGTCCACTAAAATATGATTAGGCGTGTACTTACAGTAGTGTTGGGAGCTGTGAGTCGAGTGATTTACTGTTTGACCGGAGCCCCACACGTCACCTTTCGGGGGGGGGGGGGGGGGAGAAGGGGGAGGGGAAGGGATAGCCGGAGCTAGACTGACCCTACCTTAACAAGCAGCCGGCAATGAAACTATTGTTACTATATACTTCCTCGCTACTATCTATTGAACTTTTCCCTCACACGGAATATGGGGATAATGCAGTGATTGACATATATCTTGTGGTTATCCTTCACTCAGTATGGCAGAGGCAACATTTTCAATGATTCTCATCGAAGGTTTGCCAGCTGATCCATAAATATATATAATTATTGATATGTATCAATTGAATGAAGTGTGTTGTTTAAATCACTAATACAAATAAATCACTTTAAAGAAAGCATTTTCTAAATAACTGATACCCAGTGGATGTATGATTACTTAGTGGGTCATCACATAACTTTTGTTTCATACATAAAACCCTCATTGACACTTTTGTTTCCCCCATTGACACTTTTCATTGTTCCAAATAATTTTTTGATGCTTACTGAATGTATAACGTTAACATTTTATATATATATATATATATGTCGTGCCGAATAGCAGAACTTGCTATCTTGGCTTAAATAGCAACGCTCATCTTACCATGTACATTGACCTCATCGCTCTAGGGCCGTGAGGTTGTGCTACGCCTTGCTCCTGCATTCGTCACTCAACCTTGGTGGAGGACGGACATTGGCGGTTGAGCTAGCACCTGTTGGTAGCACTGAGTGATTTTTCACAAAATGGCGCAGGCTATCAGGCGGAGAATCAACACTCTGTGTATTGAGGTGTTGAAAGGAACGGTTTATCAAACCAATGCTTCTGTTATGCTGCCTGCCATACTACGGGATACCTACTGCATCAACAACGACGATCTGTATGGTATTGCCTTAAATGGAGCTACATATATCTTTGTGAAATTTGTGACGGCTGCGACATATGACAAGATGATGGAAAAATACCAAGACGTGTGTATGAAGGTTAATCCTGGTTTAGAAGTACGAATGAGGGACGTATCCAAGTATTATACTTGGGTAAAGTTACGGAATGTCCCATTTGAAGCGGATGAAGAAGATATAAAAGCAACATTCAATGAGTATGGTGTTATACATCAGACATCAGTTGGAAGGTGATCTGATGGTATATATGCTGGACTGTGTGAGGGCTCCTTTACCCTCAAAATGTCTTTGCGCAAATCTATACCATCATATGTGACACTGAGTGACTTTAGAACACAGGTATATGTAACATATGCGGGGCAGAGACGAACCTGTACACTGTGTGGAGCCTTTGATCATATGGCAGCAATGTGTCCTCGTCGATCGACACCTGAGAAATATGGAGAGGGGAAAGGATTGGGGAAGGAGAGAGAGGTGACGACCCAGTCTACAGGGGAGCATCTTCAAGATCATAGAACATGGAGTGAAATCGTGGAGGACAATCCGGAAGAATGTGCAACATTACCGGAGGTCTCTCAGGTTATTGAGAATATGCGTATGGAGGATGAGGTGAGACGAGTGGAATTGGGTAGTCAGGTTACGGCTACAATAGACACTGTTATTCAAGAATTCTTGGGTAATCAGAATGAGGACGGGACACTAAGCATGGTGTCGGATGGGAAACTTATAGGTGAGGAAGGAATTCAAGAGGTGGGTAATGTGGGTAATGGGGATATGCAATCAAAGAGGATTAGTGAGGTTGTGGTTGAAGTACACAACGTAGAATGTGAAGATGAGGGAATGCACATAGTAGAGGCATCACGTTACGAGAGATAATGTTTTAGGACACAAAGACAGTACAATCTGAGAAGCAAGTATTGGGTACACATGTAGTAAAAGGTAGTACATAACTGGGTGAAAGAAAGACTCGTTAACACACGCTAGTATTATAATTATTAGAATTACTCTGTGTTAATGGTATCTTATTAGTATTACGGATACACAGAGGTGAATTGTATTTCTGGGACATATAAACAATTGACGTGCTCACACACACACGCACGCACACACATACACACTCGGGGCCAGGAGCTGAGTCTCGACCCCTGAAAACCACAACTAGGTGAGTACACACACCCATCATTCACACAGCTGATCCTTGGAATTTGACCGCGTCCCCTTACCCCCCCACACACCTTTCCCTCCCCACAGACCTTTCCCCTCCCCGCTCTGGCCTTCACTCCCCCTAAAATCCTATCTTTCTCTCCCCCTCCCTCGCGTTTCTCTCTCTCATAGCCTTTTTCCCTCCCTTCCCCCTACTCTTTCTTTCTCTCTCTCCCTCTCTCTCCCTCTCTCTCTCTTCTCACTCCCTCCCTCCCTCTCTCTCTCTCTCTCTCTCTCTCTCTCTCTCTCTAGGCTTCTCTCTCTATCTCCCTTTTTCTATATTTCTACCCCTCCCTCGCATTTCTCTCTCTCATTGCTTTTCCCTCACCCTCCTTTCTCTGTCTGTCTGTCTGTCTGTCTCTCTCTCTCTCTCTCTCTCTCTCTCTCTCTCTCTCTCTCTCTCTCTTCTCCCTCTCTTTCTCTCTCTCTCTCCCTCTCTTTCTCCCTCTCTCTACCCTTTCTTCCCCCCTCACATTTCTCTCTTTCTTTCTCTCTCTCTCTCTCTCTCTCTCTCTCTCTCTCTCTCTCTCTCTCTCTCTTAGGCTTCTCTCTCTATCTCCCTTTTTCTATATTTCTACCCCTCCCTCGCATTTCTCTCTCTCATAGCCTTTTTCCTCACCCTCCTTTCTCTGACTCTCTCTCTCTCTCTCTCTCTCTCTCTCTCTCTCTCTCCCTCTCTTTCTCCCTCTCTCTACCCTTTCTCTCCCCCTACATTTCTCTCTTCACCTTGGTCTTATCCCTCACCCCATACTCTCTCCTCTCTCTCCCTCTTTCTACCCTTTCTCTCTCCCCCTCGCACCCTCTCCCTCCTCTAGCCTTCTGTCTGTGGTAAAAAAAAAAAAAAAAAATTGGGTGGCCCTAGAGGACGGAAAAGCAGAGATCTGGTAGACGAACCAGGGAGGAAAGACTGGGAGTTAGAGCTCCAAAAAAGGGAGGAAGATTGGGGAAGGAAGATAGTAGAGCTTGGTAAGAAAATGGAGGAGCGGATAGCTGAGGAGTGCAGGAAGTGGGAAGTACAGGTCTTAGCAGCAGAAGCTAGGATACAGTGCTTAGAAGAGAAACTGCAAAGCCTGAAACAGATTAGAGAGACAAATGACAATTCAGATGTGACATCAGGAAATTCATTGTCAAGCGCAGACAAGGGGACGGTAAGCAACAACGGAGACATGCCGTACGCGAAGGCCTTATCAGACCCACGTGGGGCCAGGGAAAAGACGAGTAGTTTCACTAAGATCAAATGACAGGTCCAAAGACAATGAAGGTATGCTATATGCAGAGATTCTAACTGCCAACTGCAGTAGCAAGGGACAGCTGGTCATGAAAGACAGTTCACTGAGAATAGAAGTTTCAGATATGACAGGGACTAAAGGCAAGAACATGTCAATGGAAGGAAATAAAATGCCTCAGAGGAAGCAGATGGAGACTCAGTGGGAGGAGGAAAGGGCGAGGTCAGTTTTTGTGTACGGGCTCCAAGAAGCCAAGGGGGACAACTTTGAAGAAATAAAACAGGAGGAGAAAAAAATGATTGAAGGCATCATAAAAAACAATAGGTGAGGGCGATTATGACCCAGGTGACAAATTTTCAGAGAATTGGGTGGTTTGCGAGTGGAAGGATATGGCCTGTCAAAGTAATTTTCAAGGAAGAATCAGTTCGAACCAGGATTCTGCAGAGAAAGCAAGACTGAGGGACAAACAGGGGTACCAGAGAGTATACCTCGACCGCGACAGAACACAAGACGAAAGGACTACACTGAAAGAGAGGGTACAGAGACGCAAGGAGGAACGAGAGGCAATGACGAAGATGAGCAGGACCCAGGACACAGGAGGAAGGGCAAACACACCCCACAGAATCTCCCACCAAAAGACTCCAACCACGACATTCCCAACGCAACTGAGCAACCTATACTACAACCCACTCACTGTTCCCTCTGCCACAACCCCCATATCACAAACCTCACCCCAACAGCTGTCCCTTATGGGCATTCTGACCCCACCCCATCATCACAACCCCCACCTACACCACAGCCCATATAGGCCCCACCAAGGATCTCGCTCCCCAACCCCAATATTCTTGCATGACCCACATGATAGAAAAGAAACTGAAAGTTTGGTACACAAACGCGGATGGAATAACGAATAAACATGAGGAGTGGAACGAAGAATTAGTGAAAAATCCCCAGACATCATAGCAGTCACAGAAACAAAACTCGCTGAGACAATAACAGACACAATCTTCCAATGGGTATATCAGATCCTGAGGAAAGATAGAAGGAGTAGAGGGGGGGAGGGGTTGCACTGCTCATAAAACACCGATGGGGATTTGAGGAATGGAAGCATGGACATGATTGGAGAAAGAGACTACATTGTAGGTACAATTCAGTCCGGAGAACATAAAGTAATCATTGGAGTGATGCATAACTCACCACAGAACTGCAGGAGGCCAAGAGAGGAGTACGAAGAAAACAACAGGGTGATGGTGGACACACTGGCTGAGGTGGCAAGAAGAGCTCACTCGAGCAGAGCAAAGTTACTGGTAATGGGCGATTTCAACCACAGGGAAATCGACTGAGAAAACCTGGAGCCACATGCGGGTCCCAAAACATGGAGAGCCAAGATGATGGATGTGGTACTTGAAAACCTCATGCATCAACATGTCAAGGACACAACCAGAGAGAGAGGGGAGGATGAGCCAGCAAGACTGGATCTTGTGTTCACCCTGAGCAGTTCAGACATTGAATACATCACTTACGAGAGGCCCCTTGGAGCTAGCGATCACGTGGTTCTGAGTTTTGATTATTAGTAGAATTACAAGTGGAGAAGGTAACAGGAATGAAGGGGTCGGGCCCAAAACTATAAAAGGGGGGACTACACAGGTATGAGAAACTTCCTGCAGGAGGTTCAGTGGGACAGAGACATGGTAGGAAAATCAGTAAACGAGATGATGGAATATGTGGCAACAAAGTGCAAGGAGGCCAGGGAAAGTTTTGTTCCCATGGGAAACAGAAATAATAGGAAGACCAAAACGAGTCCTTGGTTTTTCCCCAAGGTGTAGGGAGGGAAAAACTAAGTGCAACAGAGAATGGAAAGGTACAGGAGGCATAGGACCCAGGAAAACAAAGGGGATTAGTAGAAGAGCCAGAAACGAGTATGCACGATAAGGAGGGAGGCCCAGCGACAATATGAAAACGACATTGCATCGAAAGTCAATCTGGGCCCGAAATGCTGTACAGCCAATTTAGGAGGAAGACAACAGGCAAGGACCAGGTGATAAGGTGAGGGGAAAGAAGGTGGGAGAACTCACAAGAAAACGATCAAGAGGTATGTGAGGAGCTCAACACGAGATTTAAGGAAGTATTTACAGTAGAGACAGGAAGGACTCTGGGGGGATAGACCAGATGGGGACACCAGCAAGGAATACACCAACAAGTGTTGGACGACATACATGCAGATGAGGAGGAGGTGAAGAAACTGCTAAGGGACATCGATTTCCTCAAAGGCAATGGGACCGGACAAAATCTCCCCCTGGGTCCTTAGAGAGGGAGCAGATATGTTGTGCGTGCCACTTACCACAATCTTCAACACGTCCTGGAAATGGACAACTACCTGAGGTATGGAAGCGGCAAATGTAGTTCCCATTTTTAAAAAAGGAGACAGGGAAAAAAGGCACTAAACTATAGACCTGTGTCATTGACGTGTATAGTATTTCAAAATTTATGGCGAAGATTATCAGGAGGAGAGTGGTGGAGCACCTGGAATGGAACAAGAGTATAAATGCCAACCAGCACGGTTTCATGGAAGGCAAATCCTGTGTCACAAACCTTCTGGAGTTTTATGATAAAATAACAGAAGTAAGACACGAGAGAGAGGGGTGGGTTGATTGCATCTTCTTGGACTGCAAGAAGGCCTTTGACACAGTTCCTCACAAGAGATTAGTGCAGAAGCTAGAGCATCAGGTGCATATAACGGGAAGGGCACTGCAATGGATCAGAGAATACCTGACAGGGAGACAACAACGAGTCATGGTACATAATGATGTATCACAGTGGGCACCTGTGACGAGCGGGTCCCACAGGGGTCGGTCCTAGGACCAGTGCTATTTTTGGTATATGTGAACGACATGATGGAAGGGTTAGACTCAGAAGTGTCCCTGTTTGCAGATGATGTGAAGTTAATGAGAGAATTAAATTCTGATGAGGACCAGGCAGGACTTCAAAGAGACCTGGACAGACTGGACACCTGGTCCAGCAAATGGCTTCTCGAATTTAATCCTGCCAAATGCAAAGTCATGAAGATAGGGGAAGGGCACAGAAGACCACAGACAGAGTATAGGCTAGGTGGCCAAAGACTGCAAACCTCACTCAAGGAGAAAGATCTTGGGGTGAGTATAAAAACGAGCATGTCTCCGGAAGCACACAACCAGATAACTGCTGCAGCATATGGGCGCATGGCAAACCTGAGAACAGCATTCCGATACCTTAGTAAGGAATTTAGTTCAAGACACTGTACACCGTGTATGTCAGGCCCATACTGGAGTATGCAGCATCTGTTTGGAACCCGCACTTGATAAAGCACGTCAAGAAACTAGAGAAAGTACAAAGGTTTGCGACAAGGTTAGTTCCAGAGCTAAGGAAATGTCCTATGAAGAAAGATTAAGGGAAATCGGCCTGACGACACTGGAGGACAGGAGGGTCAGGGGAGACATGATAACGACATATAAAATTACTGCGTGGAATAGACAAGGTGGACAAAGACAGGATGTTCCAGGGAGGGGACACAGAAAACAAGAGGCCACACTTGGAAGTTGAAGACACAAATGAGTCAGAGAGATATTAGGAAGTACTTCTTCAGTCATAGAGTTGTAAGGCAGTGGTATAGCCTAGAAAATGACGTAGTGGAGGCAGGAACCATACACAGTTTTAAGACGAGGTTTGATAAAGCTCATGGAGCTGGGAGAGAGAGGGGCCCAGTAGCAACGGTGAAGAGGCGGGGCCAGGAGCTAAGACTCGACCCCTGCAACCACAAATAGGTGAGTACAAATAGGTGAGTACGTAAGAGAGAGGCAGGGGCTTCTGATAGTGATGATGTCCTCACACCAGCGCAACGAACTTGCAAGAAACTATCAGTGGATGTGCCAAAAAAAGTAACAGGGGGGGGGGAAAGGGGCAGAGGAAAGGTGAGGCAAAGAAAGGACAATGTGAAAAGAATGTTCAGCAAAAACGTAAGGAAACGCAAGGATATCGGTCGATTGGTAAGCCCCCGATAGCATTTTTAAGTGTCTAACATTAAATGTTAATGGCCTAAGGGCTGATGTAAAGCGTAAGATATTTAGTGATTTTTTAAAGAGACTTGGAATACAAGTAATATTTTTACAAGAGCATAATTTTAGGTATGGAAGGGATTTGTTGGTAGATGGATATAAAGTTTATGCTGGGTATACTGGGAAGCTTAAGGGAGGTGCTGCTGTATATGCGGCACGACTAGATCGTATTTATGCTTCTCCCGGGTTACAGGTTGCTAATACAGAAACTATAAATGTAGTGTTTTCAGATCATAGAGGAGTGGTCGTGGATGTGGGATGGGGAGGTTTACCAAAGCTTTACATGAGTTATTGGAAACTTAATGTGAGATTGTTAGATGAGCTGGAGGACGGTGATAGTTTTGTTGAGTGGTGGACAAATGAGTGGACCAAGGGGAGAAAAGGAGGTGATATACTACGATGGTGGGAGGAACATGCTAAACCAGGAATCAAAAATTTTTATATGAGGAAAGGAAAGGAGGTAAGTCAATGGAAATATGGCTTACAGAGATATTTGAAGGGCAGTTGAAACAGTGCTATGAAGGTATTAGTGGGGTTTATCCAGTACAAGAGATTGAGGGCATCAAAGCGCAATTGATGGAAATGCAGAATGCAAGATTTGATGGTGAGAGAATGAGAGGTGGATTGGAAGATGTTTTATGGGAGATAAGCCATCCGCCTGTGTATTGCGGCGATTAAAGACACGACAGAAGACAATGACTATGATGAAGTTGGACGTACATACGGATGTGGGAGGGTATACGATGGGACAGAGGTTAGTAACTACGGAAAGTATGAGTGGTTATGCTGATAAGTGGTTTGAGATATATATGAGAGGGGGAAACGGGAAGATAGCAGATATGAAGATTTTAGAGAAGGGGATACAGAGAAACCTAGAGTCAGCAGATAGAGCGATGATAGAAGGGCCTATAGATGAAGAGGAAGTGTGGACGGCTTTAAAAGGGATGAGTGTCGGGAAAGCACCTGGGATAGATGGAATCCCAAATGAATTCTATTTGAGCAACTGGGAAGTCATGAAGGAATTCTTGGTGCAGTTGGTGAATGTAATGAAGGATAAGGGGAGCATGAGTCTAACACAAAGGACAGGTGTAGTAGTTATGGTTCCAAAGGAAGAAGTACAGAATAGCATCCTAGATTATAGAGGTTTATCATTAATGTGTGGAGATTATAAATTGTTTCCCAGGGTGTTAGGTAATAGATTGCGCAAAGTAATTGGGAAGGTTATAGATGGGGGACATTTGGGTGTGCCAGGGCGAACAATGTTTAGTGGGCGTGGGAGGATAAAGGGTTATATAGAGGAGCGTAGGATGGATGGCGGAGGAGTTTTTGCTTTGGATTGGAAGGCGGCTTATGATTGTGTAGAGAGAGAGAGACTTATGGATGATTATGAGGAGGATGGGTTTCGTGAGGAAATTGTGCAGTGGGCGGAAACTTTTATAGAGGTGCAGAAATATGAGTGCAAATAAATGGAAGGGTGGGGAAGTGGTTAGTATGGGTAGAGGGCTGAGGCAGGGATGCCCCATGTCTAGATCCTATTTGCATGTCTGCATGACCCATTATTATATAGGTTGATAATGTGGGGGTAAGTGAGGGGGAGGAAAGATTAGGGGTGCTACGGGTATAGTTGGTTATGTGGATGACACGACGGTCTTAGTGGGGGGAGAGGAGGGGTTTAAAGAATGTAAGTAGAATTGTTGAAAATATTTAGTGGGGCAACAGGTATGAGTGTTAATAGTTGAAAAGTTTGAAATTACTGGAGGTTGGGTCAAGGGTGGGAGGGGAACTGGGGAAAAAAATTTTTATGGCAGGTAGTACAGCAGATAAAAAATTTGTGGAGTATTGTACAGAGGGGCAGCGCAGGGGGCTAGAGAGGCAAATTCTAAAAGGGTAGTGCAAAGAGTATTGCTTAGGTTAGGGGGGATAAGAACGAGTGGGTTTGACTATACAACAGAGAGTCATTATAGTTAATGCACTCATTTATCCTAAATTTTGGCACGTGGCTGTGGTGTACCTCTTGGTGGCGAAAGACGTGCGGCAAGTGCAAGGAAAGTTCTGAATTTTATATGGGATATGGTTGTCATTGGCTGAGGCAGACGGTTTGTAATGACACCGTGGCAAAGGGGGGTTTAGGTTTAATTCCTTTGGGTAGCAGAAATGAAGAGCATGTACGTGAAGCATTGTTATCTGAGATTGGGTGGGGAATGTGGTGTCAGAGTGAGGGGGTGTGATGGAAGATGTGAGGCGGGGGGTGGGGGGGTAGGGAATTAGAGGAGTGTATGAGTATGTTGAGATACTTATTAAAAGTAAGAAATCCAGAAAATGTAACGGCGTGTTTTGGGGAGGTTGGTAAGGTGTCAAGAGGTGTTGGAAGGGGAGACTGTTTTTCCATTATATAATTGGACACGAATCTGGGGAGACTTCAGTAAGTTACGGGTGAAGTCAAGGGTGAGGGAAACTATGTATAGGTTTTTACATGGGTTTGCCAACTAAAGTACGACTGTATCAGATGGGAATTTTGCAGTCTCAATGTTGTGTTTTGTGTGGGGGGGAGGAAACAGCATATCATGTGGTGTATTTCTCATTCGTCTCTCAGCCCTTGAGTAGAGAGGACGTGTGCTGCTGCTACCCCCTGGTGTTGACTGGGTGCAGTAATATTTTCACAACATGGCGCAGGCTGGTCGCTGGAGGGTAATTCAGTCTGTATGAATTAACCAGTGGAGCTATCACGGGGCGTCTATGGAGCTACTTCTCCCAGCAATAATTAGAGAACTACGGCGTAGCAACTGAAGAGAATTTGTGGACTTGACTTGAATGGCACGAAGAGGATAATTTCTTAAATTCAATTCAACGAGTATGTATGTGACAGTGCGTGAACAAGTTTCAGGGAAGTGGCCATACCTGTGAATCATGCTGGCACGGTGGTATGCATTGATGTATCAAAGTTACCTTCACTTGGGTGAAGATCAGGAATGTGCCATTTGGGCGGATGCATCTGACATAAGGTTTGCCATGAGTAAATATGGGACGGTACACCACGGTCACTGCAGGGAAGATGGTATGCTGGTACAATATGGGGATACCTGAGTGACGTACTCTGCAAAGATGTCGATACGACATTCCTATTACCGGCGTTATGTGGTGATGGAAGAATTAAAACTTAGGTATTTGTGACATGCAGGGCAACGACGCACTTGTCGTTGTGATGGGTGTTATGAACACCTGGAGCGCAATGTGGTAGAGGACGTGAGAGACAACGACCTGCAACAACGATGAAACGTAAGAGGTGAGGACGAGTGGAGCAAGAGCAGCCTTTTTCGTCACTGACTCCGCAGAGTGGCGTCATGGAGTGAGGAGGTGAGAGGGCACAGAGAAGATGGCAGGTGTACTCGAGTGGGGGGGACTCCCCTTCTTGGACGTGGTTCAGGCATTGGAGGAGACATCCGCGGAAAGTGAATGATAGCAAGGAGGAAGCATCGACGACGCTTTGTGTGTTATTTTGGGCACGGGGGCCGTATCAGAAGAAGCACGATCCTGGATCTTGGGTTCTATTCTTGGGAGACGGCGGGGCGAAAGGTAGTTCGTCCCTAAGCGCTCTCCATTGCCTAGTGTGACATAGGCTGTCTTGTCGGTGGAATACGGTGGAGGTTGTGGTTCACGTGTGATGAGCTTGATGACGAGGATGCAGGTCGACGGTACCGACGCGAAAGCGCGAGCAGTGCTTTATGATTCTGATGACAAGTGCATACGCCCGGCACAACGTTCAGGGATAAGAAAAATGGGCGGCTGTCACGCAGAGGGGTTCAATAGACACTCAGGGTACAAGGGATGAGTAAGAGTGCACAAAAAGGGGGGGGGGGATTGGGATAGAGGGCAATGTGGCGATCGATGACACAAAAGTTTGTGTCATGAGGGAAATCCACCTTTGTCGGTTTAAGTGGCTTGTCATTGAAATCAATGGTTTGAGGTCGCATGAGAATGTGTGAGTGGTTTAGGGTGTTTTTGGTGCGTCATGTGTTGACGTTGTGTTTTCTATGCAGGATGCATAATTATAGAATGGTTTATGGGTTTGAAGGTGGAAGGATATAAAGGTGGAGGGATATAAAGGTGTTTGTATGTTGAACATGCGGTCAGATGAAGGCGGTCGGTGTGGCTATATTGGTAAAGGGGAAAACTAGCCCGTTGTTGTCAGGCATTGTGAAGGGGGGGAGGGGAGGGTGATTCGTGTGATGGATTATGGGGTCAGGTACAGATGACGTTGGTGTGTGTGTGTATGGCCCGGCAGCAGAGGGAGATGTACGCGTTAAGAAATAAATTTGTTAGGGCACGTGGTGGTTTACTACTTGCGTGGATTGCCAGGGGTGCCGTTGTGTGATAGGAGGGGTTGGGAACTGTGTGATAAGGCGTATAGGATGTGGTACCGAGGGGGTCGGTGCATTGTTATGGGAATATTGGGAGAGAAATTGTTTTTTAGGGTGGGTTTGATCGATATCTGTGGGGGGGGAGGTAGATCTACATTTATTAGGCGTGGGTATGCTGCTAGGCTCGATCGTTGGTACGTCCCTGTAGGGTATAGAGTAATACATAGGGTGTGGGTGTTGGATGTGGTTATTTTGATCAAGGGTGGTTAGGGGGGATTTGGGTTTGGGAGGGGTTGCCACGAAGGCGGTTAGGGGGTATTGGAAGTTAAATGTTAATGTTGGCTGCATGAAGAGAAAATATAGGACAGTCATGTAAACTGGTTTTGGGAAGGGTGTTGGAGGCAGGATGCGCCTTGGGATGGGGTGATATGGTTAGCTGGTGGGGACTCGGTGGCGAAAATTAGTGTATTAAGGATTTTTATGTTACGTAATGGGAGGGAATATAATAGGTTAAAAGTTTGGGTTTCAAACTTATCTTGAGGGGCAGTTGAGGGCCTTGCTACGGAAAGTGGGAGGTTTTAGTTACCCGGTGGGAGAATATTGAGGGATTAAAGGAGTGCACTTGGGATTTGCCTCCATAAAAAAAAAAAAATGATAAGATTTGATGGTTGCACGCGTTTTTTACTTGGCGGGGTTGGAGGAGGTGTTATGGGGCTGATAGGCATCGGATCTTTGTGTGTTGAGGGGACAGGTCTAAGTGGAGAGCGGCGACCGGAGATGTTGGGAATTAAATGTTCATGTGGGGATGGAGGGGGTTTAGGGCATAGGGCAGGGTATTGATGTCGACTGAGGTATGAGTGGCTATTCCTTGATGTATGGCTTTAGGTCATATGCACTTGTGGGTATACGAGATGATGCTTTAAGGGAAATGGGTGGTTATGTGCAATGCGAGCTTGATGGTTAGAGATAGGGGAGACTTTGGAAGGACAGATTACGGAAGGGGAATTTTTTTTTTTTCTTGGGCAAGCTATAGCAGGGGCATGTTTTTTAGGTAAGGCACCGGGTGTAGACGGGTTGCCTAATGATTTTTATGTTAGAAACTGGGATGTATCGGAAGTATGAGGAGATTTTTAGTCAGTTTGTTCAATGTTTTGAAGGAAGCTGGGGCAATGGGTGAGCAGCGAAGACTGCTGTTGTTGTATTAGTGCGAAGGGTGGACAGACCACGGTAGAAGTTTTACCGTGCAATATCGCTTATGTGCGGTGATTATAAGTTATGTGCAGGGTGTTAGGGGAACAGAATCAAACAGGTTTTAGGTAAAGTAATTGATAGCCCAAGGACATCTGGCATACCGGGTAGATCAATGTATGATGGGCATGGGGTATTAGGAGTTTATATAGGCTAATAGGGGGGGGAGGGGGTTGTTTTGGCTCTGGATGGAGAGCTGCTTATGATAGCGTAAGATAGAAAGGGAAGCATTATGGAGTTTTATGGTTGGTGGGGTGGTTTCGGGAGGGAAATTGTTCTCTTGGGCAAAAACCTTTTGTTATCTGGGTGCAGTTATGAGAATTCAGGATAAGGGAACGACTAGGTGATAGCAACTAAGATGGGGAAAGGGTTTGCGACAGGGATGCCCTCTGTCGCCCAAATTTGTTTGCATGTCTGCAGGAACCTTTTATAGGGCTGTTAGGTGGAGTATGGGAGAGACGAGAGGTTGGGTTTTGACACGAGATGGGGGAAGCGCGGTATAGTGAGTTACGTGGATGATACGACTGTCTTGGTGAGGGATGTGAGGGATTTACATAAGGTAGAAAGGGTGTGTGATAGAAGTTTTTGGTGAGGCTACGGGGATGAAAATTAATGTAGTAAAGTCCAAAGTATTTGGATTAGGGGATTAGTGTACACTAATGGTGAGATGTTGTGGGTGGTGGACGTGTTGGTAGGATCAGTTGTTGATATGTGGGATATGTGTTCATGCGCGCACATGAGAGGGATGCACAAGAGGCAATTCGAGGCGAACCGTGGATGGAGTTTTGAAAAAGGATTGGGGGCTGGGGCGGGACTTGAGGGCAGAGCAATTAACGTTGCATCAACGGGTTATAGTCATTGATGTTCTGTTGTATAGCTAAGTTATGGCCCACGGGTGGCAATTATAACCGTTTACGACGGTGTGAGTGTTGAACGGTTGCAACTGGGGTATTCAGATTAATATGGGGATCGGTTGTGATGCTAAGTTAGAGGGGTGGTGTCGACTTCCACGGTTGCCAGGGGGGATGGGGCTTATACCTCTTGAGAAAGCGTATGTTGAGTGTGTTTCTGAAATAGGGGGGGTTGTGTGAGGGAGCTGGGGGGCGTGAGCGGGGGGGGGGCCTTGAAAGATGCGCAGGGCTATGCAACGGTGGTGGAGGGGGTAGGGATTTATGTTTGGGGGAGGCTATGTTTGCGAGTTTTATGAAGGTAAGGGATCCGAAACAGCTTAAATGATGGTTCTTGAGGAGGGTGGGGGAGGGGTGGGGGGTGGGTCTGTGGTGGCGGCTGTTGAGGGGACATACCCATGTATGCAATGGGGTTCTGTATGAAATGTCTTCAAACAACTACGTGTTTAAAGCCCAAGTGTCAGGGACGGTTTATGTTTAGGTTTTTTACATGGGATCTTGCGTCTGGGAGTTGTGTTATTTAATAGGAGATTTAAGGGAGGGTGGGGAGTGCAAGCGTGTGGATGTCGGAAAAACATTTTCCGCTTGTGTGTACTTTTGTATTTGTTTAGAAAGATGTGAGGGTTGGCTAAGATAGGGTAGTTAGGTTAGTGGGTTGGGGAAGGGTTACAGGTGTGCGGGTGTTTAAGTTTAGATATAGGTGGGTGGATGGCAGCAGGTGGTGAATGCTGTTGCGTTTGTGGTCACTGATTTTATTTATATATCTTGGGCCATGAGGGAGGTGGGAGTCGAGGAAATAGGGGGAATAGAGTGTTAGGGGCCCACGATGTATAGAAACAAGTGCCGACAATAGGGATCTTTTATGGGGGAAGATGGGAGACGCATTTACTTAAGGTTATGTAGATTCAGGTTGTAGGATTTAAGAGATTAAGTGTAAAGTAAGGGGGGTGCGGCGGGCTAGTTTTCTTGAGTATGGAAATGGTATTGTGTTAGCGTGTGTGGTATGTTTGGTAATATAATAAATAAGCTTCTGTGTGGTGATGTGAGTTTGGTCTGGGTAGTTGTGGTAAGATATGTTTTTCACATTAGTTTTCTGAAGGTATTGATTATAATATGTAAGTAGTGTTGTTGCACTACATTGTGTGTATGTGTGAGAGGGTTCATCTAACAGTATTTGTTGTGTTTGAAGGTTTGAGGTGACAAAAATGCATGATCTAAGTATGTTTGGTTATTCTTTTTGTCCTCAAATGTGTTATTACAAAGATAATCTGTGGTGTGTATGTGGATGTTAGGTTAGTTTATAGGTATTCCATACAAGTTGTGGTATGTTCCCCTTTTCGATACTTTGTTTTAATTGTCATTTCAATGTAACTTGTATAGTATTATACAACCGGTAGTTGTTTCTTTGCCATATGAAGTGTTTTTTTTTTTTTTAGGTTATGTTTATGTTCTAGGTTCTTTTGTTGTTAAGATTGTACTTATAGGCTGTCCGCTCCCTGATATTGGTTTTTCATGGCAATGTTTTGAACGTAAGTTTTGGGCTGTACATGGTATATAGATATATATAGCCAGTTTATAGACGCATTTCCTTTTGTGTCTGAGATTTTTTGTATAGGGTTTATTGTAACTGTAATGAGTCGGTTTTGTTTCTAAGCTGTTTTCTTTGTATGTTTATTTGTTTTTTGGTTTATGTAAAGCTGTAATGGTTAGGGTTAAGTATGTAGATGTTCTAGCAGGTTTATGATTGTTAGGTTTTGGATTTATTGATTAATGAGAAGGCTGGATGGAAGTTTACTTGTTAATTTTCTTGTATATATTATTTTTCAACTGTTAAGAGTCCTGTGTCATATGTCATGTTATGTAAAATTTTTATGTAAGTTAGTTTTAAGTATTGAATGTTTATTTTATGTTAGTTCATGACCCCCGTTACTGTGGTTATTTGTAGCCTATGTTCTTCGTAAGTTATTGTTGTATGTTTTACAGCTAGATCTTGCAGTTATATAGGTGCAATCCATTTGATGTTGTTTATTTTTGTGTTGGGTTTCTTATGTCAATGGTCGAACCTTCAGGATTGAGGTCCAAACTGTTTCCTTTTTTTTTTATTTTTATGTATACTGTATTGGTTAATAATAAAATATAAAAAAAAAAAAAATTCTGTGAGCATATCGAAGGGGAGGGCACGTCTATGGTTTCGCAGTTCGGAGTGTTGGATATGGTGGATGGGAGTAGGTTAGTGGTATAACGGGCACTGAGTTTGGTTATAGAGGAAGTGGGAGATGTGAGAGGTGGGCCCGTCATGTATTTAGTGGCAGGATTTATATATATATATCGGGACAATGAGGGGAGGTGGGGGAGGTGGGGGGGAGAGGACAGTACAGGGCTTTAGCAGGGACATTTCTAGTAAAACAAAGTGTATATAAATGTGGGTAGTGAATGGGACGTAGATGGGCTTATAGATTTTCCGGCATCGTATAGAGGTATTATAGACTGGTGAGAGGGTTGCCGCGATTTAGTTTGTGCTTGGCTGGGTGGACTGGTTCTGTAAAAGGGGGGAGGGAAAAAATGAATTTACATGGTTATAGATTATCAATGAATTATTAAGCATCTGTTTTTCCTGAAAAGCGAAGGCGGTGAATGTGGGGGGCTTATCAATTCGAATTAGGGGCTATAATGTTGTATATCAACCCTTAGTGTGCTGATAAGAAGCAACAAGTCTGAAATTGCTCTGATAAACATGTCAAATATCATATAGAATTTGGTTGAACCATTGACAATACGTGTTTTAATAATATACATTCTTCGGTATATGTAAATACAGGTGTGTGTTTTATAATCCAGTGTACAGTTATCATATTAGTTGAACATTCTTCACTATAGTAGTGTTCTTATTTATATATTGTAGTAAAGTGTAAATAGTTGTTATATTTTAAAAGTTCTTTGAATAGTTGCAGATGTTGGTGGAGGTCTAGTGTTTGTGTTATTTATTTTTTTACACTGAGGAAAGGAGGGAAGTATGGAAGTTATTACGTTGAATCATAACCCCATGTAAACTGCATGTGGGTACAATTATATAGAGTTTAATATTTGTATTAATTCTTTAGTAAATTTCATGTTGATAAGTATAATTAAATTTTTCATGGCATATTGTTATATATTTGGGATATGATAAAAAGCATAATTTTTTTGTTAATCTTTTATTTAGTAAAGGATAAAAAAAAACTTTGGATGAGGGATATTTCATGTCAGCCCTTAGTTAAAGTGTAAGTGTATTGCGAATAAGTAAATTCATTTTTTCTGTGGGAGGACCTGAAGGCTTCTTTTATTTATGAATACATTGCCAATGTTTTAAACTAAAAATGATAAGTACGGAGATTATAGAACTGTTTAAAAATACATGTTCATCATGGTGGTTTAGCGCAAATTTTTGAGTTATAATAATAACAATAACGTAAATGTTGGGGGGGGGGGGTAAGTCCACTAGTATTGTAAGTGCTTTGTGTTATTTTTACATTATCGAAATAAAAACCAGTGATGGAGCACTGGTGTATTTTGCAGTAGTGTGTTAGTTATGGTAGTTATGTGTATATTCAGAATTATTATGAATAGTGTTACTTAGTGGACCGGAAACACACCCACTGATAATGTTATTAGTGGACGGAACACACCCACTGATAATGTATTAGGGACCGGAACACACCCACTGATAATGTTACTTAGTGGACCGGAACACACCAATGATAATGTTACTTAGTGGACCGGAAACCACACCCACTGATAATGTTACTTAGTGGACCGGAAATACACACCCACTGATAATGTTACTTAGTGGACGGAACACACCCACTGATAATGTTACTTAGTGGAACCGGAAACACACCCATGATAATGTCTCTTTTTATATATATTTATATCACATTTATATACGTAACTATCTATGTATATTGTATGATTATTATTATTAAAGATTAGCCGGTATTCTCCCGGCCCGGGCCTTTTCCAAGTGGTGGCCCGGCCTTGGCTCCCTCTTTAGGGAGTGTCTGAGACCTAAGTCTCCCATGGGAGGAGGCACAAGTACCTCCTCATCTTTGGGACCAACTGTCCCCAGGCCTAGCCACAAGCTAGGCCTCTCTGGTCTGCCATCCCCGCCCCAAGGGGGCTAGTGGGAATGACAGTCTTATGAGCTAAAGGCTCGGGCTCAGGCACCTACCCTACCCTAGAAGGGTTAGGCATGGTGTCGATCATATATATTGTATGAACTGTTTTAAATAAAATATAAAAAAAAATCTTGCCATATAGGACAAGTGAAAATTTGTATATGCAATAATTTCGCCAAAATCATTCTGAACCTAACGAAAAAAATATATTTCTGACCCCCGGAACTCTCTCCAGGTAAACTCCAGGTTCACTGTGTTTGTTTAGTATTAAATTATTGTAAACGTATTTAAAATATATTTAGTTGAGTTAGGCTAAAATTAATTGTTCTTGTTATAATAAGGTTAAGTAAGTTTTCTAAGATTATTTTGGAGCAAAATTAAAAAAATTTACACTAGCATTAATGAAAAAAATGTACCTTTAAACGTATAAGAGAAAATTTTAGAAAGGACTTAATTTTAAATGAGTTCTTGCTAATTGACCATTTTTACATATTCGGCACGACAAATATATATATATATATATATATATATATATATATATATATATATATATATATATATATATATATTATTATTATTTTTTTTTTTATCACACTGGCCGATTCCCACCAAGGCAGGGTGGCCCGAAAAAGAAAAACTTTCACCATCATTCACTCCATCACTGTCTTGCCAGAAGGGTGCTTTACACTACAGTTTTTAAACTGCAACATTAACACCCCTCCTTCAGAGTGCAGGCACTGTACTTCCCATCTCCAGGACTCAAGTCCGGCCTGCCGGTTTCCCTGAATCCCTTCATAAATGTTACTTTGCTCACACTCCAACAGCACGTCAAGTATTAAAAAACCATTTGTATCCATTCACTCCTATCAAACACGCTCACGCATGCCTGCTGGAAGTCCAAGCCCCTCGCACACGAAACCTCCTTTACCCCCTCCCTCCAACCTTTCCTAGGCCGACCCCTACCCCGCCTTCCTTCCACTACAGACTGATACACTCTTGAAGTCATTCTGTTTCGCTCCATTCTCTCTACATGTCCGAACCAGCTCAACAATCCTTCCTCAGCCCTGTGGACAACAGTTTTGGTAATGCCGCACCTCCTCCTAACTTCCAAATTACGAATTCTCTGCATTATATTCACACCACACATTGCCCTCAGACATGACATCTCCACTGCCTCCAGCCTTCTCCTCGCTGCAACATTCATCACCCATGCTTCACACCCATATAAGAGCGTTGGTAAAACTATACTCTCATACATTCCCCTCTTTGCCTCCGAGACAAAGTTCTTTGTCTCCACAGACTCCTAAGTGCACCACTCACTCTTTTTCCCTCATCAATTCTCTATGATTCACCTCATCTTTCATAGACCCATCTGCTGACACGTCCACTCCAAATATCTGAATACGTTCATCTCCTCCATACTCTCTCCCTCCAATCTAATATTCAATCTTTCATCACCTAATCTTTTTGTTATCCTCATTAACCTTACTCTTTCCTGTATTCACCTTTAATTTTCTTCTTTTGCACACACCTAACCAATTCATCCACCAATCTCTGCAACTTCTCTTCAGAATCTCCCAAGAGCACAGTGTCATCAGCAAAGAGCAGCTGTGACAACTCCCACTTTGTGTGTGATTCTTTATCTTTTAACTCCACGCCTCTTGCCAAGACCCTCGCATTTACTTCTCTTACAACCCCATCTATAAATATATTAAACAACCACGGTGACATCACACATCTTTGTCTAAGGCCAACTTTTACTGGGAAAAAATTCCCTCTTTCCTACATACTCTAACTTGAGCCTCACTATCCTCGTAAAAACTCTTCACTGCTTTCAGTAACCTACCACCTACACCATACACTTGCAACATCTGCCACATTGCCCCCTATCCACCCTGTCATACGCTTTTCCAAATCCATAAATGCCACAAAGACCTCTTTAGCCTTATCTAAATACTGTTCACTTATATGTTTCACTGTAAACACCTGGTCCACACACCCCCTACCTTTCCTAAAGCCTCCTTGTTCATCTGCTATCCTATTTTCCGTCTTACTCTTAATTCTTTCAATTATAACTCTACCATACACTTTACCAGGTATACTCAACAGACTTATCCCCCTATAATTTTTGCACTCTCTTTTATCCCCTTTGCCTTTATACAAAGGAACTATGCATGCTGTCTGCCAATCCCTAGGTACCTTACCCTCTTCCATACATTTATTAAATAATTGCACCAACCACTCCAAAACTATATCCCCACCTGCTTTTAACATTTCTATCTTTATCCCATCAATCCCAGCTGCCTTACCCCCTTTCATTTTACCTACTGCCTCACGAACTTCCCCCACACTCAGAACTAGCTCTTCCTCACTCCTACAAGATGTTTTTCCTCCTTGCCCTATACACGAAATCACAGCTTCCCTATCTTCATCAACATTTAACAATTCCTCAAAATATTCCTCCATCTTCCCAATACCTCTAACTCTCCATTTAATAACTCTCCTCTCCTATTTTTAACTGACAAATCCATTTGTTCTCTAGGCTTTCTTAACTTGTTAATCTCACTCCAAAACTTTTTCTTATTTTCAACAAAATTTGTTGATAACATCTCACCCACTCTCTCATTTGCTCTCTTTTTACATTGCTTCACCACTCTCTTAACCTCTCTCTTTTTCTCCATATACTCTTCCCTCCTTGCATCACTTCTACTTTGTAAAAACTTCTCATATGCTAACTTTTTCTCCCTTACTACTCTCTTTACATCATCATTCCACCAATCGCTCCTCTTCCCTCCTGCACCCACTTTCCTGTAACCACAAACTTCTGCTGAACACTCTAACACTACATTTTTAAACCTACCCCATACCTCTTCGACCCCATTGCCTATGCTCTCATTAGCCATCTATCCTCCAATAGTTGTTTATATCTTACCCTAACTGCCTCCTCTTTTAGTTTATAAACCTTCACCTCTCTCTTCCCTGATGCTTCTATTCTCCTTGTATCCCATCTACCTTTTACTCTCAGTGTAGCTACAACTACAAAGTGATCTGATATATCTGTAGCCCCTCTATAAACATTGTACTTTCCTGAAGTCTACTCAACAGTCTTTTATCTACCAATACATAATCCAACAAACTACTGTCATTTCGCCCTACATCATATCTTGTATACTTATTTATCCTCTTTTTCTTAAAATATGTATTACCTAAAAACTAAACCCCTTTCTATACAAAGTTCAATCAAAGGGCTCCCATTATCATTTACACCTGGCACCCCCAAACTTACCTACCACACCCTCTCTAAAAGTTTCTCCTACTTTAGCATTCAGGTCCCCTACCACAATTACTCTCTCACTTGGTTCAAAGGCTCCTATACATTCACTTAACATCTCCCAAAATCTCTCTCTCTCTTCCGCATTCCTCTCTTCTCCAGGTGCATACACGCTTATTATGACCCACTTCTCGCATCCAACCTTTACTTTAATCCATATAATTCTTGAATTTACACATTCATATTCTCTTTTCTCCTTCCATAACTGATCATTTAACATTACTGCTACCCCTTCCTTTGCTCTAACTCTCTCAGATACTCCAGATTTAATCCCATTTATTTCCCCCCATATCTACAGAGAGGTGACTAATATTTTCGTTATATTAACTGTAGAGATAATAGGGTAATATTTTCCTTGCATTAATTGTACATATTTTATTGTGATAGTCAAGTTACAACAAGTGGAGTTTACTTATAATATTTAGTATTTGAGAAATACCTTCCTCACTTTATAATTCTGAATATTATTTTGTCTTTGGAAAATATTATATGGTTGGATACATTTATATTTTTTTCTCAAGTCGATTTCTTTTGCTTTATTGACAATCCATCGTTTTTTTAACCATAGGAGATAACTGGTTTCCATTTTTTCTGTTCCACAGAAAGAGAGAGAGTGTTTATATATAAAATATAATCAGTGTGTAGGGATAAAACGTGTTCCAACCATCCTGAAAACTGGTACTTTAAAGGAATTTGTTTAAGTACGTTTTATAAGAATATTGTGGAGCAGGTAAACATATATGGTTCTAACTAATCTCATGATGTTCTTCAGATTCGTGTGGGAACTACTCTTGTGAAGCTGGTAAACATATATGGTTCTAACTAATCTCATGATATTCTTCAGATTCGTGTGGGAACTACTCTTGTTAAGCTGGTAAACATATATGGCTCTACTAATCTAATAATGTTATTCAGATCCGTGAGGGAACTACTCTTGTGAAGCTGGTAAACATATATGGCTCTACTAATCTAATAATGTTATTCAGATCCGTGAGGGAACTACTCTTGTGAAGCTGGTAAACATATATGGCTCTACTAATCTCATGATATTCTTCAGATTCGTGTGGGAACTACTCTTGTGAAGCTGGTAAACATATATGGTTCTAACTAATCTCATGATATTCTTCAGATTCGTGTGGGAACTACTCTTGTTAAGCTGGTAAACATATATGGTTCTAACTAATCTCATGATATTCTTCAGATCCGTGAGGGAACTACTCTTGTTAAGCTGGTAAACATATATGGCTCTACTAATCTAATAATGTTATTCAGATCCGTGAGGGAACTACTCTTGTGAAGCTGGTAAACATATATGGCTCTACTAATCTAATAATGTTATTCAGATTCGTGTGGGAACTACTCTTGTGAAGCTGGTAAACATATATGGTTCTAACTAATCTCATGATATTCTTCAGATTCGTGTGGGAACTACTCTTGAGAGCGGGAATTTTTCATCTTACACGCTCTTCGCTACTTACACTGGACCTTACGACGTGTCGCAGAAGAGTCTTAAGTGTTATATGAAACAAGGAGTCGCTGGTAGGTACGTCAGCATCCAGAGAAATACTGCCGAAACAGTTAATAATCTGCAGCTTGTTGAGGTTTATGTGTGGGCAGTAAAACCATAAAATGAAAGTAAACCTTTGAAACACTGAACAAAATAATTAGAAAATGAGGAAATAAGGTGACAAGAGGCAATAAATATTTTTAATGACTGTGAAAAAAAATTAATTAAATTCAAGAAGAGTGCTTAAAAAAAACTGTCTGTAACTAGGATATTCAAGATGAGTAAATGAATGAAATGAAAGAGGTATAAAATAGCGAAGGAAAATTGTGAAAAATGAAACGCAAACACAAAACACCACACACACACACACCACAAAACACACACACACACATACACACATTTCAACAAAACACACACCACACACACACACACACACACACACACACACAAAATACACACACACACACACACACACACACACACACACACACACACCACACACACACATATACATACACACACCAAAACATATACATACACACACACACACACACACACACAGCGGAGAAGAAAGTGATTACATAGCGGGAACACTTCACTCTGGAGGTCCCAAGGTGGTAATAGCAGTGATGTAATAACCCACCACAGAACAGCAGGAGGCCAAGGCAAGAGTACGACGAGAGCAATAGAGCGATGGTTGACCACTGGCTAGAGTGGCCAGAAGAGCTCAATGCATGTAGGGCAAAGCTCCTGATCATGGGTGACTTAACCACAAGGAGATCGATTGGGAGAACTTGGACCCACATGGGGGCCAAGATACATGGAGGGCTAAGATGATGGAGGTGGTACTGGAAAACTTCATGTGCCAACACGTGAGGGACACTACAAGAGAGAGAGGAGAGGGTGAACCAGCAAGGCTGGACTTAGTATTCACCTTGAGTAGTGCAGATATCGAGGACATCACATATGAAAGACCCCTTGGGGCCAGTGACCATGTGGTTTTAAGCTTCGAATACACAGTAGAGCTACAAGTGGAGGGAGAAGCAGGAAGGCCAGGACGAATGAAGCCAAACTACAAGAAAGGGGACTACACAGGAATGAGGAACTACCTGAACGGGGTTCAGTGGGACAGAGAACTGGCAGGGAAGCCAGTTAATGAGATGATGGAATATGTAGCAACAAAATGCAAGGAGGCTGAGGAGAGGTTTGTACCCAAGGGTAACAGGATTAATGAAAAAAGCCAGGATGAGCCCATGGTTTACCCAAAGGTGCAGGGAGGCAAAAACCAAGTGTGCTAGGGAATGGAAGAAATATAGAAGGCAAAGGACCCAGGAGAATAAGGAGAACAGTCGTAGAGCCAGAAAACGAATATGCACAGATAAGAAGGGAGGCCAAAGACAATATGAAAATGACATAGCAGCGAAAACCAATCTGACCCGAAACTGTTGTACAGCCACATCAGGAGGAAAACAACAGTCAAGGACCAGGTAATCAGGCTAAGGAAGGAAGGAGAGACAACAAGAAATGACCGTGAAGCATGTGAAGAACTCAACAAGAGATTCAAAGAAGTGTTCACAGAGGAGACAGAAGGGACTCCAGAAAGACGGAGAGGTGGGGCACACCACCAAGTGCTGGACACAGTGCACACAACCGAGGAAGAAGTGAAGAGGCTTCTGAGTGAGCTAGATACCTCAAAGGCAATGGGGCCAGATAACATCTCCCCATGGGTATTGAGAGAGGGAGCAGAGGCGCTATGTGTACCCCTAACAACAACTATTCAATACATCTATCGAAACAGGGAGATTGCCTGAGGCATGGAAGACAGCAATGTAGTCCCAATCTTTAAAAAAGGAGACAGACATGAAGCATTAAACTACAGACAGTGTCACTGACATGTATAGTATGCAAAATCATGGAGAAGATTATCAGGAGAAGAGTGGTGGAACACCTAGAAAGGAATGATCTCATCAACAGCAGCCAACATGGTTTCAGGGACGGGAAATCCTGTGTCACAAACCTACTGGAGTTCTATGACATGGTGACAGTAAGACAAGAGAGAGAGGGGTGGGTGGATTGCATTTTCTTGGACTGCAAGAAGGCGTTTGACACAGTTCCACACAAGAGATTGGTGAAAAAAACTGGAGGACCAAGTAGGGATAACAGGGAAGGCACTACAATGGATCAGGGAATACTTGTCAGGAAGACAGCAGCGAGTCATGGTATGTGGCGAGGGTGTCAGAGTGGGCACCTATGACCAGCGGGGTCCCGCAGGGGTCAGTCCTAGGACCAGTGCTGTTTCTGGTATTTGTGAACATGACGGAAGGAATAGACTCTGAGGTGTCCCTGTTTGCAGATGACGTGAAGTTGATGAGAAGAATTCACTCGATCGAAGACCATGCAGAACTACAAAGGGATCTGGACAGGCTGCAGACCTGGTCCAGCAATTGGCTCCTGGAGTTCAATCCCACCAAGTGCAAAGTCATGAAGATTGGGGAAGGGCAAAGAAGGCCGCAGACGGAGTACAGTCTAGGGGGTCAGAGACTACAAACCTCACTCAAGGAAAAAGATCTTGGGGTGAGTATAACACCAGGCACATCTCCTGAAGCGCACATCAACCAAATAACTGCTGCAGCATATGGGCGCCTAGCAAACCTCAGAACAGCATTCCGACATCTTAATAAGGAATCATTCAGGACCCTGTACACCGTGTATGTTAGGCCCATATTGGAGTATGCGGCCCCCAGTTTGGAACCCACACCTAGCCAAGCACGTGAAGAAACTAGAGAAAGTGCAAAGGTTTGCAACAAGACTAGTCCCAGAGCTAAGAGGTATGTCCCACGAGGAGAGGTTAAGGGAAATCAACCTGACGACACTGGAGGACAGGAGAGATAGGGGGGACAAGGGTAACGACATAAAAATACTGAGAGGAATTGACAAGGTGGACAAAGACAGGATGTTCCAGAGATTGGACACAGTAACAAGGGGACACAGTTGGAAGCTGAAGACACAGATGAATCACAGGGATGTTAGGAAGTATTTCTTCAGCCACAGAGTAGTCAGTAAGTGGAATAGTTTGGAAGCGATGTAGTGGAGGCAGGATCCATACATAGCTTTAAGCAGAGGTATGATAAAGCTCACGGCTCAGGGAGAGTGACCTAGTAGCGATCAGTGAAGAGGCGGGGCCAGGAGCTCGGACTCGACCCCCGCAACCTCAACTAGGTGAGTACAACTAGGTGAGTACACACACACACACACACACACGTTAGAGCATCAGGCGCATATAACAGGAAGGGCACTGCAATGGATCAGAGAATACCTGACAGGGAGGCAACAACGAGTCATGGTACGTAATGATGTATCACAGTGGGCACCTGTGACGAGCGGGGTCCCACAGGGGTCGGTCCTTGGACCAGTGCTATTTTTGGTATATGTGAACGACATGATGGAAGGTTTAGACTCAGAAGTGTCCCTGTTTGCAGATGATGTGAAGTTAATGAGGAGAATTAAATCTGATGAGGACGAGGCAGGACTTCAAAGAGACCTGGACAGACTGAACACCTGGTCCAGCAAATGGCTTCTCGAATTTAATCCTGCCAAATGCAAAGTCATGAAGATAGGGGAAGGGCACAGAAGACCACAGAGTATAGGCTAGGTGGCCAAAGACTGCAAACCTCACTCAAGGAGAAAGATCTTGGGGTGAGTATAACACCCGGGATGTCTCCGGAAGCACAATCAATCAGATAACTGTTGCAGCATATGGGGGGCCTGGCAAACCTGAGAACAGCATTTCGATACCTTAGTAAGGAATCGTTCAAGACACTGTACACCCTGTATGTCAGGCCCATACTGGAGTATGCAGCACTGTTTGGAACCCGCCCCTTGATAAAGCACGTCAAGAAACTAGAGAAAGTACAAAGGTTTGCCACAAGGTTAGTTCCAGAGCTAAGGGGAATGTCCTATGAAGAAAGATTAAGGGAAATCGGCCTGACGACACTGGAGGACAGGAGGGTCAGGGGAGACATGATAAAAGACATATAAAATACTGCGTGGAATAGACAAGGTGGACAAAGACAGGATGTTCCAGGGAGGGGACACAGAAACAAGAGGCCACAATTGGAAGTTGAAGACGCAAATGAGTCAGAGAGATATTAGGAAGTATTTCTTCAGTCATAGAGTTGTAAGGCATTGGAATAGCCTAGAAAATGACGTAGTGGAGGCAGGAACCATACACAGTTTTAAGACGAGGTTTGATAAAGCTCATGGAGCGGGGAGAGAGAGGACCCAGTAGCAACCGGTGAAGAGGCGGGGCCAGGAGCTAAGACTCGACCCCTGCAACCACAAATAGGTGAGTACACACACACACACACACACACTAGATACCTCAAAGGTGATGGGGCCGGATAACATGTCTCCATGGGTCCTGAGAAAGGAGCAGAGGTGCTATGTGTACCACTAACAACAATCTTGAACAAATCTATCGAAACAGTGCGACTACCTGAGGTATGGAAGACAACAAATATAGCCCCAATTATCAAAAAAGTAGACAAACACGCAGCATGAAACTACAGACCAGTGTCACTGACATGTATTAAAAAAAGTACCGCTTCCCCCCCCCCATACCACCAATACGACGACATTCATCTTTGCAAATATACATGGTCTGAAGCCAGCAATGAATAACAAAATACTTTTAATCAGTGGACTGTTGACAGTCAAACACAATGTTCGAGGATTTCACAAAGACCCACAATGAATTATGGATCCCGGGTTAGAACCTATACATATTCAACAGAGTGAACAGGCAAATGGGGGTTGTGGTTGGCATGTACATCATAGTCACTTATATGCTACTAAACACCTCAAATAACGTAGTTTGTTTTGGCAGTAAAGATCGAGAAACAATACCTAGTCATTGTAATTGTATACAAGCCTCCAAATGTAACTTTCTAACAATTCTACGAACAGCCTTTGAATATACCTGGAGAGATTACCTGGAGAGAGTTCCGGGGGTCAACGCCCCCGCGGTCCGGTCTGTGACCACTGTTTTGAAAATACACCACTGTCTTCCAGCTCCTGCCTTAAACATCTTGTTCTGGGGGATGTCAACCTAAGACACCTTAAAGGGAGGAATGTAGTAAATAATGCTGTAGCAGAGATAACCCCAGGAAACAACTTAGGTGAAAACTCGCACACACACGAGCTTTTAAATATCTGCGCGAAATTCACCTTAAACCAGCAAATAATAGAGCCACCAAGACTGGAGAATACACTGGACCTCATCTTCACTAACAATGATGATCTGATACGAAATATTACCTTATCAAAAACAATATACTCAAATCACAACCTAATAGAGGTTCAGACATGTATGTGTGGGGCTCCAGACCAACAAAATGTGATCAGTCACGAGGGAGCCTTCACCAAATTCAACTTCAATAATATAAACGTAAGGTGGGACCAAGTCAACCAGGTCATAAATGATATAAACTGGGAGGACAGTCTAAGCAACACGAATCCAAATCTATGTCTAGAACAAATTAACTCTGTGGTGCTCCAGGTATGCTCAAGGCATATTCCTTTAAGGGAAAAGAAGAGATGTAAACTAGAAAGAGAAAGGCGCTCCCTATACAGGTGAAAGCAAAGAATAACAGAGCGGCTAAAAGAGGCCAATATATCTGAAATTTGAAGGGGATTACTGGTCAGAAAAATAGAAAACATCGAACTAAGTGAAAGGAATCTTACAGAAGACAAGAATCGCGGGAAGAACTAAAAGCCATAAATGAAATTGAAAGAAACCCAAAATATTTTTTTCTTATGCCAAATCAAAGTCGAGAACATTCAGTATTGGGCCCCTACTTGGACGAGATGGGTCCATTATCCAGGCCAAAATTTGCTGAATTTCTCTCAAGAAATCTTCATGACATCACCTGGGTCTTTACAGCATCCCACGCTGTTCTTCAGTCACGTGTTCATCATCAGCTATATGTTTCTACTGTTGTCAGCTCGTAACGGGTATTTCAGCAAGTCAGAGTTCAGTTTGTGGCGTATTCTGCATCCACTTGACAGAATCTGCACTGTCTTCCAGGTGTTCATTTGTGAGGAGGGTAGGCGCATGGTCGTGGCTCTACCATACGGACCTTGCCTCACACCACTCATGCTCATCTCACCACCACCATACACAATTATGCTCTCACACCCTCTCTGCTGTTTTTCTAGGAATTAAGTGTAAATTCTTTGCCAGGGCTATGTATACGAGTGCACGAGGTCACTCGAAGCCACGAGTTTGTAGATGTCTGAGCTGCACCTACCACGACTCCCAGTTGAGACTCGTTTTACTCCACCTCCTGACCATCAGAGTGCAGTTATATGTAGAAAGCCAGTCTGAGGATGTTTAGACTACTCTCTGCTATGACTCCAACTCTGTCATGAGGATGATATCGTTAAGCCGCAGTAGCCCTGTTGGCAGGCAACTGTCTGACTTGTGTCACAGATTCAGGGAGAAGCCTGCAAAAAGTATGGTGTCACTTCGACTGCTAGCCTGCTCACTCCAGTTAGGGCGTATACTGCTATGACTCCCAGATCTTTAGCCTGAATCGTCTCTGCCATAACTCGTTCCACTCTAGCTAGCAGTGACTGCCCAGCGACAGTACCAGTCGAGAAATGTCCTCCTGAGTCACTTGCCAGAAGAAGTCCTGCCCAGTCGCCGAGTACTCACGATGCCTCACTCGAGGGCACCAGCAGGTTGTGCCCGAGGATGAGTGAACCCTGCACCAACTTCTACGATGACTGCTTCACTGTTCCAGAGGAGACCATGCCCTGTTACGTCATAGTTCAGCTGCAGCGATATCTCCTGTGTTGCATTATCTGTCCAGATGTAGGAAGGCATGCAGTGACACCACCGACATTCACTGCCTTGGACTACAATGTTTAGCACACCCTACCTTTTTTTTTGGTCCATGTCCACATATATATATGTTTTTATTTGCGTTCTGTGCCTTGTTCTTGTGAGAGACCGAGGTTTTTTTCCGTTTAGGCATGGGTCGAGGACGACCATGGGTAGGTTGGGCCCTGAGCACATGTTTGATTTAAGCCTACTGGTTAATTTCCAAAGTTTCCACCTATAGAGCAGGCCTCTAGGTAAGCATACCCAGGCCTGCCTCGTTCTCACTTGCTGCCAAATCATCCTAGAGTCAACAGCTTCCACTCTTCTCTCCCTCGCGGGCATGGCCCTCTGGGTCTCGCCAGTGCACTTAAACACAGTACATGTGTACCACGAACCCAAATAAAGTAAGAAGCCACCGAAGTCTTATCTTTCATCCCACCGCTACCAGATCCACACGTAACCTCTTTCGACGACGTGTGCACATGTGCTAAGGTCAGAGAAAACTGACTCACGAAATCGTAATGACACGATTGCAACCAAACCATACCACGGGTGGGGTTTGAACCCGCGACGGCCTGGAGTTTTGAGACTCTGATGGCGGGTTCAAACCCACCCGTGGTATGGTTTGTCAGAGAAAACTGCTAGTAAACACACACAGACTAAAATAGAGGGACCATGCTGCTAAATAGGTGTTTTTAGGCCTTGTTGCAGCTAGTATTATGAAAACCTAGGACAATAATAATGCACGACAAAGAGTTTACTGGACAACAGAGTAATTTAAAGCAGCACACGGTGTATACGTAAACGAAGTTACACACACACACATGCATGCACGCACACGCACATACAGCCTATTAACCATTAGCAGCCCTTATTTTGAATAAACAAACCACCCTCACACAACACGCAGGCAGGATAACAGGAAGGCCACTACACATGGTTCAGGGAAATACTTGTCAGAAGGACAGCAGGGGAGTCATAGTACGTGGCGTAAGGTTTTGTCAGAGTGGGCACTGTACCAGCGGGGTCCACTGGGGTCAGCTAGGACCAGTGCTGTACTTGGTATTTTGTGAACGACTTGACGAATGTTTTTATTCAAAGTTTTTGTTCTCTATAAAGATATTACAAATGTTAAATTTACCAGAATTTGGTTTGTTGGGTTTACATGTAGTTAAATAATGATTACAGAGTGTACCACTGAACGCCTAACATGGCTAGGCATTCGGGCAGACTTAGTTTAATTCTTTATTTTAAAAATAGTATTAAACAATTATGAGGTAAGTTGGTATATGGCTAAGGGGTCACTACTAAATATAGTTTGGAGTTTAGCCAATGTGAATGCTTTTGTTTTGGCACTACATAGTTCCAGTTTGGATATCCTAGGATTCATTATTTTAAGTTGGAGATAAATATTTCTGTTTATGGTCAAATGGGTTAGTGAAAGGTGTGAACCACCAGGTGGTATTTCGTGTAGTTAGTTGATGGGGTGTCTCGGGAGATAAGATGTTTCTAATGGTAGTTTTGAAGCGTGATTGAATGTGTCTGCAGTTCTAGAGTTTCGGTAGGGTGTTCCAGATTTTTGGGGCTTTGACATACATTGAAATTTTTGTAAAAAGGTTTAGTCGGACACGGGGTATGCGAGAGATGTTTGTGTCTGGTGTTTGCCTGTGGGTTCTGTCAACAACTATCAAGAAGCGTTTTAGGTCAAGTTGATATTGGAGGTTAAGGTCCTGTAGATGTTAGATTTGCACAGTAGTAAGTGTGGATGACCTGGACAGGGAGAGTAAGTTTAGATCTATGAAGAGTGGGGGTGGTGGGTGTTGCCAGGGATGGGATTTAGTGATTATTCTTACTGCCGCTTTTTGTTGGGGATTATTATTGGCTTTAGGTGTGTTGCTGCAGTGATCCCCAAAGCACAAATAGCTAGGTGAGGTTGTCCGCCTAGTTGCTGATCCCTGTATTCCCAGTATTATATAGCATAGCATTTTCAGTATATCCATGTGCTTTAGATAAGAGGAATCCCTTGTAGGCTGTGGTTTGTGTGACGTCACGGGGATTCCGATGTGTAGGCTCATCCTCGCCCCGGCCTCACTCGGCGGCAGCCCGATTCAGCGGACAGGGCCAAGGCAGCTTGGGACTCCATCCTCATCTCAGTCTGACAATTAGTTACCCGCACCTACAAAGTGTGTTACCTTCAACTACGATTCTCCAGTAAAGAACCCTTTACGATAAAATGGTGGCATCGGAGGGCTGTAATGTGGACGATTACAGCGATTTTTGGAGCTAAATTTTTCGGACCAGCAAGACGGCCAATTTTCGTTGTCACAGTAGGCTACGAGGTCACCCACCAGCTACTTTCAAGTCAGCTACTCGCCCAAGCTCCTACAGCTTTCTACATTATTCACTGGTCAGTCTCTTTGTTTAGTGTTTTTTTCTGCTTATTTGCATCACTCCCGAGGGGATGACCAGTTTGCAAAATACGCCAGCTTCCAGTCTGTGTGGGGGAGTCGAACAACCGAGTCCAGTCCAGCCTAGCCTACTCCATCCAATTATTTTGCGGCCAAGCCAGCTTCCACCCCTGCACCTGTGTCATCGTGTGAAGTTCTCAAAGCTATTCTGTGGTGAAGGGTTAATCTAAGCCAGCTAGCAACTAACCCAGGTGTCTTACCCAGATCAGCCACGCCACGTGAGTTGTCTTCAGACTTGTGATTCAAGCTCAAGCTTTCTGAGTGTTTCTTTTTCATTCCGTGTGGGGTGATTGTAGTATTTCGTGGGTTTATTTTAGCCAGCCGGCTTAGTTATCTTCGTGGCAAGTGTGGGTGTTCTCAGTGAGGCTTACGACGTTCAACCCATAAGCCCAGCCACTCACGATCCACGTGTGTCTCACATTGCGGGTCTCAGTCCTGTGAACCCACAAACCCAACTAAACAGTTCAGCATTACCCACTCACCAACTTCTTCAGTGTTTTGGTGCATGCATAGGGTTGTGACCATATTTTAAGGACCACATTAGGGGGTCAAGAGCTTAGCGTGTGTTCACGCATCTTTATAAAGCCTCCTGTGTTTGTCTATCGCCGATGTAAGCGCAATTCTACGATCATCTGTGCAGAGGACAGCAGCAAGACCATATAAACAATCCATCTTCGCATTCTTCAAGTGTTTACAGCGATAATATTTTTTTTAGTGACATTTGCGGTGTTGGAGACATTTTTTTTCTATGTTCCAGTGTTTTTTCTCTTAGTGACATTCAGTTGACTCTTGATCAGGACTCAGTGTTTAATCATGTACTGATTGCATTACTGTCTTTTAATCTCCTTAGCGCAGTGTTAATGTTCGTTTGCATTATCCTTATATCTGTTGTGTTGTGTATCTTTTTATACACTTGAAGTAAGAGTACTTAGTGTTTTCCCTTGTGTGTGTGCACATATGGCAATATAGAACTTGTGTTAACACGCAGAATCCTTGTGTTCTCAGTATTCCAGTGAAGTATTTCAGTAAATTTTTACTATTTCGGCATCACAACTCAGTGTTTGTCTGTTATTTTTTTTTCTTCCCAGCTTTTGTGTATTTTTATTTTGTTCCCTGTGTGTTGAACTTTTGTGTTGCATATTCTTTCATTTTAGCAGTGTTTATTTGTCGTATTTTCCCAGGACAATAGTTGCATTTTTAAAAGTCCAAGAAGAAATAATTTTTTTTACAAATTTTTCACACATCAAGTTTCATTGCAAGAAAATTCTAGTACTGTGTTTATGTTGATGAGTGTGTTCTGCATCACTGTATAGTGTTCAACCTTTTTTTGTTATGTGTTTTTAGCACCTATTATTTTTCATGTTTTATATGAACAAATTTTCACTCTTAGGGCAATTTTTAAGTTCTCCTTTGAAAGTAAATTGTTCTTTTGCTTGTTACGTGTTGTTAGTGCAGTTAAGCAGTTAAAAGTGTGCATTCCTTGATATATTTCTTTTTCTTGTGTTGTGTAATAATTTTTTTTTATTATTGCACATTGATTCATTTGTCAAGAATTCTTGTGCAAATATTGTGTTGCTATTACTAGTTTTTTCTAGCAGAAAATTTTATGCAGTGTTGTGCAATACTTTTTGATTAGCAATTGTTAATTTGATATATTGCTACAGGTTATTACAGTGCAGTTTCTTTATGCTCTGTTCTGTGCATAGATTATATTTGTTGTGTCATTTATTTTATTTCGTGAATTGTGTGTCTGTTTTAATTTTTGCACAAGTTTATGAGTCCCAGTTTATCATTTTATTGTGTAATTTCTTGTTGCATTGAATGTAAAGATAACTCACTGTGCCATCCTTTCAATTTAAAGTAAAAGATTGAGGCAAATTAGATTTGTGCAAAGTACAAGTTCTCTTGATTTTCAGTGTTTGTATTAAGTTGCATATTCTTCTTGTGTGAGTTCTTTGCTTATTGTGTAACTTGTCAATTTTTAATTATTATGCAGAATTAGTTAAGCATTTTCTTCCGTTTAAGTTTCACTGTGTTGTGTGGTCTCAGTTATCATTTTCTTTTGTTCTGTAAATTCTTGTTTTAATTTTGCAAACAGGTCTCACGTTTTCTCAAGCGATGCCTCAGCCACATGCTGCTTGTTAGTACAACCATTAATTTGTCAGCCCCGAAATTCGAGTAACTCCTTATCGAAACGATAGAATACTCAGACTTCTAGCCTGTGTAATTTCAGTCGTGATCCGTATGATGCTATGCCTTGTTCAATGGGGACCCCGACAACCTTGAAGTGGTTTATGCAGTTTGAGCCAGAGCTAAATGCTTTAGTTGATGGTCCCCATCTGAGTGTCATTTAATAAGTATTCGAACGGAGAGTCTAGCCCCGTTCTCCAGCAGCCTCAACTGTATTTAAATTAATTTCGTGCCTATGAAGGACTTCCAAGATTAACCAGGTGCAAGATTATGACAGTTAATTCGAATTATCTTGAAACCGGGTGCGAGAGATACCGATCCGTTCGTTGTTCTCAAAGAATTAGTTTGCATCAGTCCGAGACCAGAGAGACATTAAGAGGAGGTTGCTCTCGTCTTAATAACCTAATGTCTCATTTGGTAAAGCAGGCCTAAATTCAAGATATCTAAAGTAGTGATAAACAGCCCTTGATGGGTTTGCCAAAGTTAGCTGCATTGGGTCATTAAACAAACTAATGCCACCGCATCTAAGTATGTGTACAATTCAGTCCGCTAGGATGTACTATGGACGCTTAAAGCACTAATCCATGTACGAAATTGTTGTCCGAGGTGAACCTTCCCTTATCGTAGGTCTATGCCAAAACACCTTGTCCAAATTCTGTACTCCGTAGTTTGTGCTACTACCAACCTCCAACCGCAATCACTCGCGCCATCATCAAGCAAGTGTTAAGAGGCATCATTCCCGTAGCCCCATTAGTACGTACAGTACCAAGTCAAGAATTTGTACAATTGTGGTTTTCGTGGCCATTCGCTAGTATTTGTTATGACAGTCACCCTAAGAAGCGTTCGTACTGATGATGAGTACAGTCGATCTTCTACTGTACTTATCATAAAATTCACGGAATGACTCATCTGATGCAATGCTCTCTACAATATCAGGACTCTAGGATCTGCCGTGGCCGTTCAAACGCAGAGCAGGAGAGGAAACAGACGTCGTGGTTCACAATCTAATCAGAGAAAACCAGGCTCCATTCTTCCAATTGGTGGGAATTAGAGCGCCCGTCAAACCGTCCAATGGGTTGAGGTAGGTGATAAGAGTACACCCATCCCGTTCACAATTCCTTTGAAGCCTTAAGCGTCTCGCGAATGACCAATCCTGTGATGTATGTGGCTTCACACGTCTCTGACGTACGGGACTTTGGGGATGAAGTAGAAAATGCCTTTCTCCGATGAAACTCCCTTCACTGTTTGCATATACACTCCTAATGCAACGATTGGTCCATTGTACAAGCTTCTGTCCATAATGCGCCCGTTCATGTGTCAGGGATCTGGTGCGCATGTTAATATTCTTTAGGTCTAGGCTTGTTTAAAGAGGAAGCGGTTGACGACGTGTCCTCCTCGTTGAACCAACTACTGGGGTTAACCTCCCTTAGTGGAGTAGCTCGGGTTCCCTTCTGCGAGTCGAGGGCAGACTTCGCTCACTTTACTATTCCAAGGCAGAGACTTTACTGCTGCTTTTCTTGGTGTCGACCAGATTACTTTCCTGGTGACCTTTTTTGGGATTTGTTCCATGCGAGATGACGCATGTGCTCGACCCGTACGATTGCATGCCCCAATAGGTACGACTTAATCGTTCCATTCTGGGGGTTAAGCTTGGATCAGAAATCGGTCATACGGCTGCCAGAGTAGGATGTACGCATTAAGGCCCATACAAGCCAATGCATTCTCCAGTAGCGTTACCCAAAGAGGGGCAGGCACTGGTAATCTTCTGTCTACTCCCCATCAGTGTTCCAACCTATACCTTCAGAATTGCAGGTAGTGTTCCGTTGCTCAGTGTCCGAGGACACTCAGGATGTCTTGAAGTGGCCACAGCCTAGCCCCTGCATATATGATGCTAGTTCGAGTAGTAGTTTCTCCACATGGGGATGCCTTGTCAGAAACGATTACTTGGAACTAGTAATGCCATCTCTGGTTGATGTCCATGCCGTTTGCAGAAAGACGTCTCTGTTGCGGCTAGTGCTCTCACTAGAGGTGTCTGTCGTTGATCTAATGTTCCAGATGGTGATAACGTCCTAGTTGACAGTGATTCCTGCAAGGTCAATGTTTATTTGTTGAACCTTCCTTACATATTGTAAGAGACAGTAAAATCCATTTTACTCCTTGTAACAACTTTGGAGCACAGTGTTCGTCTCAGAGCAAATACCAACCTCGTTGACCTAGGCACTTCCCTACCTGTTCAAGTACAGGATGATGACGTTTCACCTGACCAGTGGGTCGGTGCTATTTCTACCGGGGGAGACCTCATCCACTTCACCGGATCAATCTGTTTTTCACCAGTTGAGATGAAAAACTAGCTCCCACTGAACTTCCCAGAGAAGTCAAGCGTTTGTTGACTCTGATGGAACAAAACGTCGTAAAGCCTTTGCTTTACCAGGTGAGAGAATGGGTATAACGAACTTATTGCCATCGTATTCCACTTGAACCTGGTACTAGACCTTATCTACATACCTGCGTACAGAATGCCTCATTCACAAGTTGCTGTCGCAGGGAACTGATCAATCAATGTTCAATGCTGGAGTTATTGCACATAGCAATTCACCTGGAATGCGCCCTTGATCTAGTGCCTAGAAGGATGGACTTGGGCGCCCGGGTGGGATTGACTTTTAGGAAGTTAAAGCGAAAAAACCCATTCCAGATCGTTTCCACTTCCTGTACTAGGTGACCTTTTAGCAATCTCGAGTAACAAAGTCTTCTCGACCCCTGGAACTTGTTCAAGGGTTTTGGCAAGTCTCTTCACGAGGACAGCCAAGCGTTAACGCATTCTCCACTCCCACAGGTCTTATCACTTCCTATGTATGGGTTTGGATACGATGTTCTCCTATCACGTTCTATAGACTCATGACCAACATCTTTAGATGGTTATAGGGTAAAGCACTTATATGGTGTACTTTAGACGACGTAATCGTCATGTCCGAAGATAGATGTGGTCACACACCTGAAAAGACTTGATATAGTACTTGGCAAGCTTTGAAGAAGCAATTTAAAGATCAAACTGTCTTAAATGTCCTTTTTAGATCAGAAATGAAGTGTTCTTGGTACGTTAGTCACTCCTAGAGGGGTTACGACTGACCAAAGTAAAAGAACGCAGTTACTAATTTTCCAACTCCAAACTGCTGTGCGTAAGATCCTTTTTGGGCTTAGCAGGTTTTTATAGATCTTTCATTGCCAATTTTTCTTCCATAGCTGCTTTCTGAGTTGCTTAAGAAGATGCTCCTTTTGTTTGGACCTTCCGTCAGAGAGCATTCCAATCTAAAGAAAAGCTACATAGCTCCAATTTGAAATTCCCAGATTTTTCTAACCCTTCTATCTGACAAATGATGTAGTTCCATTGGCATAGGTGCCGTATAGCTCAGAAGACTGATAGCAAAGTACAAACGCAGTTTATTTGCTAGCCTAGTCCTTACGAAGGTGAACGTACTGATACAGTAAGGAGCAAGAAGCTTTTAGCAATAGGATTGGTCTTTAAAGCAACTTCCGAGGACATCATTTCCAGTACCCTGCGCACGGATACCTTTATTCAGAACAAACGGCTACTGGACGGTTTAGCCAGATGGACCTTGACTATCAGAGTTCAATCCACTTTTGAATATTTACCTGGCAAGTCAAATGTAGTGCAGAGCTTATCGCGACACGTTAGAGTAGTCCTGCCAGATCCTCCATTTACTGTCGAGGATGTCAAAACTGCACAAGAACAGATCTCATGTGGTCTGGTGTGTGATTCGATTCCTGCTCCAGGAAGTCTTATTCTTATGTGAAGAACCACCAGCACCCATTAGTGGGACTTTGTAATGAGCCAGAATTCGGTATCGAGACAGCCGAGTTGGGTACTCCAAGTAGAAGAGTTTACCAGTTAGTAATTCCACGTCTCTAAGTGACGTAAGCTCTACAGCGAGTTCATGATGCACCTGGTGTTGCACAACCCTGGTATGGATCGTTCTGTGAAACAAAGCCAGAATGAAATACGTTTGGCCACGTTTATGCAACTGACATTTTCCGACTATGGCAAGAAATGTAGTGTCTGTATGCAGATAAAGGGAAATGTCAATGGTCCTAACCCCAATCCCAGTGTACCCAACCACTTAGCGAACTGGGAAGAGTTGCCCTTGATTTGTTAACCAATTTTTAAAATGTTCCCTCCAAGGCAATAAACATCTGTGTGTTATGGTAGACCATTTCACCAGATTTTGTGAGTTAGTTCTATTGCAGATAAGGACTGCAGAGACAGTAGCTAAAGGTTTTAAAGAACGCATTATCTGAGGGCATACCACCCCAAGTCCTTAGTAACGATAATGGAGGTGAATTCTGTAATGTCAAGATTCTTGAAAATTTGTGTACTTTATCACAAGATCTCTAAATCCACCATTGGTTTTTTTTTTTTTTCCTCCATCATCCTGCCAGGCCTGGGTTAGCCGAAGAACAAATAGAAAGCTACTTATGTTCCTGCGAGCCACTATCAACCCCAATAGTGAAACTTGGATGAAGTTATACCAGATGTCAGTGTGCCATAACACAATTCTGCTTTACAATGCTTCATTAGGTGATCTCCAACATTATGCTCGTATGGCGTTAGACAAGCGTTTACCCTATGAGTTGTTAATATTCTTAATCCGAAAACCTAATTACATACCCTGATGATTTCGTAGCACTCGTACCAGCTTAGCTCAGT
>NC_069466.1:6511799-6541690 GCF_026875155.1 Cherax quadricarinatus
AACTCTCCAGGTACTGCAATACCAGCAATAAACCTTGCTAGTACTGCGTATACTCGGGTCAGTAAACTCTGCTAGTACTGCAGTATACTCTGGCAGTAAACTCGCTAGGTACTGCAGTAATACTCTAGCAATAAACTCTGCCAGGTACTGCAGTATACTCTAGCAATAAACTCTGCTAGGTACTGCAGTATACTCTGGCAGTAAACTCTGCCAGGTACTGCAGTATACTCTAGCAATAAACTCTGCTAGGTACTGCAGTATACTCTAGCAATAAACTCTGCTAGGTACTGCAGTATACTCTGGCAGTAAACTCTGCCAGGTACTGCAGTATACTCTAGCAATAAACTCTGCTAGGTACTGCAGTATACTCTAGCAATAAACTCTGCTAGGTACTGCAGTATACTCTGGCAGTAAACTCTGCTAGGTACTGCAGTATACTCTAGCAATAAACTCTGTTAGGTACTCCAGTATACTCTGGCAGTAAACTCTGCTAGGTACTGCAGTATTTTCTAGCAATAAACTCTGCTAGGTACTGCAGTATACTCTGGCAGTAAACTCTGCTAGGTACTGCAGTATACTCTGGCATTAAATTCTGCTAATTACTGCGGTATACTCTAGCAATAAACTCTGCCAGGTACTGCAGTATACTCTGGCAGTAAACTCTGCCAGGTAGTGCAGTATACTCTAGCAATAAACTCTGCTAGGTACTGCAGTATACTCTAGCAATAAACTCTGCTAGGTACTGCAGTATACTCTGACAGTAAACTCTGCTAGGTACTGCAGTATACTCTGACAGTAAACTCTGCTAGGTACTGCAGTATACTCAGGCAGTAAACTCTGCTAGGTACTGCAGTATACTCTGGCAGTAAACATTGCTAGGTACTGCAGTATACTCTGGCAGTAAACTCTGCTTGGCACTTCAGTATACTCTGGCAGTAAACTCTGCTAGGTACAGCAGTATACTCTGGCAGTAAACTCTGCTATGTACTGCAGTATACTCTGGCAGTAAACTCTGCTAGGTACTGCAGTATACTTTGGCAGTAAACTCTGCTAGATACTGCAGTATACTCTGGCAGTAAACTCTGCTAGGTACTGCAGTATACTTTGGCAGTAAACTCTGCTAGATACTGCAGTATACTCTGGCAGTATACTCTGCTAGGTACGGCAGTATACTCTGGCAGTAAACTCTGCTAGGTACGGCAGTATACTCTGGCAGTAAACTCTGCTAGGTACTGCAGTATACTCTGGCAGTAATCTCTGCTAGGTACTGCAGTTTACTCTGGCAGTAAACTCTGCTAGGTATTGCAGTATACTCTTGCAGTAAACTCTGCTAGGTACTGCAGTATACTCTAGCAATAAACTCTGTTAGGTACTGCAGTATACTCTGGCAGTAAACTCTGCTAGGTACTGCAGTTTATTCTGGCAGTAAACTCTGCTAGGTACTGCAGTATACTCTGGCAGTAAACTCTGCTAGGTACTGCAGTATACTCTGGCAGTAAACTCTGCTAGGTACTGCAGTATACTCTGGCAATAAACTCTGCTAGGTACTGCAGTATACTCTGGCAGTAAACTCTGCTAGGTACTGCAGTATACTCTGGCAGTAAACTCTGCTAGGTACTGCAGTATACTCTGGCAGTAAACTCTGCTAGGTAGTGCACACTAATTCTCCTTTATGACTTAGTATACTATTTTCTGCCCATGATTGGTTCCAAGCGCTAGAGGGATGTATCGTATAAGATCGATGGCACAAATTAAAGTTCTAGCACGTAAGAGACCGTGAAAACACGAAAAACACGGAGCACAATGAGGCACGGCACCTATGTTCGGATTCCAGCACTACTACTTCGGGACCAAATACTAGAAAGCTTACTCAAGGAAAAAATTCTTTGGGTGAGTAAATACAAGACATCTTCGAGGCGCACATCAACCAAATAACTGCTGAAAGGCACAGGGGCACTCCCAAACCTAAGCACAGCATTCTAACAACTCAGCAAAATACTGGACCCTGTACACTGTGTACATCGGGCCTTTTTAAGAATGAGCTCCGTTGGGAACCCTCACATGGCCAAGCACTCAAAAATTTGAAAAAGTGAAAATTTGCATCAGACTAGTCCCGCAGCAAAGGGGAATGTATACAAGGAGGGGTTAAAGAACTATCCTGAGGACCGAGAACATGAAGGACAATGGAGGGGGGTCATGATAACGACTCATGATAAAGGGAAAGAGCGGCCTAGTAATACGATAAAAAGGGGCCCCCAGGAGCTGAGAACGATCCTGCAACTACAAAAAGGTAAGTTCAAAAAGGGGGCTCGGATAAAAACGTTGCATGGATACGTAACCAAAGTTCTTGCAATTTTGGCAGGGGTTTAAAATAAGTGGGGTGTATAATAATGCGGTGTACAATAACGGGAAAGTAAGAAAACAGTTTTGTTGTGACTAGCTCATTCTAGAGTCGTCACGCTAAACACACGGTCTTGTTTACAGCCTCTCCTCTCTCTCTCTCTCTCTCTCCTCTCTTTTCCCCTCCTCTCTCTCTCTCTCTCCCCTCATCTCTCTCTCTCTTCCCCTCTCACACACACACACACACACAAAACACACAAACAACACACACACACACAAAAAACACAAAACACACCACATTTAAAACACACAACATTTACACACACACACAACACATATATATATAAAAATATAATAAATATATATATATATATATATATATATATATTTTTATATAATATATATATATAATAGGAGCGGACATGGAAAGAAAGGGGGGCGAAAGAAGATTTTAAAATGGGATCACGTAGTGGGGAAGGAAGGCGGGGGAGGGGCGGCCGGAGGTTGGGGGGAGGGGGAAAGGAGTTTTTGGTGCAGGGGCTGGGCTTCCAGCAGGGATGCGGGCGGGGGATAGGAGTGAATGAGACAAAAAGGTTTTTTTTATTGAGGGGGGTTTTGGGTGTGGGGTTCTTTATGAAGGGTTTAAAAGCGGCCCGGGCTTGAGTCTGGGGATGGGAAGTACATGGCCGGGACTCTGAAGGAGGGGGTTAAAGTTGCAGTTTAAAAATGTGTTAAAGCACCTCTGCAAGACAGTGATGGGGTGAATGGGTGAAAGTTTTTTTTTTTCGGCCACCCTGCCTGGGGGAACGGCCGGGGGATTAAAAAAAAAAAAAAAATATATATATAATAATATATATATATATATATAATATTATAAAAATAATAATATAATATTTTTTGGCCAAAATGTAAAACGTCAATAGCTAAACTCATTTAAAATTAAGCCCCCTTTTTAAAATTTTTTTCTTGTTTACCTGAGAGTTTACCTGGAAGATTTTGGGGTCAACGCCCCCCCGGGGCCCGGGCTGTGACCAGGGCCCCTGGTGGTCACGCCTGATCAACCAGGCTGTTGCTGCTGGGGTGCACGCAAAAAAACGTACACCACACCCCGGGGTGCAGAAAAGACTTTTGGTCTTGTCATGCCAGCTTGAAAACTGCCGGGGTTTTGTGTAACCCCTTATGTGTTGGGAGGGGGTTAACGCCCCCGGGCCCCTGACACTTATTGTATGGTCTCTTAACGGGTAGTGACATCCCTGCTTTTCATTGGGGGGATGGGGCATCGTCTGCCCCAAATCTTTTCTTTCGAGTGAGTGATTTTCGTGTGCAAGTTCGGAAAATAGTCCCTCTAGGGTTTCCCGGTGTATTTAAACATGTACCTCCCCCTCGTTTTCCCGGGGAAACAGGTTTAGGGGAAACCCCAAGGCCCCAAAATTTAGGGTTTTTATTCCCCCTTTTGGGGGGTGAAAGTTTCTGAATTTTTTACGGAATTTAGCCAAAGGTGTGTTAGAGTGGGCAAATTCCGCCTAGATAGAACAAGTACCTGAAGATTCACATGGGGTTTGGGCCCCCTATTTTGAAGGGTTTTCATTATCCGTCCTGTCTTTTTTCACAAGCATTTATACAAGTTTAGGTCCTTGAAGTGAATTTTCCGACATTACACTCCCGGTCTTTACTTTGGGTTTTGCTCATTGTGGGCCCGAATTTGTTTTTTACTCTGATGAAGTTTTTAAATTTCCCCATGTTTACCCTATCTGAGAATTTTAAATTTTTCCCTCTTGAACTTTATATTGTTTTTTGCAGCCCACTAAAGATTTGGTTGATGCCCCTGGAGCTTTTTCAGTGACTGCAAGGGAAACATGCATCAGATTCGGTTCATCCGCAAAGGGAAGACACGTGTTTGGGGCTGACACCTTGTCTTTATATAGGATGAGGAACAAGAGGACTAACGTCCCTTTGTGGAACAGATTTTTTCACCGTACTGCCTCGGATTTTACCTGTTGACGACTACTCCTGTGTTCTGTTATAAAAATTTAAAATCCACGACCGACTTTTCCTGTTATTCCTTTAGGCGTTTTTTGTGCGCTTTTACCCATGGTCACACTTGTCGAATTTTTGGCAAAAGCTTTTATTTACACTGCATTTTTTGCCTATGCATTGGGACCTGTCGTATGACCCATATTGAGCAAAAGGGAGCGACCTGTTTTTAAAACCCTTTTTGCCCGGGGTTTTTAAACTATGGTTTTCAATGGGGGGTGATTTTGCTTCTTAGGCCCCTTTCAAAGATTTTTATGAAGGGATTTTTGTCTTTTGGGTCTGTAGTTCTTTGCTTTTTTCTTTATGCCCCCTTTTGGGGGGGCTATGTCTTTTGTTTTTAGTAACAGGGACGACCCCCGTTCCAGCTCCCTCTCCATAGGATGGAAAAGGCTGGGATGGGGGCTTTTTGCTTTCTTAAACCGATTCCAAATGAGCGGGCCCTGGGCAGAGTGCATGGCATGTCATTTTTTCCCGTTCAATCATTGGCGTCGGGATAACAGGGTAGGCTTTTTTTAACAATTTTGTGCTCTTCAAAAAAATTCATTTTGATCTTCGACTCTCATCGGGTTAGCGCTGCTAAAAACGAGTCATAGGGGATTTTGATACTCACCATTTCTGCTGTAAACTGTGTAGGCCCATCTTGTTTAAGTAGGGGCCCAATACTGGACGTTTTTTCTGATTTTTGATTTGGCATAGGGAAGAAAAAACTTTGGGTTTTTGTTTCATTATTTTTTTTTTCCCCCCGCGATTCCTGCCCTAAAATTTTTAGCTTAATTCGATGCTTGCTATTTCTCTGACCCGTGTCTCCCGGCATTTCAGATATATTGACCTCGGGGGGGCCCTCTGTTATTCTTTTCCGTCGCCTAAAGGGGGCCCTTCTCTTTTTTTTACTCTACTCCTCCTTTTTCTTTGGAAAAGCCTTTCAAAATCGATGCCACCGAGTTTAAACTGTTCTAGCATAAGTTTGGGGCTGTTTTGCTTTGATATCTTCCCAGCTTATATCGGTTAGGACTTGGGGTTTTCTTGGGCAAACTTTATGTTTTTTGTTTTTTGAAGTTGAATTTTGGTGAATGCTCCCCGTGACTAGTCCATTGCTTCGGGGCCCACGCATACATTCTGAACCCCCAAATTATGTTTATCTGAGATATTTTTTTGAAATGGTGACATTTCTTACGGGGTCACATTAGTGAAAAGAGGGCTAGTGTATTCCCAGTCTAGAAAGGCCATATTTGCGGGGGGAAAAAAAGAAATTTTTTGCAGAGATTTAAAAGCTCGTGTGATGGAGTTTTTGGGTGCCTCCGGTGTTATTACTGCAACAATATTATTTGCTAATTCCTCCTTTTTTGGGGCCTTAATTGAAATCCCCCAGGAGCAAAAGTTGGGGGGCAGGGGCGGAAGATTTTTATACATGGGCAATTTTTAAAAAGCTGTTTTTCCCAATTGCTGGGATTTGCTCCGGGGGCTTGTAACTACCAAAAAGACTAGGTTTTGGTTCCGACCTTTACTGCTAAAACTTCCACTCGTCTTTGATCATTAAAACAGTTTGTGCAAAAAAGGATCTGCAATTACAGGCCAACCCCCCCCCCCCTTTTGCCTGTTCACTCTGTCACATCTGTATAGATTGTAACCGGGGATCCATATTTCGTTGTCCAAGTGATCCTTTATGTGGGTCTCAGTGAAAGCCGCGAACATTGCCTTTGCCTCTGAAAGCACCCCACGGATGAAAGGTATTTTGTTTTTTTTTTTGCTGGCTTTAGACCCGTATTTTTGCAAAGAAGAATGTTATGGGACTGGTGGTATTGTTGGTACGGGGGGGATTTTTTTTTCGGCATTAGTATCTGTATCTGTTGGTTTGGAGTGGAGCCATCGACTGTGGTTCCACTCCGGGAATGACTGGATTTGGTGTACGTTTTCTGCCATTTCCTGCCAGTTTTTTTTCCTTCCTGGCACTAAAAAACCTCTTCCTCTTGAGTGGCTGTGGCTACCCAGTTTTCCCATGGCCTGGATTTTTTGTATCTTTTGTCCCCTTTAGATGGTATGCCTGGCAATTAAGTTATAGCACAGTCTTTCCTGTACGAAGAGGTACACATTTCAGGGTGAAAAAGCTTACGGGAAAGGGGAGTTTGCATTTTCCTGTTGTCATATGGGCATGGCATTTTCTAGGGTGGTCATAGTTGCATGTCCCATCGTTTTTTCCCAGATTTCCCATGCCAGCAGATACCAAGTGCATAGTATGTGCACAGGCTTGGTTTCCGCTTGCCTTGGGTTTCTGTGACTGTATTCCCTTTTTGGTGCATGTTTCCCTGTCTTCTACCTCCCTAGCACCAACAAGGAGCTCCCACAAGTTGTTTTTGGTAATTTATCCTCACTATTGCTATTGGAGTCCTCTTGTTTGCTATTCCTGCGGTATTTCTAGTTTGCAATATTGGTTTTATCTTTTCTTTGACTACACTTGTTTCCCTACTATGGCTCCTGTCCCCTATGAGGTCATTTTTATGTATTCCTTCCTGCGTATAATTCCCGACTACCTGGACAAAACTCCACTTCACCATTACTGTCTCCCAGGACAGCACCTCCACTTTACCATTTCTGTCTCCCAGAAAATCACTCCAGCTTCACCTTATTGTCTCCCAGGACAGCACCTCCAGCTTCACCATTACTGTCTCCCAGGGCAGCAAACTCCAGCTTCACCATTACTGTCTCCCAGGACCCGCACCTCCAGCTTCACCATTAACTGTCTCCCAGGACAGCACTCCAGCTTCACCATTAACTGTCCCCAGGACAGCACTATCAGCCCCACATTTACTGACTACCAGGACATCATCTCCAGCCTTACAGTTTCTGACTACATGGCCAGTACCATTCAGCCCAGACTTTTTATGTTCCCATCTGTTGTAGAAAGCTTCCAGGTTTTCAATGAAAGCAGCTTTGATGTTGTCCTCTTTTAATACCCTTGTGATTTTAGTCCATGTACGTTTAAAGATATATTTTTTTCATTAATGTTGATGTAAAAATATATAATTTTGCACCGAAGAATCTTATAAAACTTACCTAACCTTATTGTAACAAGCATAATTTATTTTAGTCTAATTCAACTAAATATATTTTAGATACGTTTACAATAATTTAATACTAAACAAACACAACGAAATATATTTTTTTCGTTAGGTTCAGAATGATTTTGGCGACATTATTACATACACAAATTTTCACTTGTCCTATATGGCAAGATGAACGTTGCTATTTAAGCCAAGATCGCAAGTTCTGCCTATTAGGCACGACATTATATATATAATTATATATATATATTATATATTATATATATATATATATATATATAATATATATATATAATATATATATATATATATATATATGCAATAAATCACAGTAAACAGGTGATTCAAAATATGCAAAACAACCACTCTAAAAAGAATAGAGAAATTCCAAGCGCTTTCGTGACTACTCACATTATCAAGGAACTATGAAAGTAAATTTATGTATAATATTCCTCGCATCAAGATAGAGTTAAACTGTCTGTTTCTCATCAATGTTTTGAGAGCTTTACGAATTTGTAGTCCTGAGTTCATAGATGAGGAAATATCCAAAATTTATGAAATAGGTAATTTTTTTAAAAAATACCCAAGAAATGTAATTGATAATTTTTTAAATTTGCTAGAAATATTTTTTTACAACCCAAAAAAAGGGACAACCAGCCTTATTCAACTAAAAATATGTTGGTTCTCCCTTACCATAAAAACTTGGTTGATATGTCTTCTCTTCTTAAGACTTTAATATTAAAATTTGTATTCAAAAATCTTGATACAGTAAAAAAACTTTGATTAAAAAATTCCCCAAAATGCTGAAGGATTTGTCTATAAGATTCCTTGTAAAATTTGCGATAAAGTTTATTGGGGTCAAACTGGTAAAAATCTCGAACTAAGATTAAAACAACATAAATATAGCATTAGAACGGGACAAGATTCCAATGCTCTTTTTATTCATGTAAGAGATTTTAACCATCCAATTGATTTTCAAAAAGTTGAGAAAGTAGTATCAAGCAAGTCCATGGTCGACAGGAATATAATTGAATCTTGTTTCATAAAAAGCAGTTTTGACAATATGAATATTTCCTTTGGTTTATATAAATTAGATCCATTTATAATTAATAAAATTTGGGAAAATTTAATAATGCACTGGACAAATAATAATTTTTAAATTTTCTTGGTAGAATAGTTTGTTAGTGAGTTTGTGCAAAGGACCTATCCAAGTTGGGTCGGCGCGCGCCCGGGTGTTTAACCGTTGTGGGATCTGATAGTGAGGGCTGGCCAACCCCTTATATAGCTTCCTTGGATGCTTTACTTTCATAGTTCCTTGATAATGTGAGTAGTCACGAAAGCGCTTGGAATTTCTCTATTCTTTCAGAGTGGTTGTTTTGGCATAAAATATATATATAATATAAAAATATATATTATATATATATAAAATATATAATATATAAATATATATATATATATATAATATATATATAATTTTATATTAATAAGTACCACGTCTATGGCGGGACTGGGGACCCTCATCCTCAGAGAAGACAATAAACTACCTCAGGGAAAACTCAAGGTTCTCCCTGGAGCTCTTTGAATATTTCTTCTCCTACCACCCCAATATTTCATATTTTATGTAAACATTTATTAATAAACAGAATACATTTACAGAAAAAACATAAATATGAATACAGTGACACAATGTATCAAAGATCATGAATTTCCTCCAGCTCCGAGGCTGGACGCGAGCCAAGTATGCAGCAAGCATTTCCCCTCTGGATAGCTATGCTGAGGCGCTGGAACATGAAAGTGGCTGCCCTTGGGTCCCTGGTGGTGTCGATGAGTCTGGAACCCAATTCTATAAGGAAATGTCTGGCATTTTTTACCCATGATCCCAAGGTCTCTGATCCCACTGGGACAAATTGATACTGTTGGCTTATGTCCCTGTACTTGCTGATTTTGTATTCCTCTCTGTGGTCAGCAGCTCCTCCCTGTCGCCCCACACTGTGATGGATATAGGTGTCAGCCAGTGTGGACACAGGTATAGTCCCATGCTAAGAGCCTGCCATTCTTCCAAGGATAGATGGTGATCCCTTCGGAGCGGTTTGCTGGGTTGTGGGTATTGTTGGCTGCTGGTGATCGGGGCTCCCTCTCTGCTGGGCATCCAGGTGTAGCAAGGGTTCTCTTAATGATGTCATTGACCTCATTGTGTCTTGCGTGCCAGCCCTTGGTTTTGGAACAGTTAAGACCATGTAGACCGTATTGGTCTGCTTGCGCTTTTCCGCAAATACACGTATATTACGCATGTTACGTATATTCTGTGTGAATTGGGGCAGCAAGGCGCAGATCCACTGCAATACGGAGGGTCATAGGGTCGAGTCGCGTTCCCATTGCCGATATGGGAACTGTTTGGAGGAAGTCCCCGGAGTGACGTGCGCTCAAAGCCTGGAGACGGGCAATTTCCCTATCTGATGTTGCAGCCCCGAGCATGTTGGCAAGCACCTTTCCAGCGATCGGGTTATCCCAACTTGATTGTTTGTGAGCCAGTGCTGCACTAGGGTTTGGTGCTGGAGCAGCAAGAGTCTCCCATTCAGTGATGGCACTGGCATAGCTAGGGTCTTCTATTCCTGCTGAGTCACTGAGGGTATCAGGAAGAATTTGTCTTAACTCGTTTGATGCTATGGAAGAGGATAGGAAAGCTGGTAGAGCAACCTGGGAGGATCTGCGTACTCATAGCCCTCCAAGCCTGACCGGAAGTAAGGCTTGCAACCACTGTCCATCTTAAGGGAAAAATTCAATACACTCTCTAGCATGGTTTTAAGGAGAGAGTCATATTCCTTGAGTTTTGGACTGCTGAAGGCTGGGGAGCATCTCAGAAAGTAGGTAAGTTTTAATTAAGATTGACAGGCACCTGGTAGTAGGTAGAAGTCATCGTGTGTGTCAATGTCTTTCATCCTGCTTTCCATCGTCCGGAGGTCTGAGACTTTTTTTTCTAGGATCAGATCGATGGCATTGGACCCAAGAGGAGCACCAAGGAGAGTGCTATTGGCTGGATCAATGGCTCGTGCTCCTGGTAAAACGGCGCTAATATTCTGGATCATCTGTTGGTTGGTAGAAACTATTTCAAATTTGGTGGAGTTTAAAGAAAGGCCCAGGCTTTCTCCCATGTCTTTAATTTCACTGATTCCTCCAGGAGAGATTCTGTTGTTTTCAGCTAGGTAAACCCTATATATATATATATATATAAAATATATAAAATATATATATATATATATATATAATATATATATATATAAATTTTATATATATAATCCATATATATCCATATATAAAAATCCCTTAGTCATTTCTGCAACTTGCAAGCACCTGATGTGTTGATTTCAACACGAAAGGCCTAGAAATATCATTCAACTCCCCCTTTGGTTATTATGGATCCTGTATCTTTTGTTCGCGATTCTTGCAAAAAATGAATGCTACTTGTCAGATCTTAACCCAGTTCTCTACATTTTTCCTTACTCCTCTTCAGGTGTTTTCTCTTACAAATCTGTCCTTAAGGCCCATAAAGCGTCTTTAAAGTCTGCGTGTTGACGGATGTGCCTCAGTGAACAGGTATTAACGTAGTCGCTGCTACAGAATAAGTTGGTTAATCTGTTTTAGACCCATTTGGTCAATTCCACAGGTTAGTAATCACCAAGAATATTGATTTGCTTAAACACGAAAGGAAAATCTTATTCATTGATGTGAGAAAGTCCAAACACAGGTTCTTGTCATGGTACCACTTTAGTGGCAATGGTACCACTTTAGTGGCAATGGTACCACTTGAGTGACAATCGTTTATTAGATAACATATGTAAGGGGTTTGAGAATAAAGAAGCAGAAAACTAAATGTTTGCATGCAAGGATGTTAGACAACCTCATAGAACATGCTAACCACAGATTCCCTATTAACCTGACTGTGAAGGCTTACTCAGCCCTGTAACAACTTCAGACAGTATTACCCAGGCTGGCTCCTCCTCAGGAAAATTAATGAATAGAAAAAGAAATAATAACAGACAAACATAAACACTTTATTATATAGAAAATATAAAATATAAAACACTTAAATATGAAATATTAATCCTACATTAAAGAAAATGAAAAATGAAAAATATAAATGATAACTGAATTCAACGCTAATATAAAACTTGGGTGTCTGGTGTTGGTGACACTGCTTGTTGAAATCGTAGCCGTTGCCGATGATGGGGGGGGGGTCCCAGGTGTTGGTTACAACCCACTGGCTAGTTCTTCACAGTATAGCCTTGAGTATTCTATCCCGATGACTGGAAAGCAGCTTCTTTACCGCTGCAAGGATGAGGGGTTACGTCCTGCAATTTCATACAGGTGCACAGGTAATTAAATCCAAAAAGGGGAAGTCTCAGGACGTTAGTCCATCTCCATCAGTTCTGCTCGTTGATTGGCAGGTGGCCCTCTCTGTCATCCAAGCTGGAAAGATAGGTTACCCACTGCTTAAGAAATCACTCTCCATGATAAGTACAATACCTAAAAGATGTGGTGATTATTACAACAGTCAACCTAGAGCAAGACTGAAAGGACTAAGTTTATTATTGGTCAAAAGTGAAGCTTTCAACCAATAAATCCACTAGAATACAAAGCAGGCATGTACTTACAGTAGTGCTGGGAACTGTGAGTCTAGTGATTACTGTTTGGACCGGAGCCCCACACGTCACCTTTTGGGGGGGGGGGTAAGAAGGAGGGGAAGGGATAGCGGGAGGTAGACTGACCCTACCTTAACAAGCAGCCGGCAGTCAAACTATCACTTTCGGGGTGGGGGAAAAAAGGCGGGAATAGCGGGAGCTTGACTTACCCTACCTTAACAAGTAGTCGGCAATGAAACTATTGTTTCTATATACTCCCTCGCTACTCCTATCTATTGAACTTTTCCCTCACACTGCCCTAGCTGGGTGTTAAGCATGCGTAGCCTGTCCTAGCTGGGTGTTAAGCATGGATTGCTTGCCCTAGCTAGGTGTTAACCATGGGTAACCTGCCCTAGCCTGGTGTTAAGCATGGGTAGCCTACCCTAGCCAGGTGTTAATCAAGCATAGCTTGCCCTAGTCTGGTGTTAAGGATGGGTAACCTGCCCTAGTCTGGTGTTAAGGATGGGTAACCTGCCCTAACCAAGTGTTAAGCATAGGCAGTTTGCCCTAGTCACGTGTTAAGCATATTTAACATGCCCTAGCCAAGTGTTAAACATGGGTAGCCTGCTCTAGCCTGGTGTTATGCATGGGTACCCGGCGCTAGCCAGGTGTTAACCATGGGTAGCCTGCCCTAGCCAGGTGTTAACCATGGGTAGCCTGCCCTAGCCAGGTGTTAAGCATGGGTAGCCAGCCCTAGCCAGGTGTTGAGCATGGGTAGCCAGCTTTAGCCAGGTGTTAAGAATGGGTAACCTGCCCTAGCCATATGTTAAGCATGGGTAGGCTGCTCTAGCTAGGTGTTAAGCATGAGTAGCCTGGAAATATAAACACATATGCAGTATAATGTGATTCTTTATTAACAACGTTTCGCCCACATAATGGGCTTTTTCAAGTCACAAACAGATTTTCCTTTGTGGAAGGTACGTGAGTATTTATAGTCAGGTTCAGAATGCTAGGCCAGGTGAAGAATGCTGCATCTGATAATTTACCGAGTGGGGTCATAGAGTCTAAAATCTTGGGTAGTTTGGAAGGGTGATTGGATAAGTATGTGAGTAGACCTTCTGCAGTGTTTCTTTATTCCTATGTTCTTATGTGGGATAGCGATGAAAAAGTTTCTTGGCAAGTGGTTCAGCTATGTTATAGAAGCCATTGTTCTGGTTGAAGTTGTTGGATATAGAGATAAGCGATGATTCCAGGATTCTTCGGTATTGAGTGTTGTCTTCTGTGGCGATAAGTCTTGAGTTTCTGTAGTTTATTAAATGGTTGTGTGAATTACGGTGTTGTTCACAGGCATTCCTTGTATCGTCAGACCTGCTTGCGTATTGGTGTTCTGAAATACTTGTTTGGAGATCTCTTGATGTTTCGCCCATGTATAATTTGTTGCAGTCATTACAAGGGATTATGTATACCCCTGCATAGGATGGAAGTTTGTCCTGTCTATTACTTGTAATGTCCTTGATGGTCGTGGTTGTGGAGGTAGATACTTGGAATGAGGTATTGGAAAAGATGTTGGAAACGTGTTTGGCAATGGAGTTGGTGAGGAGGACTATGTATCTCTTGTGATGAATGGTTTGAAAAACCGACAAGTTGAAGATTGAGACACTTATGCAGCATATGGGAATCTTTATTCAGGAAACGTTTCGCCACACAGTGGCTTCATCAGTCCAATACAAAGAGGAAGGCGTAAGGAGAGGAGGAGTATGAGGTAATCAGTCCCTCAGCCTGGAGTCGATGTGTTCAGTCCATCAATCTTGTAGAATGTACAGCATAGGGCCGTAGACGTGGCTTATATACTGTAGTGAGGTGACTTGAAGCAGGCGGAGGCGGGATCATAGTGGTACCATCCACTAGTCGAAGTAGGTCTTTGTCCAAAGGTTGACAAGCGTTGAAGAATTCTTTGTAAGAAGATCCCATGATGCTGCAGTGTCTGACAGTTGTGATGAATGGTTTGAAAAACCGACAAGTTGAAGATTGAGACACTTATGGGAATAAAGATTCCCATATGCTGCATAAGTGTCTCAATCTTCAACTTGTCGGTTTTTCAAACCATTCATCACAACTGTCAGACACTGCAGCATCATGGGATCTTCTTACAAAGAATTCTTCAACGCTTGTTCAACCTTTGGACAAAGACCTACTTCGACTAGTGGATGGTACCACTATGATCCCGCCTCCGCCTGCTTCAAGTCACCTCACTACAGTATATAAGCCACGTCTACGGCTTCATCAGTCCATACATAGGAGAAACTTGAAGAACAGGAGGAGAATGAGGTAATCAGTCCCTCAACCTTGAGTCGATGTGTTCAGTCCATTAATCTTGGGCACAACCTACTTCCACATTGAACAAATGTGACACTACCTATGACTGCTACACCTCTCCTGCCATACGGTTTATAAGCTGCTTCTCCGCTCATCTGCCGTATTCTACTCAAGATTAATGGACTGAACACATCGACTCAAGGTTGAGGGACTGATTACCTCATTCTCCTCCTGTTCTTCAAGTTTCTCCTTTGTATGGACTGATGAAGCCACTGTGTGGCGAAACGTTTTCTCAATAAAGATACCCAAGAGTTGCACATGTGTCTAATTTATCAACATGTCGGTTCTCTGAACCATTCATCTACAAACCTGTCAGACACTGCAACTTCTTGGGATCTTAATACTTAGGAATTCTTCGCTTGCCTAATTCTTGGGCACAACCTACTTCCACACTGAACAAATGTGACACTACCTATGACTGCTACACCTCTCCTGCCATACGGTTTATAAGCTGCTTCTCCGCTCATCTGCTGTATTCTACTCAAGATTGATGGACTGAACACATCGACTCAAACCTGTCGGTATTTTATACCATTTTAATGTTCACATCGACTCAAGGTTGAGGGACTGATTACCTCATTCTCCTCCTGTTCTTCAAGTTTCTCCTATGTATGGACTGATGAAGCCACTGTGTGGCGAAACGTTTCCTCAATAAAGATACCCAAGAGCAATATAAACACAAATGCAGTATAATGTGATCCTTTATTGACTACGTTTCGCCCACACAGTGGGCTTTTTCAAGTCACAAACAGAACTGAACATTAAAATGGTATAAAATACCGACAGATTGTTAGGTAAGACACATATGCAACAGTTAGGTATCTTTATTTCGAAACGTTTCGCCTACACAGTAGGCTTCTTCAGTCGAGTACAGAAAAGTTGATAGAAGCAGAAGATACTTGAAGACGATGTAATCAGTGATGGACTGATTACATCGTCTTCAAGTATCTTCTGCTTCTATCAACTTTTCTGTACTCGACTGAAGAAGCCTACTGTGTAGGCGAAACGTTTCGAAATAAAGATACCTAACTGTTGCATATGTGTCTTACCTAACAACACAAACAGAACTACCTGGGGTGGAAGGAACGCGAGTATTTATAGTCCGGCTGAGGTCAGGTGAAGAATGCTGCATCTGATGATGTACCGAGTTGGGTTGTAGAGTCTAAAAACTTGGGTAGCTTGGAAAGGAGACTGGACAAGTTTGTGAGCAGACCTTCTAAAGTGTTCTTATGTGGGATAGCGATGAAGAAGTTTCTTGGCAAGTGGTTCAGCTATGTTATAGAAGCCACTATTCTGGTTGAAGTTGTCGGATATAGAAATAAGTGATGATTCCAGGATTCTTCGGTTGGTGGTAAGACACAAAGGCAACAGTTAGGGAACTTTATTACGAAACGTTTCGCCTACACAGTAGGCTTCTTCAGTCGAATACAGAAAGTAGGCAGGAACAGTAGATATGTGAAGACACTGCAACACAGGATTCTTCGGTATTGAGTGTTGTCTTCAGTGGCGATAAGTCTTGAGTTTCTGTAGTTTATCAAGTGGTTGTGTGAATTACGGTGTTGTACGCAGGCATTCCTTGTGTCGTCAGACCTGCTTGCGTATTGGTGTTCTGAAATACGTGAAAGTTAAGACACATGTGCAACATCTGGATATCTTTATTGTAGTAGACGTTTCGCCATCCAGTGGCTTTATCAATACAGATTCTAGGACATAATAGGAAGACAGTAGAACTATATACAAAAGATGAGGTAATCAGTCCCTCGGCCTTGGAGTTAGTGTTCACAGCATCGTGGTGGAGGAGAGTCTGGAGCAAAGGCAAGAAGACTGGCGCTTTTTATAGGCGTCAGTGAATGGGACGGGCAGCAGACGAGGTCAGTCACTGGTAGGCGGGATTCCCCAGTGGAAGTAGGTCCTTCCCAAAGAGATGGGTTAGTTGCAGCAGCCGTGAAGAAGGTCTTGTAGATGTCCTCTGAACCAAGATTCCATGATGTTGCAGTGTTTGGAGGTCCCTTGATGTTTCGCCCACGTATAACTGTAGAAGGTCTGCTCACAAACTTGTCCAGTCTCCTTTCCAAGCTACCCAAGTTTTTAGACTCTACAACCCAACTCGGTACATCATCAGATGCAGCATTCTTCACCTGACCTCAGCCGGACTATAAATACTCGCGTTCCTTCCACCCCAGGTAGTTCTGTTTGTGACTTGAAAAAGCCCACTGTGTGGGCGAAACGTAGTCAATAAAGGATCACATTATACTGCGTTTGTGTTTATATTGCCATTGTGTCGGTATTTTATACCATTTATTTCCAAAGATACCCAAGAGTTGCACATGTGTCTAATTTATCAACTTCTTGATATAAATCCCAGTAATCTATTTGCCTTATTACGTACGCTTAGGCATTGCCTGGGTGGAAGGTACGCGAGTATTTATAGTCAGGTTCAGAATGCTGGGTCAGGTGGAGAATGCTGCATCTGATGATTTATCGAGTGGGGTTATAGAGTCGAAAATCTTGAGAAGTTTGGAAGGGAGATTGGATAAGCATGTGAGCAGACCTTCTGCAGTGTTTCTCCATTCCTATGTTCTTATGTGGGATAGCGATGAACATAGAGCATAACATAAGAAAGGAGAAACACTGCAGCAGGCCTGTTGGCCCATACTAGGCAGGTCCTTTACAATTTATCCCACTAACAAAACATTTGACTAACCCAATTTTCAATGCTACCCAAGAAATAAGCTCTGATCTGCAAGTCTCACTCAAATCCAACCCCTCCCACTCATTTACTTATCCAACCTAAATTTGAAACTACCCAAAGTCCTAGCCTCAATAACCCAACTTGGTAGACTGTTCCACTCATCAACTACCCTATTTCCAAACCAATACTTTCCTGTGTCCTTTCTAAATCTAAACTTATCTAATTTAAATCCATTACTGCGGGTTCTCTCTTGGAGAGATATCCTCAAGACCTTATTAATATCTCCTTTATTAATACCTATCTTCCACTTATACACTTCGATCAGGTCTCCCCTCATTCTTCGTCTAACAAGTGAATGTAACTTAAGAGTCTTCAATCTTTCTTCATAAGGAAGATTTCTAATGCTATGTATTAATTTAATCATCCTACGCTGAATGTTTTCTAACGAATTTATGTCCATTCTGTAATATGGAGACCAGAATTGAGCTGCATAATCTAGGTGAGGCCTTACTAATGATATATAAAGCTGCAGTATGACCTCTGGACTTCTGTTGCTTACACTTCTTGATATAAATCCTAGTAATCTATTTGCCTTATTACGTACGCTTAGGCATTGCTGTCTTGAAAGTTGAGACACATGTGCAACATCTGGATATCTTTATTGTAGTAGACGTTTCGCCATCCAGTCTACTACAGTAAAGATATCCAGATGTTGCACATGTGTCTCAACTTTCATATTGTCGGTATTTTATACCTTTCTTGCACATTGCTGTCTTGGTTTAAGGTTGCTGCTCACCATAACCCCCAAGTCCTTTTCGCAATGTGTATGGCTAAGTTCTACATCATTTAACTTATAAGTGCTAGGGTTATGGACACTCCCGAGCTTCAGAACCTTGCATTTATCTACATTGAACTGCATCTGCCACTTTTCTGACCAAGAATATGGTTTGTTTAAATCCTCCTGAAGTTCCCTAACGTCTACGTTTGAATCAATTATCCTACCTATCTTTGTGTCATCAGCGAATTTGCTCATATCACTAGTAATTCCCTCATCAAGGTCATTGATATATATTATAAACAACAACGGGCCCATGACTGATCCCTGTGGAACGCCACTTGTTACAGATCCCCACTCGGATTTAACCCCATTTATGGACACTGCTTCCTGTCTGTGAGCCATGACTCGATCCATGAGAGCACTTTTCCCCCAATGCCATGAGCTGCCACTTTCTTTAACAGTCTTTGGTGCGGAACTCTATCAAAAGCCTTACTAAAATAATATAAAATCAAATATAAAATCAAATAAAATCAAATAATATCAAATTCTTTATCGTGGTCAACAGCCTCAAAAGCTTTACTGAAGAAAGTTAATAAATTAGTTAGACAAGGCCGGCCTCTTGTGAATCCATGCTGAGGATCATTAATCAAGCTATGCTTATCGAGATGGCTTCTTATAATCTCAGCTATAATTGACTCTAGTAATTTGCCTACAATTGAGGTCAGGCTTATTGGGCGGTAATTTGACGGTGTCGACTTGTCCCCTGTTTAAAAATAGGAATTACATTAGCCATCTTCCACATATCAGACACTACACCTGTTTGAAGAGATAACGAGACTTAAGAAATCGTAATGACACGATTGCAAATAAACCATACCCCCGGCCGGGATTGAACCCGCGGTCATAGAGTCTCAAAACTCCAGCCCGTCGCGCTAACCACTAGACCAGCTAGCCACAATAAGATTCATCCAACTAGGTATATTTCTACACCATAGGAAGGTTAGCACAGGCACCTCTGTGACCACAAATGCAAGTTTTTACAGACGAATCTCCAGCTAGCGTGGCCGTGACGAACTCTAGCTCAAGTCCCTTCACTGCCGTCAACATGACTTAAGAAATCGTAATGACACGATTGCAAATAAACCATACCCCCGGCCGGGATTGAAACCCGCTGTCATAGAGTCTCAAAACTCCAGCCCGTCGCGCTAACCACAACCAGCTAGCCACAATAAGATTCATCCAACTAGGTATATTTCTACACCATAGGAAGGTTAGCACAGGCACCTCTTGACCACAAATGCAAGTTTTTACAGACGAATCTCCAGCTACGTGGCCGTGACGAACTCTAGCTCAAGTCCCTTCACTGCCGTCAACATGACTTAAGAAATCGTAATGACACGATTGCAAATAAACCATACCCCCGGCCGGGATTGAACCCGCGGTCATAGAGTCTCAAAACTCCAGCCCGTCGCGCTAACCACTGGAGTTTTGAGACTCTATGACCGCGGGTTCAATCCCGGCCGGGGGTATGGTTTATTTGCAATCGTGTCATTACGATTTCTTAAGTCATGTTGACGGCAGTGAAGGGACTTGAGCTAGAGTTCGTCACGGCCACGCTAGCTGGAGATTCGTCTGTAAAAACTTGCATTTGTGGTCACAGAGGTGCCTGTGCTAACCTTCCTATGGTGTAGAAATATACCTAGTTGGATGAATCTTATTGTGGCTAGCTGGTCTAGTGGTTAGCGCGACGGGCTGGAGTTTTGAGACTCTATGACCGCGGGTTCAATCCCGGCCGGGGGTATGGTTTTTTTGAAGAGATAAATTAAAAATATTAGTTAATGGTTCACAGACTTCCATTTTGCATTCCTTAAGAACCCTTGAAAAAATCTCGTCAGGACCCGGCGACTTATTTTGCTTCAGTCTATCTGCTTCACAACCATTTCACTAGTGACTGTGATGTTACATAATTTATCTTCTTCTAGCCCACTATAAAAATTAATTACTGGAATATTGTTAGTGTCTTCCTGTGTAAAAACCGAGAGAAAATAATTATTTAAAATCGAGCACATTTCATTCTCTTTGTCAGTAAGATGCCCATAGTTATTTTTAAGGGGACCTATCTTATCTCTAACTTTTGTTCTATAGACATGGAAAAAACTTTTTGGGTTAGTTTTAGAATCCCTAGCAACTTTAATTTCATAGCCCCTTTTAGCTTTTCTTATCCCCTTTTTAATGTCCCTCTTAATGTCAATATACTGATTCATAAGATGACCCTCACCTCTTTTGATACGCCTGTAAATTCCTTTCTTTTGCCCTAGTAGATATTTGAGCCTATTATTCATCCATTTTGGGTCATTTCCATTTGATCTAATTTCTTTATATGGGATAAATGTTCTTTGAGCAGCATGTATAGTTTTCAGAAAACTGTCATATTGATAGCTCTCTTCGTTACCCCAGTCAACAGGTAAGTGTTCTCTAAGCCCATCGTAATCTGCTAAGCAAAAATCTGGGACTGTTACTGAGTTATAGCTACTATCGTACTTCCATTCAATGCTAAATGTAATTGATTTGTGGTCGCTAGCACCCAGTTCCTCTGAAATTTCTAAATTATTAACAAGGGATTCATTGTTTGCGAGAACTAAGTCAAGCAGGTTATTTCCCCTTGTAGGTTCCGTCACAAACTGCTTCAAAAAACAATCCTGAACTACTTCTAAGAAGCCGTATGATTCTAAATTCCCAGTCAAGAAATTCCAATCAATATGACTAAAGTTAAAGTCTCCTTGAATTACTACATTATCGTGCCTTGTGGCCTTAACAATTTCCTCTCATAGTAGTCTCCCTTGGTCCCTATCTAAGTTTGGGGGACGGTATATCACTCCTAAAATCAGTTTTTCATGCCCCTCTGAAAATTCTATCCAAAGAGACTCTGTATGTGTTACTTCAGACTTAATACCCATTTTTATGCAACAGTTCAAGTGATCTCGGACATACAATGCCACCCCACCCCCCTTCCCGATACTTCTATCTACTCCTGAATGTGACATCCCACAGGCATGTCCCGACTTTTTGAATTAAACCACGTCTCAGTTAAGACAAATACATCATTGTTACCTGCACTAGCAACTAATCTCAACTCGTCCATCTTATTCCTAGCACTACGGCTATTAGCATAATAAACATTGAAAGACTCTCCTCTTTACCCTTCCTGCTCATTTCAGTTTTTCTACTAAACCTATTACTGTCCTTGTCACCCAAAGTCACTGGCTTTTCAATATCTACCTAGTTCTGCTTATTACTAGTTCCCCTAGAACTCGTAATATTACTACACTGGGACTTCACTGTTTTCCTGCCAAAACCCATACCACTAACTATTCCTAGTTTAAAGTCCTAACAGCTCCCTCCACTGCAGTTGCCAGTGCTCCCACCCCAGACCTAGATAAGTGAACCCTATCCCTGGCATACATGTCATTTCTGCCATAGAAGAGGTCCCAGTTGTCAATGAATGTTACTGCATTTTCCTTACAGTATTTGTCCAGCCAGCAATTGACACCAATTGCCCTGGACAACCATTCATTTCCAACTCCTCTCCTTGGCAAAATACCACATATGACAGGGTTCCCACCCTTTCTCCTAATTGTTTCTATTTCTGACCTATACCTGCTAATCGGTCTTCACTCCTACATCTGCCAACATCGTTGCCTCCAGCACTGAGACAGATAATAGGATTGCTCCCATTACCTCTCATGATGTCATCCAGACGGCTAACAATATCCTCCATCCCAGCCCCAGGAAAGCAAACCCTCTGTCTCCTACTCCTGTCCTTCAAGCAGAACGCCCTGTCCATATACCTAACTTGGCTATCCCCAACAACAACAATATTCTTACCTTCCTTTGTGTCGTTCGTCGTGACGTTCCCAGTTGTCGACTCACATTCGTCGGGTAGCACTGAGAATGTATTAGATGTTTCCACAACAGTTTCCACGGCAGTTTCTTTCTTCTTCATCGTTTCTACCTTTCCATTCGTCTTCTTGATCGTCAACTTCGTTCCCTGCTGTCCAGCCACTGACCAGTTCCTTTCTTGACCTGAGGACACAAAACAGGAGGACTACTACGAATCTTCTTGTTTTCCTCGGTCAGTCGCCGAATCTCCATCTTCGCCATCCTCAATTCTTCCTTAAGCTGTTGGTAAAGTTGCTCGATGGAGGACACCTTGCTTCAATTCGTAGAGAGCGCGCAAACAGGTCTTCACAGAGCTAAGTACGTCACAACTGAGCTAAGTACACGTCACCACTGACCTAAGTATACGTCAAGTGGCAAGTGGTTCATCTATGTTATAGAAGCCATTCTTCTGGTTGAAGTTGTTGGTCTTAGAGATAAGTGATGATTCCAGGACTCTTCGGTCTTGAGTGTTGTCTTCTCTGGCGATAAGTCTTGAGTTTCTGTAGCTTATTAAATGGTTGTGTGAATTACGGTGTTGTATACAGGCATTCCTTGTATCGTCAGACCTGCTTGCGTATTGGTGTTCTGAAATACGTGTTTGGAGGTCTCTTGATGTTTCGCCCACGCATAATTTTCTGCAGTCATTACAAGGGATTATGTATACCTCTGCAGAGGATGGAAGCTTGTCCTGTCTATTACTGGTAATGTCCTTGATGGTCGTGGTTGTGGAGGTAGATACTTGGAATGATACTTGGAAAAGATGTTGGAAACGTGTTTGGCAATGGAGTTGGTGGGGAGGACTACGTATCTCTTCTCGGCAGTGTCTTCTCTGGGTGTGTTGAAGATGTTTAATGTCCGTCGTCTGCAGTCTCTGATGAAGTGACGAGGATAGTGGAGTTTGGAAAATACTTGTTCAATTATAGTGCATTCTTCCTCAAGGAACTCAATGCCGCCCTAGTCAAGTGATAAGCATAGGCAGCCTGCCCTGGCCTGGTGTTAAACATGGGAAGCCTGCCCTAGCTGGGTGTGAATCACGGATAGCCTGCCCTAGCCAGGTGTTAAGCATGGGTAGTCTGCCCTAGCCAGGTGTTAAGCATGGGTAGCCTGCCCTAGCAGGTGTTAAGCATGGGTAGCCTGCCCTAGCCAAGTGTTAAGCACAGGCAGCCTGCCTTAGCCTGGTGTTAAGCATGTGTAACCTGCCCTAGCTAGGTGTTAAGCATGGGTAACCTGCCCTAGCCAGATGTTAAGCATGGGTAGCCTGCCCTAGCCAGGTTTTAAGCATGGATAACCTGCCCTAGACAGGTTTTAAGCATGGATAACCTGCTGTAGCCAGGTTTTAAGCATGGATAACCTGCCGTAGCCAGGTTTTAAGCTTGGATAACCTGCCCTAGCCAGGCTTTAAGCATGGATAACCTGCCTAGGATTATTACACCGTAATTTATTCTATGATGATATTGATGCCCATATAAAAATATGGTATTAGTCATTTAGTCATGTGCCAAATGATGTAGTTTTTATAATAAATAAACCTAGGTAAACAATTTCAAGAAATAAATCTTAAATTACTAAGAACTTGATTTCATCAGTCTATACTGTGTCGCAGCTCATCATCTCAACTATCAATTCTCTCATTTCTGAAAATCTGCTATATTTCATGTATTTGCTTAATGTATATACACTCCAGAATACGCACAAAACGAAATAAAACATATAAATTCTTACAACTGTCAAATATCTTTGACTAATAACATAGAATATTGAATTTTTAATACCGAAAAAAGAGAAAAAACGTGTAGACATCATACACATCAACTTTTAATCTGATTTTGTCTCCGTAGTAATTAATTTATATACATTTATATGTGATTTCTAATAAGCAGTTAACCAGCATGATCGTCTGCGTGTGGACACTGGTATGGACTTCTCTCATTCTTGGAGTTGACGCTCAGAGCAAAGGTCCAGCACAAGCAGCGTCCCAGTGTGTCTCTGAGACCGTGATTATTCCGCAGCAAACATACACAGCCTCCTCAGAAATAATGTGTGCTGAAATATGCGCCGTGAAACAAGCTCTTCAGTACACGTATAATGGTAAGAGGTTTTAAAATAATCTATCATAATTATAAGAGTTTATTTTTGTTACCAAACCGAAGAAAGTAAATTTTATATAATACCGACACAATGGAAAAATAAACACGTAGGAGTATACTATGATCCTTTATAGGCAACGTTTCACCCACATAGTGGGACAGTACAAGGGAAGAAACTTCTGCACACCATCACCAGCAACCTCAGAGCTGCTAGAATGCACGGCCTGTCCAAACCTCACATGCCAGGTATCCCATCGAGGCCCATATCCTCGGGAATAGGCAGTGTTCCCTACCAACTCTCAGGGATTCTCGCTAACCGCCTCTCTAAACTCTTGGGCACAATTAGTCTTCTTCTCAATCGCATTCGCAACATCAATATCAGGAATAAGAAACTCTCCAGCCTTGACGTAACGTCTTTATTCACCAAAGTACCTACTACACAAGCCATCGATCTCTTGCGCAAAAAAAATTGACGATTCACTTGACCTTCCAATTCCAGCCAGCGATTTCATCGATCTTGTTGAACTATGTGTTGGCTTTACGTGTTTCACTCTTGAAAATCACCTTTTTCAACAAAGGTTTGCCACTTAGTGCCGTCCTGGCGAACCTATACATAGAATACCTGGAAGCCGAACGACTTTCCTCTATTATTCCCTCTCTGTCACCTGGCTCCGTTTTGTTGACGACATTCTCATCATAACTCCCAGATGCTTCAGCGTTCAAGATCTCCAACACGAGCTCAACCAGGTTGAGCCCTCAATTCAATTAACACGAGAAGAAAAAGTCGACAACACTCTTCCTTTCTTTGATGTTCTTCTCTGCAAAGCTGACAAAGAACTTCGTTTTAAAGTCTATCGAAAACCTACCAACCAATACGATCATCTCCACTACTACTCTCACCAAGACACCAAAACCAAACGTGGTGTAATTATAGGCTTATTCCTACATGCACTCTGAATCTGGAGCAATGAGTTCCTTGAGGAAGAATGCTCCCTAACTGAACAAATATTTTATAAACTTCATTATCCTCGTCACTTCATTAGAGACTGCAGAAGCCGGGCATATAACATTTTTAACACACCTAGAGAAGACACTGCCGAGATGAGATACATAGTCCTCCCCACCAACTCTATTGCTGAACACGTTTCCAATATCTTTTCCAATACCTTATTCCAAGTATCTACCTCCACTTCCACCACCATCAAGGACATCACCAGTAATAGACAGGACAAGTTTCAATCCTCTGCAGGGGTATACATAATTCCTTGTAATGCTGCAGCAAATTATATGTTGGCGAAACATCCAGAGACCTCCAAACACTTATTTCAGAGCACCAGTATACAGGCAGATCTGACAATTTAAGGAATGCCTGTGTTCAGCACCGAAATTCTTAAAACCATTTAAACAATACAGAAACGCAAGACTTATTGCTAGTGAAGACAACACTCAATACCGAAGAATCCTGGAATCATGACTTATCTGTATATCCAACAACTTCAACAACTTCTGTATATCCAACAACTACTAAAACATAGCTGAACCCCTTGCCGAGAAACTACTTCATCGTTATCCCACATAAGAACATAAGAATGGAGGAACACTGCAGAAGGTCTACTCATATACTTATCTAATCTTTTTTTAAAGCTACCAATGGTCCTAGCCTCTATCACCCTACTCGGAAGATTGACACATGCAGGTTCAGATCCAACCTACCCAGCATTCTCCACCTGACTCCATCACATAAATAATCACGTACCTTTCACCCAGGTAGATCTGTTTGTGAGCTGATAAAACCAACTGTGTGGGCGAACCGTTGTCAATCAAGAATCACATTACACTGTTTGTGTTTATATTCCATTAAACCGAAGTAAATTACTTACATTTGACGCCATTAATTTTCCTTTTCTTTCCTAGCGATATCGGGAAAGATACTTATGTTATCGGATTCAAAATTCGAGCCAGTGATGTATCTTACAGAGCTCAGAAATCAAATTTATTAAGGTGTTATGAAAAATGCTAATATACCATTATTTTTTTTTAAATGAGGATGATGGTAACACGATTACCCTTGTGGAAGAATAAGTAATTGGGAAACATTCATCAAATTCAGAATACCCTGACAATAGACTTGCAAGAGGTAAGACAAACAATGAATATTAAATTCTTCGAGGCCAAATCAATCGAGTTCAGATGACAAATATTTTTTGTCACGTCAAGGCGGTCACATAATTTTTCTGGTGATAGTTAACTCATATCTGTTTCATTTCAAGATTCCATCTTGTAGTATGTAACATAATATCGTAAATTATATAATGCAGTTCACTTTATATATGACAGCAAAACAATACTTTGTGAGCTCTGACCAGACAGAATGATGAAGGGCATCCTTGTAGCGCATCTTCACATGAGTCGATTTCATATTATCCAAATATTTGTTTAGAAGTACCTCTGTAACACTAATGGATGAATGGACAAAGAGAGAGGAAATGTCTATAGGGGCTTTTTCGTCTGTCATATTTGCACTGCACACCCGTCCTGGAGATGCCTCACAGCCTGTTTAAATCACAAAACCAAGCTGAATTGGTTTCAGGATTGCTGTAACCTCGTGACTCACAATTCTCACAACATCCCTGGCAACAAGGCGTCGGAAGGTCCTGCTAACCGACATAGGTCTGATTCCTCTATCCTTTTTCCGTAGACCACAGAACTTTACTTCATTTTTTTTTAAGAATTAAAAGTTTACGAGCAACGATAATGATTCATTTATAGTTGATAGGCTTTAAATCCAATTAATCAATCAACTCTGTTAACTGGAAACAGTCTAAGTTCATCCATTCAGAGAATCAACGAGTTTGGTATAGAATTAATGCAATAGATTAGCAGAAAAATGCCTATTACCATTAATAAAGCCATATCACAAGCACATAAATATTTGCATGTGTCTAAGATAAGTCATAATAAACTATTACTATTGAATACACAGAAGAAATGGACTGAGATTCGATATGAGATCCATTGCAACCTAGTGGATTTTTTTTTTATATTTTTCTTTAATTAGTATGCAAGAATTGAGCCATGTAATATGTTTATATCATGTAATGTAAATGTGAAGTGTTAATTTAAATATAAAGTGTTAAATTTTTTTAACACATCTGCCGTTTCCCACCAAGGTAGAGTACCAGAAAAAGATAATCTTTCAACTTTTGCTCCATCACTGTCTTGCCAGAGGCACACTTACACTACAGTTATAAAACTGCAACATTAACACCCTCCTTCAGAGTGCAGACACTGTACTTCCCATCTCCAGGACTCAGTAGGTTCTTCCAGATAACTGGGGGAAGGGAGAGGGGGTTATATTGCCACGTAGTACTGTCCGGCGGCCGTCCAGAAAGGCAGTGTGTCAGCTCTCTCAAGGATATGGAAGTTGGCCAGTTCTTCTAACGAAATAAACTAAGGTGTAATAAACGCTTAGTCGTCACAAATTGAGGAAGTTTAAACCACATGTAATGTACGCCTCCTTGTATATTAACTTTCACTACAGGTATGTTAATATGTCTCACGAAATCGTAATGACACGATTGCAAACAAACCATACTACGGGCGGGGTTAGAACCCGCGTCAGACGGGCTGGAGTTTTGTGACTCTCTGATCGCGGGTTCAAATCCCACCCGTGGTATGGTTTGTTAATTTGTATTGGCCAATATAATTTGCCTATCGAAAGGGAGGCGTTAGGAAATTATACAAAATTATTTAAGCAAGTTATTCAGGTCAAGAAATTGATATTACAAAATATACAGTCCACGTATAATTTGTCAGCGTTACTGGCATAATTATTCCAAATAATTGAAATAATTTGAGGTCCAGTCGTGTGAGGTATGAAGGTGGTCATAAAGGAGGAGCATATTGTGACCTGGTGACCTTAAAGTCACACTTGACACTGAGGTACATCAATACCAGTAAGTGTAACCTGTTTGATGGATCAAAGCTTCTTCTCAAATTATGTGTGTGTGTAATAATTCAGGGTTGTACCTGTAAGCCTCACACATACAATTTCTCAGAAACCTCAAGTGCAGAGTTTGTCACACACAGAACCTCGAGTGCAGAGTTTGTCACACATAGGACCTCGAGTGCAGAGTTTGTCACACATAGGACCTCGAGTGCAGAGTTTGTCACACACAGGTCCTCGAGTGCAGAGTCTGTCGCACACAGGTCCTCGAGTGCAGAGTTTGTCACACATAGGACCTCGAGTGCAGAGTTTGTCACACATAGGACCTCCAGTGCAGAGTTTGTCACACACAGGTCCTCGAGTGCAGAGTTTGCCCACACAGGACCTCGAATGCAGAGTTTGTCACACACAGGACCTCGAGTGCAGAGTTTGTCGCACACAGGTCCTCGAATGCAGAGTTTGTCACACACAGGACCTCGAGTGCAGAGTTTGTCGCACACAGGTCCTCGAGTGCAGAGTTTGTCACACACAGGACCTCGGGCCGGGTAATCCTCCATTCTTCTGTATATTCATATACATGCATACTATGAGTATATTATCGTTGCAGGTACAAATGGCTCATGTATTCTGCTACAGGAAGGTTCAGGCTCCAGCTCTAACACAGCTACCTTCTACGCGTATCCCAGTGATAACATGTTGGAGGAGGTCGCTCACAACAAGACCACATATTCCTCCCTAATATGGCCTTTGTAAATATCGTCTATTGTGTTGCGTGTTTCTTGTACCTAAGTTAATGTCGGTAACCCCAAGTAATTATGTGTATTGGTGGGTATTACGTGTGTTTTTATATGCATAATGTGTTAGCATTTTGTGTTGTAAGAAAGGGGGAGGGGAGGAGTATTCGCCGAGTTAAAGATCACGAGGTTGGATATCTGATTTGTAACCTATTAAGCCTGGCCCATGGCCGGGCTCAGAGAGAAGAGAAACTTTCGAAACTCTTCAAAGGTATATCCTCATATCTGCTCTTTAAGCTGTGTAGAAAGTTTGCATCCTTAACTTCTTCATTAAAAATACTCCTCTTTTCAACCAACTTAGGATTAAAAAAGTACTTCATTATGCATTTATACCTCATACGTGGCTTCATTTTTCACATTTGCCCCTTTAATCTTGATCAATTCATTACAATAGTCATTTTCGAACTTTCTCTCAATTTCTTTTCATAGACTGTAAGTAGTGATCATGTCCACCTTGATCCTTCAGACCAGTAAAGTCACCAGGTTCAATTCTTTCAACCTTTCCTCGTAGTGCAAACCTCTAAGTTCCAGTACTACACTGGATGTAAACTTATGGACCTTTTCGGTATATGGTTTATGTGAGTCAGTTTCTTTCTACTTAAGCTGTGCATAGCGTCTGCTCAGCTCCATATCTTTTCACTAATTATATGAACTTGCATTTACTTGCAGTCAACTCTAGTTACCACTTTTTTGACAACATCTCTGGTCTGTTGAGGTCTCCTTAGAGCTACTGTTTTCCCCATTTCTTATTATTTTCATTAATTTCAAATCTTCAGCAAATAGTAACACATAAGACCGAATCATGTCTGGTAAGTAGTTTACGTTTCTTACGAACAGTCTACCTAGTGGGGCAATGGTACTCAAGGAACCCAATGGAAATAAGTCATTGAGTCTGACTTTTTTGGGTTATCCTGGTGGATAATCTATACATATACTGCTATGTCTGATCATTTATGTAACTGTATTTAAAGGTACCTGCTCCTGAATAAACTTACTATGTCAAATTACTTCTTGCAGTCCTCGAATTTTCAATCCATTCAACTGTCTTTCTTCTTTTAGAATCTCCTCTCCGAACTCTCCAATATATTTTATCTCATAACCTTTAATACATCTGACAAACACATGTTAAAGGTACTAGCCTGTGATTTCTCAGATATTTGTCTCTCGCTCTTTACATATAAGGGGATAATATTAGCTTGTTTTCTATTTCTCCAACAGCTGCCCAGT